>NQII01003129.1:77463-95290 GCA_002778355.1 Clitarchus hookeri | reverse complement strand
GTGGTGGGGGAGGGGTGAGACAGTGCATCTGTTCCGAAATGGTCCCATGCTATTCGTGACGTCACTCAGCGCCCGTTTCAAAAGCTAGCGTAGGCAGATGGGAATCATTGTCATCAAGAGACAGCAATTTTATAATAACATTTGAAAAAGTATAATACATTTAAACAATTTATTTAACCTTGCTCATTTTGCAGCAAGAAATACATTGTTTCAATTTCTCGAGGTCAGTGAGCTTAACTAGATTTTTCAAGAGATGAAGCTCTCTACCAAACAGCATCCTTGAAGGTGTTACCTTTGTAGATTCGTTGACTGCTGAACGAAATGCCAGGAAAAATAAGGGCCTTGGAATCCGTCGTAATGTCATACTGTAATTTTAGTTACAGATATTATTATTATTAATTCAGTTTAAATGTAATACCTCCACCCCTCTTCTGACATCAGTGTTAATTTCTCAAAAGTCAGTGGATGGTTCGTTAAGGAATGAAGGTCTTAATTAAATAAAAGAGTTTATCATAATTTCTTAATTTATTTACGATAACTGCAAAGAAAATACTCACGACTCAATATCTCGCAATAAATTGCTATCACTTGCTATCTACAACAAATAAATTCAATCAATACAATTTACGATCATCCCAAAGAAATTAAGGTAATTAAATAACTAATATCAGTCCCAATATACAGTCTATCAAAACCGATTCGATTATTTTATAAATAACATGTCCATATTTATAATTGCTATTCAAATTTTTTATTAAATGTTATTTCACTGACTGATATCACTGATTCGGACTTAGAGTGTAAGAATTGTGCCACTCATTCTCCCACCCTGACTCCCCCAGCAGCTTGGGGGTCAGTTTCTTGACATAATATTTCGATGATTAAGATATACCTACATAGCTACACTAGACTACTACACTCTAAACTCGAATATGTTGTGGTGTCAGCATTCGTTACAGCATAATGAGAGCTGAAAACAAGTAGCGATACTAAAGACAATGATCAACCCAACCTAAACTTTGGCGAGTGGCTAAAGACAATGATCAACCCAACCTAAACTTTGGCGAATGGCTCATTTGCAGGGTTTGGGTACAAAAGTCTAGGCAGCTTTTTAGATATATTGAAGAAAATAGCGTTAGTTTAATGTACTTATAATGTCAGGAGTACAGTAGTAAACTGTGGCTTTTCTTGGGTCAAAGTGTCAAACATTTTTTTGGTTACAGTTGAATTTCAGGGTACAGCCAAAACACACGTGACAGGTGTTTGAACAGCAGTTTTAATATAAACAATAGCGAGAATAAATTTGTTTAATATTCCTTAATATATTATTTTATATGCCCAAGTGTTTACAAATATGAAATTTGCTGCAAAGTCGTAAAAGAGTAAGCTATCGAGGGCAGTCATATGTTGAATTATGCAGCTCATAACGCATGACTTTAATGAAGTCGGCCTAGGTCTTGTGCGTTTGCCATATGCATGTTGGCCAGATTCTGCATCATAAAAAAAGTTTAAACCTTGTGAAGAGGAGGGAAGGAGAGAAGTGGGAACAGGAAGTTTGTTCAGTATTTTTCAGTTTTTTTTTAATTACTGTAACTTGAAAATGTTTTCTTGATCATGTTAGTGGCACTTGAAAGTTCTGTTACTGACTAATGATAAGAGCAATGAAAATTTTTGTAGAAATACTTTTTTGATGCTTGCCAGAAATGTTTGTGTGTTTGTTTACATCACATTTAAACAAACTATTCAGTTTTTTTTTTTTTAGAAAAGTTGTAAGCAGGCATGGTTACCAGTCTTAATATGCCTTCTCCACCGATATATACTATTGTTGCGTTGCTGCCAGCATAGACGTAGGAAATTCAGATATATGCAGTTCTAACAAACACCTGTCAATGGGACCTCTGAAAACAACATAACGCTATAATACTGTATCAATTGCAGGTGTGTGTTAATCTCGTTATGAAATACCTGCTCAATTGTACTGTAGGATACGACGACCTATTTTTCGCCAAAACAGGACACTGCCATTTACTGTACCAACCTAATATATTTACGCATATTGGCAGTACCAAGTAGTATAATTGAGCAGATGGGTTCAATTGTTGGTCACGATATTGTACCTGGTATTAAACAATAGAGTTGATCCCATCTGCCAAAATGTACTACTCGATACCACAACAGCAAAGGCTTGTAACTACAGAAACCTAAACTAATATTACCTTAATATTACCTACATACAACACCGTTAATAACATCCTTAAAAGTATTATATGGGAATATCCTCTGCTATCCAATTATTAAACATACTCGTCACTAGAGAACCATATACTATCACTACGTAACAATGCTGTAACTTACACCAATCCAAATATTATAAAATACCAACCACTGCCGTGAGAATATTAAACAAAATGTAAACATATGTTGCCACTGCAGAACCCTAACATAAAGTTAGCTGCCTATAATACTGTTTATTATACCCTTCACGCTAGTATACGACAGATGCGATCCACTGTTGTGAGATTATACAAAAACGGTAAATATTTGTTGCCACTACAGAAACCTTATCTACAATTACCTGCCTGCAACGTATTTTAAAATACCTTTCAGACTATGATATAATAGTTACCATGCATAGCTAAGCGATCATTAAAAAAACGTTAATATTCATTGCCACTACAGAAACCTAACCTAATATCATCTGCAAACAACGCTGTTCATTATACTTCTTAGACTACTTTCTATTCAATAGATATCATCCACTGTTAAGAGATTATTCGAAAACGTCAAACATTTCTTGCCACTACAGAACTCTAACCTAACTATGCATGCGTATATAACTGTTTAATATACCTTTCAGACTATTATAATATGTATACCATCCACTGCTGTGAGATTATTTAAAAAAATGTAAATATTGGTTGCATGACTACAACATTGTTTATTTTACCTTTAAGTCTATTATACAATGGATACCACCCACTTTTATAAGATTTTTCAAAATGGCAAATATTTATTGCTATTTCACAAACCTGGCTTATCATTACCTGAATACAGCACTGTTTACATTACCTTTCAGACTATTATACGATCGATACCATCCACTTTTATAAGATTTCTCAAAATGGCAAATATTTGTTGCCATTACAGTACCCTAACCTAACATTTCCTGCATAAACATTATTTATTATACCTTTCTGACTATTGTACATTAAATACCATCCACTGCCGTGATATTATTCACAAGAACGTATATATTTGTTACCACCACAGAACCCCAACCTAATATTACCTGCCTACAACTATGTTTATCATACCCTTCCGTTTATTTTAAGATAGACATAATTTACTTTTACAAAAATTTTCAAGATGGCAAATATTGATTGCCCCTACAAAACCCTAACCTAATATTACCTGCCTACAGCACTGTTTATCATACCCTTCAGATTATTATACGATGGATACCATCCAATTTTATGATATTTTTCAAAACTGAAAATATTTGTTGCCACTACAGAACCCTACCCTAACACCCATCTACTGGAAGTTTATGCTACATTTCTGCCATTGCCATCATTTGGATAAATAATAGAATGTACCATGCCATTTCATTTTTAGGTTTGAGAGGCGAGAAGACACTTTCTTTAATGGCACGTGCACAGTAAAAAATGGCTACTTTTATTCCACATTGATTTGTTTAGAAGCACCTGTATACCGATTTGTGTGTAGCATTTCATATACAAACACACAACAAGAGGTATTTGAACCGAATCTTATTCTACACAGATAGATTCAGTTTCACATCTGTATCCTCTGAACTGTATGGAATAGAGAGTGTTAGATTCCAATGTAGAATGTACATGTGAACGAGTCTAACTGAATTGGGTTGTAACTGTGGGTCAACCTCATGGAGCGCGTACAGGCACTGCGAGCCAGGAACCAAAGTCAACCTAACAGTTTGAATCCCAGTGGTTCTGCACAAATGAAGAATTTTCGAGGCGAGCAGATTTCCAACTTGTAAATGCCAGCAGGTTAGCATCGTGATTTATTTATTTATTTATTTATCGTATGGCAATTTAGACACTTATAAAAGGAACAATAAATAGACACTAAAAATATTACAAACTTTAAGAGTTACAAACAAATGGAAAAATACATAGACATTAAAAATATTACAAACTTTAAGAGTTACAAACAAACATCAAGTCTATTGATATAATCTATCGATTCTTGAGTTGCCAACAGGAAGTCGTCAGGACTACCGTTATAGGACCTTATAGGACATTCTTCAATAATGTGTCTGATGGTTTGATCTTCTCCGCAGTCACATTGAGGGGATGGTTGCCTGCCCCACTTGTGCAGAAAGTATGCGCATCTGCCATGTTGGGTTCTAATTCTGTTGAGTGTGGACCAGGTTTTGCGCGGTAAATCAAAACCTGGTGGTTCCTGAGTAATGCATGGCATGTTATTATTTTGGTGTGCAGTCCATGATTGCATCCATACATCTCTTATATTGAAGTCTTCATGGACAGCAATCCTTGCCGATTTTGTGGATGGTTTTCTGGAGCGAAGTCGATTATTATTGGCGTCCTCAATATCTTGGTGGATCGGTAGGTCGCATCGGTAGCATCGTGAGTCCTGATCTGACTGTATCTTCATCACAGTGATGAACTGGCCAATCACAGCAACTCTATTTAGAAGTACACTTGCAGATTGAAATATTGCATGACAAACATGTTCCTGAAATTAATTTACTTTTTGATATACCTTAACATATTATGTTAAAGTTTGTGATCAGTGTCAGTCAGTAGTGTGCATGAAATGTTGCAAACATACTTAATTACTGTGAAAATTTATACCATATTATATGACAGACATATTAAAAGAAATTTGTGTTTTGCTCGTAAAACTGATAAAAAGCAAGGAACATAAAAAATTTGTTTGAAAAATTTTACATTCCCAACTTTAGGGATATGAGAGTTTAATGCACTGAAGGAAGTATAAACAGCTTTGCTTCAAGAAATTGTAATGTGTTTGAAGCAAAAATTACAATACTAATGTATGAATACATAATATACAAGTCAATTGGCTTCACTCAAGTATATATTTATAAATGGCACATTAAATCTTTATACTTTACAAGGATATGCAATAAAGCAGGTAATCTTATAACATTTTTCATAATGGAACCCTAACACAAAATATGGAGTGCAAAATGCCAATATTAGCTATGTCCAGAAGTGTCCCCTAATATAATACTTATCTCAAATGCATGATGTTGCAGACGGGAGCCGAATACCCCGAGACGGACCCAGCCTGGTCTTTTCATACATCAGAAATTTACACCTATTCTCTACCGGAGAAGAAATATAGCAACATTGCGATTTTTATAATCAGTTGGCATATGACATAATAGCCAATCTTATAACTCTTTATTTAAATTGACGCATGCGTAGGAACCAAAACTAGTCTTTTACTTTCTTCTGGTCTTCGTTATTGTGCGTCTTGCAACTCCGCCGACGCTTGGGGAGGGGGACGAATCAAGGAGCAGTGACGTCGTGAATCACGTGATCACCTTGCCGGCAGCGCTAAGGGCGACACTCGTAGCACCCGGATGTAAGAATGTTGACGTGCACGAAGACAGCCGGCCGCCGGGCTGTGGTCCCTGCTGGACGGCAGGCCCATTTTCCGGCAGGGATGGAGAGGTTCACAAGCCAGCAGAAGAAAACTCCAACTTCAATGTAAGGTAAAGGAACACCATAATGTCCCCTTTTCAGGCTGCACGTAATTACTTTCACCCGGATGCGGAAATTTTTCTGTCGTGGCTCGTAAGGTGCTTAAGGGAGAGCTCATCATATATATACACATATATAAGCCGGGATTCGAACCCAGGACTTGAACCTGGAACATCAAGACCCGATAATAGTTCAACACTTTAGCGACTTCGACCACCGAGTCTGCATCAAATTTGGTGGACGTATTGCACAGAACCGAAGGATGAATTGAAGGTTTGTGTATTAAAGAACGAGTGGTTTTCCAGTTGGAACGATAGAGAAGAATTAGCAGTCGGCTTATTTATTTGAATCATTGTGCATTCATTAAAATAATTAACAATTCAAAACAACTTTCGTGACTTATTCTTCTGAGTTTCAGCGTTTTTTTTATTATAACTATTGCTGTAGTTTTAGATAACGATCTCACCAGCCCCCAAAATTATCGCATTAAGTAAAATGGTTGGAACATTCTAAAAGATCTCGCTAAAAATTTTCGTCATTTATATGTATACACATACTGTTTTGCCCACACGAGTGTGACATGCCAAATCTTTGTCGACGCCCATCGTTTTTAACCTGACGTATGTTTCCAGTTAATCGCTGCAACTGAACAATAAATCGAGCTAGCATAACAAAAGAAGTCCGGCGAACATTCAACATGAATCCTTATTAAAGGCAATATTAACTTTCTTCTTTTTTTCATAAAAGGCTAACGAAATCACGTAATTTTTGTTTCCCTTGCTAAATCAACTCTTGATAAGCATAATAATAAATTAAAAAATTGTTGATATTGCGTGGCAGAAGCAAGTAGTATTTTTTTAATTATACAATAACTCCCGAGATATAAATTTTCTATGTTTGTGGCACCCTCCCGATTTTAATTTAACACAACTCGTCCATTAAATTTGGCTCCCACTTAACCAATGAGTAACAAACAAAAATAAATCGTAAAAATTATTGTCTGTAGTTTTGGATATTTGCTGAAATTAATAACATTAATACAAAATGTTTAACTTAGAACTCAAACGATTAATTTCGGACGTAACTCGGAACATGCACAACTTTTCCGTTATTATTTGTTGGAACATAATTGTGAACTCTATGAGCACGGACCCGTTTAGTATTTCCTGTTAATTCGGAAGCCACCCTTCTCTTCCGAGGTGAAGTATCGTGTTTGTTCTCATCAGTCTTGTTTCCATTAAAACTTCTCTGACAAATGAATTTTGCACGAAAATACGTGCCAACAAATAGCTTTCATTCTAGGGAACAGGGATGAGTCTTTTCTGCGTGAAAATTATTGGGAATGACAGTCCGGACGAGAAAGTAGGTTAATTAGCTGTATCAGATGACTTTTTTTTTCTCGTTTCACTTTATCATTTGTGTGGGATCCATCAGCTAATTTTCCGTCGTTATTTACCGCTGCGTTAGTTTCAAAAACGTCAATGGGAGCTTGCAGCAGCCTGCCCAGTGTTGCCAACCCGGTATCAAGGAATCACCCTAGATCCTAGCTAAAATCACCCTAAATTTCATGAAAATCGGCTAAATAAAAAAAAAATACAATTTTTTCGGATGCAGTTTGACATTTTAATTTAACTAATGGGTCAATACAAACAAGGAATGTTCATTTAAAAACAATGTACACTAAATTACAGAAAATATGCAGCAAGGAAAAATTCGTCAACATAATAAAACTTATATTAATGGTCTCATTTACCCTTGTGCCTGAACATAGTGAATGCCTAATGAGAAATTACATTCGTACATTACCCAGTTCCTCTAGGACAACGAATTCATCATAAGCACATAGCTCCTAATCTTTGTCCTCAAGAAACATTATATTTCTTGGACATTTCCTAAAATTGCTGAAGCCGACGCATCATATATTTATCTGATTATTAAGTAGCTAGTACCTATTTACTAACAAGTTATTTGTCAGTTCTAATGGTAATTTGTCCTCTAGCTTCGTTTTTACGGCATACAAAAAAGGAGAAATCATTTTCAACAGTAATATTACATACCAGTGTTGTTATAGGATGTTCACGATTAATTGAGCACTTTTGAAATCAAACTTTGGAAAATGTCACTGCCCCTACCTACACATATTTTAACGGGCTCACTGGCTGACATGGACCCTGTAAAGTTGGTAACGACAGAAAGAAAGTAGTTCCATAACTTTACATTGAATAATAATTGTTAGGATAACACTTGTGAATATCATAATTTTTTTATTTTGCTTTATGTTTTTTAAAGGCATATAAGTGTAAAAAATTGCAAAGTAGCAAAATGTATATTTTTGTAGTAATAAACTATATGCTTGAAGTAGATCTTAATCAGGGCTTTCAAAAGTGCTCAGTTTACCATGAACCACGTATAGAAATTGAACTGTAAATGATATACAACTTGTTAAATTCAAAAGACTTAGCCATCTGCCCCCTCCCCCCTTTTATTATCCTTTAAACTTTCCATGCCCCCCTAAATTTTCCCGACGATAAGCGATTTCCCCCACAAGTTGGCAACACTACGTCTGCCAGCGGAGACGCGCAGCGCGCGCGTGGCAATAAAAAAAATGGGTGAATTTTTTCTTTTTGGGGGGGGGGATGATGTGCTGTCACGGCTGTCATTTACCGTCACGTGACAAGCTGCTTCCCCTGAGGGCACGTCATTGGTCCGGACACGAGCAGCAAAGGACGGGTCGCGGACGGACGGACTGTGATGGCGAGAAGGTGGGTGGAGGAGTGAGAGGGGGGACGGCGTATCAGCTCCGCTAAGCTCGAGGCGGATTTCGTACGTCAGGGGGTGGCAACCCTTCTCTTTCTGAAGCTGTCAATGATCGAGGCAGGCATCGGCAACACACACGCAGTGACGAAGAGAGATGGACGGAACGCGAACGCTGCACGAGGCAGGCCCAACGCAAAACTTTGACGCGGGGACAGGCGGGGGGGTTTTAACCTCGTGTGACACCCGGAGGAAGAGATCCGGTCGAATTACAGGCTTGTCAGGCGTCATACGAGCTGACGCTTATTGTGAAGTGGGGCAGGGGAATAGAGAGGGAGGGGCCAGGTGTCTGCTGCTGAAGGCGCCAACAGAAACGTTAGTGGCCTAATTAAAATCGATTATATTAATGCGCGGAAACGTTTTATTTGGACAGTCACTCCTGTCGGACGCTGCAACTATAGACGGGTACTCGATGTGACGCGTGACACGCGGAAAGACTAAACTGTTTATCCGAGAGAGTTTATTATTTATGGCCAGGGAGGACGAAGACAGGGAAATTTAGTTCCGACCATTTTCATTTACACACGACGCTTTCTTGTGCCGATGAGAACAATACAGTCTCAAAGTAGGTTGTTATAGGTATTAAAATTTTAACTGTATAAAGGTCATATTTCAATTAAATGTAATAAACAAATAAAACAAAAAGATTGAGTGGAGTAATTTTGGCGGCTCTTAACAATGAGGACTTGAGAGCGGATTAGAATAAAATGATGTGTGAATGGAGCAGCGCGGAATGCAAGGGCGGGCGAAACGGGAGATCCCCGAGAAAACCCACCGACCAGCGGCATCGTTCGGCACGATTCCCCCTTGCGAAAATCCGGGTGTGACCCGGCCGGGGATTAAACCCGGTTCGCCTTGGTGGGAGGCGAGCAGTCTAACCCCTCAGTCACGACGGCCCCATAAAAAAAGATTGTCGTTGACAATCACTGTGTAACACTCCCGCAGAACAGACAAGTATGCAGAAGCGAAGTGTAACGGAGGTTCATTTCACGCAAGCTTAGCTCCTACTCGGTCGCTCATTGGCTGAGCGAGGTTCAAGAAACGTGCCACGGATCTGATTGCTTATTGCTAAAAGACCTGCAAAATTCGCGTTATTGTTTAAGGACAGACTGCACTGCAACTTACTTTGCGGTTGACCGGCTTCAGCAATTGGCCGGAAATATTCGGCCATGCCTCGGAGAACTATTCAGCCAGTAATATTGGTTCGGTGGTGGAGTGGCTAATCTGTTTTAAGGAGATGAAGCAGGTAGGTGACGTTGATTGAAGTGTCCGATGAAACCACGGACTGTGCTCACTTGTTTATAAGGCACTGGAGTCTTTCCTCTCACCGAAGGATAACGCGAATTTCGCACGTCTTTACCTATCGCAAATTGTGGAAAATTCCCTATTGGTCCGGCTGCCATCTCTTAAGTTAGATTCCAGACGCTAATTGGCGAACGGAGTTCCGCCATGTTGCTGGCCAGTGTGGCCATCTTGTGAGCGTGTACCGCTGTAGTTCGCGCTGTGAGAAGCTGCTTATCGTCTGTATTCTTAACACATTGAGGCCTGCACACATTAACTGGCACTTAAGACAAATTAGAATTGAGTCACCTATATGAATTACTGCAAGAACACCGGTTCTGTTGGTGTCGGTGTTAAAACTCACCATCGTCCTATTAGTCCATACCACACCGAACACTACCCTGTACTCAATAGCGTTCATTATTGGCCGGTCATCAACCAATGGAGAGCCAAGCTGATATTGACGTAATCAAATGTCCTTTATTGTATAAAAGGATTTACAATCAATAATGTCCCTTTAAGTGGCTACAAAAAAAAATTCTATCGTTAGAAATATCATTGTTACTGCGCTGTCGTATTCTTGTGAGGTCATGTTAAACCCTAACCGAACAAAGACTGCACATCCATGCAAGTTTCGTTCTGAACAACAAATAAATTTTCATATTAGCTTTGCTCAAGCTACACTCGGACATAGTCTGCAAAGTGTTGAGATCTCTGTAATTGTATCGTTCTGTACCGCCAGCCTTATATTACCACAGAGAAGAACCAGCCTCTTACAGCGCGAACTCCGGCCATAGTCGCCAAAACTAGCCGGCAACGCGTCGAAACGCCGATCGCCCAGCTGAGGTTAGTTCTATTCAGGTTAGGAACAAAACCAAGGTTCTTATGGGAGAGTTTGTCATAGGTTGTCATGGCCGAAACCTGGCCATGGCAAACCAATCCCTCTCTACCGAGATGCATGTCTCCTTGCATTAATTTCTTTCCTTGTAGTCGTATGGGGCTTAGCACTGGGACGCAATTAACTCCCGTCCCTACCTCGGGCTCGCACATAACACTTAATTTTAGAGTAGGTTAGGAAAAAAAAAAGCAGTTGACAGTCCGAAACGTGGAGCCTTGTAAGGACTTAGGCTCCAGGTGTGAGTCAGCAGCGAAGCTGCGAGTGGCAGGGAGATCGACCAGCGGGGGTGAANGGCAACAAGAGTGATCAGCGCGAGTGGAGTATGCGGACTGCGAGCATTGGAACAGCAGAGAGAGAGAGACTGGCGGGCAGGACTAATGAACTGGAGGCGTGAGTGACAAACATTTGGAATAATGGCAATAGACAGTAGGGTTGAATATGTGTAAATAATAATTGTGAATTACGTGACCAGCCAATATGAAGATGGTGATAAGGACTTTAGTAAGAAATGAGATCGACATCATATATTGCACTCACTGAGAATAACAAGTGTTATAGTAGAGATACGTAGTTTAAGGTTGTAAAGGCTGTTCACGGTAAGTGAGCACTTTTTTTAAATAAACCTTTGAAAAACGTTATTGCCCCTACCTGCGGGTAATTTAACCGGCATACTGATTGGCGTGCGTCCAGTAAAGTTGGCAACGACGGAGCGAAAGTATTTAGACCTATGTGCGTTAACGTTGGATTAAAAGTGCTAGGTAAACATTTCTTAATACTGGAATGATTACTTTTACTTTCCGGTTGTTACTTACCCTTTTATTCCCATATTAATTTGTAATTTATGGTGTTGCGAATTATAATTATTTTTTAATGCGTGCTGTGCTTAAGCTGGCAAAGAACTTGATTCCTTATACTTACCAATAAGCTGTAGTCATTATGTTATACAATAAGTGTATGAATTAGCAAATTTGTAAAATGTTTAATTTTCTTACAAATTTCACAGTTTCCCTTGATCGGCGCACGAATAAAGTTCTCAGGCCCACGACAATGTTAATTTTATATATAGTGGAAGAATACACATTGTGCATACAAAGTAGACATTTAGCTAGCGGGGCTTTCGAAAGTGCTCTGTTTGCCGAGTATAGCCTATAAATAATAGCTATGTTTATTTTTATAGCATTACTAGCTGACCCGGCAAACGTTGTTTTGCCATAAAAAGTATTTCTAGTGATTATAGTATTAGAAAAAAATAACTATAACTTATTGTAAGTGTGTGAGGATGTGGTATATAAGTGGAAGAGGCATGGAGGGAGCTCTGTGGACGATGACGGAATATAAAATTAACAAAACACCAAACATTTATAATTTTAATTCATAAAAATTTATTGAAAAATATATAATTATTTACGCAGCAAAAAAACAATAAAAATTCACACTGACTTTAATATAATATAATAAACAAATTTGTTTATTATATAACACGTGCTCGTGACACGTGTTGATTACTGTTGAGGTTATATAAAATTAATTAAATAACTGAACGTGAGAACTACACTTATATATTAGATAATTTAATAAATATTAATAAAATGGAAATACAAACAATTACAGCTTTGCGATCAATAATAAAGTTAATTAAGAAGTACACTTAATTATTGAAAATATAATTGTAAACACGTCACTACTACGATCTGAGCACAAATGAATAAGAGAAAGGTTATTGTGTGAGAGAAAGTGGAGACCGGCTACTCCGTGCTGTGTCACTGGGAGACACCTGGTGGGAATAAATTGTAACCTAGATCGATAAATGATCGATGATAATTGATCAGTTATCGACCTAGGGTAAAATTTATTAAATTACTAATATCGCTATAAAAAAATAAGGGTTGGTGGTAGAAGGGTGAAAATTTAGGAGGGTATGTATTTTTTGATGCCACATCATAAAAAAAAAAATTTTGTTCAAACAATAAAAAAAAATTGTTTGGGGGTGGCTACCCTTATTACTTAGGGGTGTAAAAAATATATATAAATCTATTCTCAGACCTACCAAGTATACATTAAAAATTTCATAAAAATCGGTCCAGCCGTTTTGGAGGAGTTCAGTGACTAACACTGTGACGGGAGAATTTTATATATTAGATAAATACATTTTAAAAATTAAATGTAGTTATTTTATTTCTACTTAAGGCGCCACCTACTGGCTAGCAGCTGCGTAATTTATAGCATATCCCATGTTGTCAGTGCGTTAATTTTAAAGATATAAATTCAAACAAATACATATTCTCCACGAGTTTTTTTTTTAGGATGAGTTTCCTACAGCGAACATATTTCCATAACATTACTACGCTTGTAGGGAGAGATACTCTCCTAAAAAATTCGCGAAGAATACATTTTGTTTGAAACGCATATATTTAAAATTAACGCATTGATGCGAAATTCCCTTGACGTAGAATTTCCTGTTAAAATTTTGCAGACATCCATCTCTGATACGGCCCTGGGGACTGTAGAAATACGCTACAGCTTCCTGCAAAGAACGTCGGAACAAAATATTTCCGTGATTTCTCGCCACCTCTCTCTGACCGCGGTTGAAAACACCATTGGCCAGATCCAGCAGGGGGAGCCAAGAAGAGCAAGAGGCGAAGAGGCAGTGTTAAATAACTTGCGGCGGACGGGTGCCGTGCCCGGAGCTATCTTTCTCGCTTCGGTGTTCCATCGGCGTCGGGTCCCGGTCGACGGTGTGAAACACGAGCCTTCTGTCGNCCCCTCGTGACAGGTGTTAGGTGACCGCGGCGAGAGAGGCCGCTGGTTCGCATTATCCAGCTGAGCGCCGCGCGATATCACAAACGCACGCGGACACAAAAAAAAGTATTAGCTTCCGCACGTACAACCGGTCCGCCGTAGGGCGCTTTATGGAAACGCTCGTCACAGCTTAAGGGGCCTGTCTAGTAAAAAAAAAAACCGCTCAAGGTCACGTCCGGCTGTAAGGAAGCATTGCGACGGAGAAGGAAAATACCATAAACAAGCTTCGCGTGCGATCTGTTTTCTTTTTAATGCACAGCAATATGTTCATTAAAGATACAGCATTGCCGCTATAGTTTAAATAACCGTTTTACATAAGACGACATTTATGTTTCAATAACGAAATATATTAATTGGCAACACAATGTAGGCTTTCATTTCTGTTCTGGTGAAAGGTTTACATTGAAATATGCCATAAAGCCCCTGTCACACTGTCAAATTTTCGCCTTCAACTATATTTGACAATAACATTTCAAGACAAAATACGGCCATCAAATTCATCCTTCCAACAAATTTTATCAAATAATCTTGAATTTGTTTGAAGACGTGTCACACTGTAAAATTTATTTACTGGGAGAATCTAATTTGAATTATTATTATAAAAAAATTTCTGTGAGATATTGCTTCTGGTTTTTCCATGCAGTCCATTACAGGAAGAATTGTGATTAATGTTATAATTTATTTTATCTTCTTTACTAAATTCAAGTTTTAGTTGTCAGATATGTCTCCTGCAAAATGAAATTTAATACCTCTGAGTTCGTTAAATTTAAGTGCAATATTAACTTAAAATAGCATTCATGCTCAGACAGCTTCTTCAATTATCTTCATAACCTNAAAATAGCATTCATGCTCATACAGCTTCTTAAATTATCTTCATAACCTATTTCGGTTACAGCAATTGTTCGTTTATTTCAATTTCTTGACGTCCATTTTTGTCGTGCACGATTCTGATTGGCTGAGACCATCAAACATCAAATAAATTTTAGAACCGGTCCAATATTCAAACTGAAGCTACCCAACTTTCTCAGGCAAATATGTCGGCATTTATAACGTTTCGATGACGTCATAACTGTCCAACTTTAATTGACCCACATTTATTGGAAGCAGTTTGACCGCGAAAATTTGACAGTATGACAGGGTCTTTACAATGAGACTGAAATGAAAACTTCGGAGGCCCAGCCGCTTGGACAACGAACTCCAACTGCACGCGTACGTTCCCAAAATGGCGTCAATGGCAAGCCACGTGCCGAAACGCCGTTCACCAATCAGGGCCTGGCAACCTGCTCGCCAGCTAGCAGCTCAGCCAGTAGGGAACAATACGCAAAACGTGGTAGTCAATCAGACGCAAGGCCCGTTCCCAGAGCCTCGCGCAGCCAATCAGAGGATGCGTACGCCCACTTCAAAGGAACCGCAACGACATAATCTATTCTCTGTGTACTTACTCTGTGCGCCTGCTGTACTGTGCATACTTTATTATTAAGTTACATACTATCACGATACCACATCACTCACCAACACTTCCTTAAATATTAATCCGTTCACTTACACGTTAATTTTTCTTCCGGGTGTTGCAAAAGAATTTCCATTGGTCTATGGCACCGGAAGCAGCCAATAACAAATTTCCGTGTTCCACCAGCAGCCAATAGAACTTCCCCGGGAAAGGTGCTGTCTTTATCGACGCTAGTTTCTGACCTCGTACCGTAGAGATTGCCGTGTTTACCCAGAAGTGTCTACCCACCATGAATTAGCTTAACGGGCCATTTTCATTTAAACATTAGACAAAAATCGCTTGGCTAACAAGTATTTAGCCTGCCAAACCAAAATGCGGACTTTTTTTTAAATGCTAGTTTCCAAAAAAAAACGTTTAACCTAACTGGCGTTTTATTACAATGCGCTGTTAATATGTTTTTTCGTTGTAAGCATCTATCCAACAAATGATTGCCTAACAGTGGTATTGCCAACAATGCGTTTTACCTAAAATAAAGGCATTTATCCTTAAATAATGGTGTTCAGCGTTCAGCCTAACAGTTTAACCTAAACTACATGCGATTTGTGAAAAAGTGAACTACCAAAAAGTTTAACAGGGTTTTTGCCTACGATGCGTTTTGCCCGAAATACAGACTATTTCTCAGGCGTTTTGTTTAAAAGGGTTTGTACTGCAAGCGTTTATCTTAACACGCTTTTGCTTAAAACTATTTAACTTTCATAGAAGGCGATTCGATTTTAGTGGAAACGACGTGTAATCGATGATATATTCAATTTACACATCGGTGTTGCTCACATTGTTGCTGTTTTCTATAAAAAAAAAACTTGTAACCACTGACTCTTCAGAACCCATGGAAATTGTTTCAGCATATCCATGATACAAGAAGCAACTGGAGTACCAGAGGCAAACAACAGCGTTATCCAGGGATGGACGTTATCCGTATTACTGCTAGTTTCTGACCTTGGACAACAACGACCATGATTTAACCAATTTTGCAACATGTCAGATCTGAACGTGTATACTAGGTATAAATTCATCTAGCAAAATACACGTTTGAATTAACAAAACCTCTGTGATGGGCAAAAGAAATTAGACTGTCAACAAAATAAATATATATGTGTGTGTGTGTTTCTTTGGTCACTCATTTTATCGCCTCCGTTCGGAAATACAGCTCGAAAAATTATTTGTATTATTTGTAACATTTTGAATAGCAACAGTGTTTTTTAGTGCATTTATTCGTGCTTAATAATGATACAAACGCCATATAAAATTTCATATAAAACAGGAAACTAAAAAGTAAAGCTGAGGTTGCTACGGCATAGTGCTCGTTCGCAAACGATCTGGGTTCAAATCTCGGTTGGGCGAGCAATTTTGTTTCTATATTAACCGAAACTGTTTAATTTACGTAGAGCCAAACAAATATTTAGTTGCACCAACCAAATCCTTGTTTGGGGCAACCAAATAAGAACAACAAAACAATTTGGTTTCAAAAACAAATTATTTTATTGTCACTATATAAACAAATAATTTGGTTGCCCCAAATAAACTATGATTTATTCAACAAAACCTTTTCTTCAGTGCATGTAAAGGTGGACTCACAACCATGCGTTGCAGTCGTCCGTCTGTGTTTCCGTTTGTCGGCGGTTGAAAGCGATTCACAACAATCTGTCGTGCGTCAATCCTTCTGTACGGCCAAATTTCAGTGTGACAACTTAACAGCGTGATCTTTCTTTAGTTGGAGGTATATTTTGGTTGGACATCATTGTGAAAAGAAAAACGTCTTTTGGGGATTTTTTTTTTCGTGATAAGAATTTACACTGAACTATTGTTTACATTTTAAATTCCTGAATTTACCACCAAAAATAAATAAACACATATCAACCACCTTGCATTTTATTTTGAAGTGCGTATTTGCGTCAATGGATGTCGTCAGAAAGCGGTGGCCCATCCGCCCGTTTGTCGAAAGTTTCAGAAATATTTGACGGATAGAAAAAAAAGTTGCCCTGCGATTGGTTGAAGATCACGTGACATCCGGACGGACGGGCGACTGGCGGATGCGACGGGTGGTTGTGAGGCCACCTTAAGGCCTCCGTCTACCTGGAATTTTTTCCCACGTTTATGCCGAGAAGCGCGGGAGCGATAAGGGCGACACTGCCACGCGCATCAAGTACGCCATCGCCGCTAAGCGCAAGGCTCTGAACTGGCGTGCAGTGTTCTCGTCGTGCTGCGTGTACCTATGGGACTTTCAGCGGTGACCATATAATTTTATTAGTGGGAAGTCTTTAGGAAGGTTCAATGCAGGCGCCTATAGTAGTTTTGTATGTATCTGATTAGTGCATTTTGAGCTACAGCGCCTTGGAAAGGCCGTTTTTAGCGGTTTTGGAATACTCCGAATTGATGTTTCTAACGTACGTGATATTTTGAAAGCACTCAACTGCCCTCGTCTGAAGTGTGTGTTCTTTTCGTAGATCAGCACGTTGGACGCACGTTTAATAGTTCCGTTGAAAAACGTGTATTTCCAACACATTGCAACGCAGTTCAAGCGCCAGGTAGACGGGCGCCTTAACTGGAAACACGATGGCCTCGGCATGTGTTCCAGCACCGAGGAACAGCGCAGTGGCACCTCGGTGCTGGCGTGGCGTCGCGAACACAATGGTGGCGCGAGCACCCTCGATTTCACGCGCGCCGCTGAATCAGGTTCGCGTGGGTGGAGGAGGGGGGACGTGGGGTGGGAAGGGGAGAGACACGTCATTATCCGCCCGCTGGAGACGCTGTGTGGGGCGGGGCGCGCATGCGTGCTAGTCCCGGGGTAATCTA
>NQII01003129.1:23827-76383 GCA_002778355.1 Clitarchus hookeri | reverse complement strand
AATTTGAAGGACTCAAAAATACTGTTTTCAATAAGCAAGATTGTATTCCGAACCATTCAGAAGTACGAGAAGTCTTCGTCAGAAAGCAAGATTACGAGTAAGGGCAGTAGTTCCCGTAATAAACATGTATTATAGACACGTATCTGGAAATGTCTTGTAAGCAGGCGTCTTAGACGGATATTCACTTAATATTTATTTGACGAGGCCAAACGAATTTATATTTCATACTTGTAGCCGTACTTGTTTGATGCTGGAGCTAAGACAGTTATTTGAACGTAACTTAGAAAGCGTTTCTATGAGAAACTGCTGTATTTGAACAGTTGAGGTTATTGGTTATTTTTTTAGGCGAATTCACTTTACGAATATAACGACTTGAGACCGAAAGACTTTGTCTCCCGCCTGTAGTTAGACGGACTTGTAGAAGTGATTGCTGGTGAGTTTACTGACGGGCACGTGGGATTGACTCACGACAGCGAGACAGCGTCAGAACTTTTCTATTTGACGTTATGTTCACGTAAGCCTAGTTTGTACTCAACAATCACTTAATATATTGTTTCAAGGTCTATAAGAAAGTAGACCACAAACGAACACGATATCTGCAATTTCGTGGATTGAAACATAACGGACGTGAAAAACAACTTTCAAAAGTGCACCAACAGCCTACCAATGTTATAAAAATCACCGCAATAAATGTTTTAGGAGTAAAAGAACTGTATGCTAGTATTTTCATTGTAACGATTTTATTGATAATTATTTCTTGAAATTTTTTTAATACAACAAGATAATAGTTTCCCGAACCAAAGAAACTGGAAATGCTACTTTTACTATACCCAGTGATAAAAAAATCTTATGTCGTGTACTAAAGTTATTTTAATTAGAATCCTATTTTAGTATAGAGTTATGAAAGCTGCGGTGTGTTATCTCGAATGCGGAATAACCAGCTAATTATTTGTTTTTCGTGGATATTTGCTTCACACTGCCAACATACATTTTATACTAATTTCTACCATCTTATCATAAAATAAAATTAAACCCGAACGTTCAAACTGGTGGCAGGCATGTTTACCAAGATATAAAGGAAACAAGACACAACTCAACTGTCTCATTAACATATTAATAAAGCTAAACGTAAAGTTAATAATGGTATTAATAATAACTATTCCAAACAAGAAATAGAGGGTTGTTTGTGTTTTCTTGCCCGCCATTCTTTTCCTAAGCGCACAGAGTCTGTCTGGAATACTCCTCCAAAGTTGTTCTTATTTCCAAATACATTTTAAGCATTTCATGAGTAATAATTACGGATTACTTGGTAACTTCCAGATAACTTTAAGTACTGCATAAACAATAAACAGACATTATTTCTTCCTAATATCCTAGGTTTGCGTTTTTATACACTACCAGGTCCGTCATAACATAAGGGGCACGGGGCAATTGCCCAGGGGCGCCTGTTTTAAAGGAGCGCTTTTTGAAACCACGCACTTTTTAAAAATTCACTTTTTGGGATTTTTAGATTTTCATAGGTGGCCAACTTGTACTTGATACGTGCCACGTTCAGTTGTGCTACGAGCGCAGTGGTAAACAACAAGAATAGTCTGTTTCCCTCCCGTGCTGCACACAATGAACACCTGCTTACCTGCCGACAACAGCCCGACTGGGATTACCAGCTATAGCCTGTNAAAAAAAAAAAAAAAAAAAAAAAAAAAAAAAAAAAAGAGGAAAGGAAGGAATGTTTGGCGCTGGTGTCAGTTGCAGATTGCAGGGTGGTGTAAATAAACACCATCTACTGCAGGCAGCAATAATTCTGATGGCGATTTCTTGGGAAGAGGGGCTCAACTTTTGAAGGGTCCGATGAAACTGTTGGCTTAAATGACAATGGGAACTTCCTGGGACACCTGGATTTGATTTCAGAGTATGATATTTTTTAAGGACTCATTTAGTGACTTACGGTAACCCAGGAGAAGGCCGTGTTAGTTACTTGTCTAAAACATATGTAATGAATTTATTCCGTAAATGCTGCAACATGTGGAGAATTAAATGTTTTTCTGAACTGAAGGCCAGTAAATATTACTAGATTTCTGTAAATTCTTCTGCCGATATTACTCACTGTGATCAACTTGCATTCATTGAACGAATCGTTTCAGAGAGTGGTGACCCTGTAGAAAAATTTGTCGAGTTTATACCCCAGAATGGTCACAGTGCTCACGTTTGAGAAATAACTGTACTGAAAGCTCTTTAAGATTATTATATTGATATTAAAGACTGCAGAGGACAGTCGTATGACAACGCTCCTAACATGGCAGGTGCTTACGGTGGATAACAAGCCAAAATCAATTTCTACAATCCACTGGCACTTTTTCCGACATGCGCCTGCACATTATTTGAATCCAGTAGGAGCGTTGGCTTCTTCACGTTGCTTAAAAATGTTCGTACAGAAAGTGCATGTTTTCTTCAGTGAGTCGACAGGCCGATAGGAAATTCCACAACGTAAAATTAAAACAAGTAATGATGATATAAAGCTACTGCCGAAGGCTTTGCCAACAACACAGCGGTGTGCAAGATACACTGAAGAGCAAAAAAAAAACTGGTACACCTGCCTTATCTCGGGTAGGGCCCCCGAGCACGCAGAAGTGCCGCAAGACGACGTGGCATGGACTCGACTAATGTCTGAAGGTATGCAGGAGGCAATTCACACCATGAATCCTGCAGGGCAGTCCACAAATCCAATCTTCGCCAATTCGAGAAAGGGTTGCGCGTCTGTCACGTTTAATGATTCCCGTCAGTCGTCGTTTGTCCAAATTCTTTCACGATCTTTTTCCGGCCGCAGCGATGTCGAAGATGTGATGTTTTACCGGATTCCCGATATTCACAGTACACTCGTGAAATGGTCGTACGCGAAAATCCACATTTTATCGCTACCTTGGAGATGCTATGTCCCATCTCTCGTGCGCCGACTATAACAACCCGTTCAAACTCACTTAAATCTTGATAACCTGCCATTGTAGCAGCAGTAACTTATCTAGCTGCCGACCGCATCGCGTTACTCTGATTGGTTCCATACCTCTGTTATTTGCATTCGCACGCCTATACCAGTTTTTCTTGGCTCTTCAGTGTATGATGCATGCCGAGCATTGACAACATCCTGCCATGCTATTCATCCAGCTGCCACAAAAATTATTCAACAACCCTTGTGAAAAACCGGCAACAAGAGCTGAGGCTGCAGGTTAGTGTGCTACATTTGCTAAGCTAGACAGAGACTGGGATATTAACCAAACTTTGGACAGAGATTATAGAGCAGTTTGATAAGTGAGCAAGGGTATTCAAAATATTACTACTAATTTGAATGACGTTGTCCTGATGCATAGTTCACTAAATAGTTTGACAGATGTGACTTACATGAAACTGGAGGAAGAAAAGTTATCTGGATGTGAAGAGTATGAAGACGAAAGAAAAAGTGCCAATAGGAGAATACTGCAGTGTGATAAGATCAATAGAGGCAGTGACAGGATTTTTTACTGAAGGAAAGATATCAAGACAAACACATTTTTGTTTACTATTGTTAAACTGGTCGTGGAGCTTTCACGCAGAATATCTGCATACTCAAATTTCCACTTAAGATTTGGCTTTCTTAGTCAATTATCTTCGATGCCAATTCATGATATTAGCTAATTTGCCAGGAAAGCTGTGTAAGCATATCCCGATGATGTAAATAGTTAGTGAATTAATTGAAGAGTGTGTCCATTTCCTGGAGTTCCTCAAATAAATAAAACTAGATGAAGTATCACCTGGGAATTTACTAAAAACTGTAAGAAGCAAGGGCCCAATCGCCACTTATCCGAATATAGACACTTTCCTCTGGATATTTTTGTGTATCCCTTCTACCAATGCAATTTCCAAAATGAGAAGGGTGGAGAACTACTACGAAATTCAACAAATATAGACTCTCTGGGATTGCTCCTTCTGCTATAAATGCTGCATTGTTGGATACAATTTCTTTTAACGATTTAGTTGAGAAATTTGCTGCAGTAAAATCGCGGAAAGTGGACTTGTAATTAAATAATTAAATGAGGACTGGAAAGATTATATAATGAGTGGTCAGTGCATCTTTATTATTCTTCGTGTAATTTATTAAACTAAAATTTTAACAATTACTAATTTAAAAAAGTTATCTGCATACACGTGGTCATGTAATTTTCTTTATAAGGAGTGAATCAGTCTTTAAGAATTTTTCATTGTCTTGGTAAATAAAGCCACACATTATTAATTATTAATACTTTTTTTTTTCACTTTACGTAAAAGTGTATGATTTTATGTGTGTTACATTAGAATGGCCGTAAAAAATTAAAATAAATTGGAAACAAAATGTGGAAGGGGGTGGGCTAGCCAGTATTTGCCCATGGGCGACTCTTACCTTAAGACAGCACAAAATGAGGCTAACGGTATGAACTAATAAAGGTGAAAAATATTCCGTACATAATGTGGCATTGAATTTATTTCCACCTTTATGCGTTGTGGAATCAGTAATTTCCAATTTGAAAAAAAAAAAAACTACCTTGTGATCTGGCCCGCAAAATAATAATAATAAAAAAAACTGGCACAAAAGAGTGGTATAGGCTATTCACGTTAAAGTAAGCAGACATAATAACCAAAACATTATTTTCTATTGTGGCCTCAGACGTTTACTTTTGAGAGCTATAAAATGTTTACACTGCGTTTTTGGTCACGTGTAAATTTTTATATTAACAATTTATTACAGGTTACACATAGGCTGTAGGAACTCTCAAACACAGCCTCAAAAAGTGCTCACTTTACTATGAACAACCTATATTTGTCGTTTATGAGGGTTACATTTTGCCTATTTTCTCTAGGTCTACCTGTCGGACCCTAGTGGTGTTAACCCAGAAGGAATTCCAGAATGGTGAGTGTGTACGAAGAGTTGTGTTGTCTGGACGACATGCTGTGGGTGACCAGTCTCTCTTGGCAGCTACAAGAGTGCTTCTCCAGTAATCCTCGTTTCTTCTCTTGTCATCGCAGACAGGTCTGAGAGTGCATAATGCCTTCTGAGACTGTCTTAGCCCAGTGAGCCGTCAACTCTCTATAGTGACGGGTAACACAGTCTGCCATTCACGACTGTAAGAAGGGTCGTTTCTGAGTTTTTTTTTCCTTCTTAAAAGATTCCGTTAATTTGACAAAACAAGGCCAGACAGCCGCTTGACTTTTACGCTAAGGTTCAACTTTTCTAAATCGTAAAGTCAAGGGTGCTTGACTTCATCTTTGACAGTTCACAGTTGCAACCTTCAAAAGCGGTGAAGTATATCGCTACTGAGTTCTGACGAAGGAACAATCATCAGAATGAAACGACACATCGCTGACTGCAAACATGAAAATTCGCGTTCAGCTTCAGCAGAACACTCCATTATGCAGAATAATCACGCTAAAGTGAGTACTTCTGTAAGCCCTGCTTAGAATGTACGTTTTTCCTTATTTTGCATTCTCGCATTACATGTAAAATTTACATTCCCATTGGCCTAATCACTTTATTCATGCGCCTGTTAAGTGGACACTCGAAATTGTTAGGAAACTAAATGTGTTACTCACATGCCAATTCGAAGTCTAATGAGTATAAAGGGGCTGCGGTGGTGTAGTGGTTAGACTCCTCGCCTCCTACCAATCCAAACCAGGTTCGATTCACGGCGAGGTCAAATCCGGATTTTTCGCCTATGGGAATCGTGACGGACGATGCCGCTGCTACGTGGGTTTTCTCGGGGATCTACCGTTTCCCCCGACCTTGCATTCCAGTGCTGCTTCATACTCACTTTACTTCACGCTCATCGGCTCTCAAGATGCCGATGTTAGTTGCCGCCCAAATCTCTCCACTCACTCATTCTAATTAGTATAAAGCAAAAAAAACTTTATTGCCATAAATTTAAATATTGCACTCACAGCACAACGTCAACACTGATGCTACTACCACCTGAGTTATACAGAGTGGTGGCTAGTAAGGTACTGAGTTACTGTTCTTTGATGGAAACTTAAGGGCACCTGTCGTTGTTGCATAAGGGGTGAACAAATACTCTTATTCTCAGTTAGTTAACACACAAGTATTTTATCTGACTGAAAATAACATGGGTATTTACACACACNCGTAGGCCTGAAGGGCTGGTTGGCGGAATACTATGAGTCGGGGGCAAGGTTGCTTGAATGGAGACGTTTTTACTAAACTGTGACTGCGGCCTTTGGTGAGTTGTCTTCGTTTATTGGTGTAGCTGGGTCAGCTCGGCGTCCCTTCTCGGAAGTCCGGGGTTGGTTTGGCGTGACTTGTGGTGTCTCTACGATCTCGGCTGGCGGTTCCTGTCGGAGACCTTAGCGCGTCTCCTCTCCTGTATCGACATCTGCCACGATCCGGCTCGCGCTTCCGACTCTTCCGCCTCGCATCGAGGCCGCCGAACAACTATATTCCGTCTCGGCTGCGCTCGTGATTTAACTCGTTCGTCGCTATATTGAAGCTACCTTTGTCAGCAATTTCTCGGGAGAGTATTGGGCAGTTCCCCTGTGTAACTCGGGCGTTTTTTTGCCCGAATTTGTGTCTTGTCAGTGGATTGAGCCCTCCAACTAGGGTGGAGGAAGGGCGAGGGTGGTGTCGCGGGGATTCCTACGGTACTAATTTCTGAGCTGTGGGCTGCACAACTCTGGTCAGGGGCACCCCCTGCTTCCTTCGTCGTGAGCCGCCTTATCTGCCATTTCTCTTGCGTGATTGAAGGTTATTCCCCCGAGCCATTCACCTCGGGACATTCCCTGTGTCATTCGAGCCTCGGTTTATCCCCGGGTTGAAAGTTTCGTGGTCAGCTGCCTGCCCTGGATATGTACTTATAAAATGGCAGGGTTGGTAACGGCGTTATGCCTATTCTAGTATGCGACACGCATCAACACTTAGAACAAAATGGNTTTTTTTTTTTTTTTTTTTTTTTTTTTTTTGCGTGTTGTCAACTTCGAAGCTGACAAATTACCAATTTACATGTTTGAGACATTTAAAGACACACATAGGCGAGGGTACTGTAATAAACAACTGTGTTTTGTACTCACAATAATTATTTCACAAAGCAAGTAGCTGAAATAGGTTTTTTTTTCCTTCATGAAATTTAGTTTTTGTTACGTAAAAATTACACAAATTATTTTATTTTTTATTTTAAATTAATTCGCTTTGCGACAACTTTCGTGAATAATTACTGTTTATTTTTAAAACTTCGTGGATTTTTATTTCTGTAATAATCATAACAAAAAAAAAACAGCTATAATCGACCCGAGACTTAGGTGGAAAACTAAAAACTACTAACATAAAAAAAAAATTAATACGATTCTTTTTAATATAACTGACGCTTTCAGGGACAGTAAATATGTTTCCAGACACGACGACTTGTTCACGACCCACCGAGTCGAATACAAAATTCACACAGACGTCTTACCCGGTTCGCGAACACAGGACCCCTCGCACAAGACAACATGTAAAAAAATGCGTTCGCAAATCGACGCCACTGACATCTTAGAGATCCCAGTCTGAGAAGTTACGTATCAGAAATCATTTGGTGGTAGTTAGCCCTTAAAGTGTAGGCTTATAAAATTTTATCATACAATTTCCTAAAATAAACGACTTACAGATTTTTTTTTACCTGCTTACGAAAGTAATGAGTTATTGAGAAACGAGTGGCTTTTTTAAAATACCTTTTTAGGACAACCCATTATAATTTTTTTCCTTTCGCAAGTTGACTTGTAACTCCACTCAGGTTCTCATTAACTGAAATGGCAATCAGAAGAAAAGTTACTTTTCCGTTTCTTTCCACTTCGAAATATTTTCATCTCAAGATGCGGCGAGAGTACCTGAAGTAGGGGAAACTTCACAAACGTGGTATAAAGATAGAAGCAGTGATCGCTCGACGTCGGTCCACATTCCAAGAACTATCAGTGTTTCTTGCTAGGCTGCTCTGTTCTTTTAATTGTTGCCTGTGAACCGCGCATTATAACTAGCGCTCTTGAAATGCTAACATCTACAAAGAAAGTGAATAAATTTATTCTTGATCCTTTTCTTTGTTTTTATGAACACTTATCTACATCGAGAACGTATTCAACTAATCTCGGTAAACACACGAATGTAAGAAAATTCCGTACACGTGTGTGAACGTATATATTCATATACGGCGGTATTCGATTTGGCATATTAAAGTAAGTAAAAGTTTGCGTAGTTGTAAAAATTATTTTCTTGCATAATATAAGAGCTATAATTTTAATTTTTGAATATAGTATCACCTATGAATTTAAGAAATTAAATAGATAAATTTACTTGAATAAATAAACACTACTCTTTCTTTCTTAAATTCATTGTTCCAATTTTTTTTTTTTGTTATTAACATTTCGTGTTTTTACGAATGTTATACAAGTGACTGCTAACAGAGAATGATTTGAAATATACTAACTCCCAAATTACCAAATTACCAATTGAAAGGTTGGAACACGACATAGGATTTGCAGTTACGTATATTGTACTTTTGTTAACAAGTCACGCCCAACAGATTTTCAAAGGTTTGACAAAAAAATGGCATAAATGTTTTATTCGTTGCTGTAATAAAGTGCCACAATTGTATTTCCAATAAAAATATTAAGTTTTTCTATTTGGATGTATGCAGAATATCGAGGTACTGACATAATTTATAATTTTTTGGTAAATCAGTTATTTAAGCCTATTTATCTTTAGTTTGTGTGTATCTGAATCCCATTGTTTGTAGGTAAGAACTGTTGTTATAATATGCGTAGTCTTGTATGTGAATACTGATACTATTTTAATGTAAACATGTGCAAATAGAACTGCAAAATTTTACCGTACTTCTGACAAAGGATTCTGCTACAATGATACGGTGCTCTACCGGCCGGTTCCGTGTCGTTGCCAATTTGAGACCTGATTGGTTTGTTAGGCTGTGACGTCAGAGCCGTTGTCGCTACAGCGCCGTAACGATGGATACGACCAACTTTCATAATTCACCGTCAGACGACCGTCACTCCACAGCATGTGATTGGCTGTCTTATTTTCGCCGAGCCAATGAGGTACGTGCCCACTCGTAGGCACAGTACTGACAACCCCAGAAACAAAAGTTATAAAGAAAATAATTCATATTTTTCGAAGTTACTTGTTTAAAAGTAATTAAATAAAGGTATTTAATAAAAAAAACGTTTAGTTCGTCATTGTGTCAGCATAAATTAAATCAAGAGAAAAAAAAGACCGTTTATTCGTAAAATATATGTCTACGGCCATGATAATTTACAAACATGATGGGAAAAATATAAAAATAAGAAATCGACGTCTGGAAAATAACTGGAAATAATTTGTAAAATGTGCAACAAGTAGAAAGTAAACAATAAAATGTGGGTATTTGTAAACAAAGCATTTACTGCTGCAGTTTTTTCTAATCGTGTTAGGCGCCAAAAAATATAGCCAATGTTTTTGTTTTGTTTGGGGTTGCGGAAATCGTAGGCTACCTAAGAGATAATCCTGTGCATTTAAACAAAAATATCCGCTAATACTAAACCTAACTATATAATATGATACTCACAACCACAAAGCGCACGTAATAAAACTTAAAAACAATGGAGAAAGGAACAAATGGCGGTGATCGCTCTGCCATCTAAGGTGTGGTAACAGAACTATAAGCAACGGTGGCTGCCTACCGACCAACCATTGACATTTAGGGATGAGCTTAGCCGATATTTTCAAGTATCTGTGACAACTGTCTCTGTGAGACATATACATGTATATCTGTGATTTATATCTGCGATTTTGTCACAGTAACAAAAATATATTTATATACATAAAAAAAGGCACGAATGTAACATTGGTGGTAATTGTATTAGCATCGTTGATTTGAAAACATCTATATTTAAGTGAAATTTATAATTAAGGTTCCTTTCGTAATTTTTCCGTCACTGAAAAATAACTGTGCAATGTTAATAATTAATATGAAATGTTCAGCTATTAATAGGGAAAGGGTCAGAAAACGCACCATATAGGATTCTCTACTGGAGCACTTATTTTTCCAACCTACTTTAAAACTAAGTGTTAGGTGTGAGCCCGCGGTAGGGACGGGAGTTTAGTACGTCTCAGGGCTAAACCCCATACGCCGACAAGGGAAGGAAATCATGCAAGGAGACATGCATCGCGGCAGCAAGGGATTGGGCTGCCATGGCCAGGTTTCGGCCATGACAACCTCCATGAGTGTACTTATAGCTAAACTACTATACTACGAAGAGAAAGGGAAAAACCGGCATAGACACCGTAAAAGTCCTTTCGACAGGGAAGAATTTAAAATTGTTGCAAGCATTATCAGAAAATTCTACAGGAGACAGATAGGTGGAAACCATGCTCTTTATTATCGAGTAGATAAAATACTAGTAGAGAGGGGGTAGGACATCTTTAACTGGGGCACATCAAATTTGTTTTGCCAAAAGTAACATTAAAGTATATGAATGTATATTGTATTGTATTTATTAGCACCCAATGTTTTGTAGACTAACTATAAAAATACAGTAGGTCGGAGCAAACAAAATAAAATTAGAAATAAAGGAATTCGTGTGAAGGTATTTACTACTGTTTTAATGGGAAGCTACGGATCATCATTAAATATACACCGAAGAGCCAAAAAAAACTGGTATAGGCGTGCGTATGCAAATAACAGATATGGGACCAATAAGAGTAACGCGATGCATCTGGCAAAGTTGCTAGGTCGGTTACTGCTGCTACAATGGCAGGTTATCAAGATTTAAGTGAGTTTGAACGTGGTGTTATAGTCGGCGCACGAGAGATGGGACATAGCATCTCCAAGGTAGCGATAAAATGTGGATTTTCGCGTAAGACCATTTCACGAGTGTGTCGTGAATATCGGGAATCCGGTAAAACATCAAATCTTCGACATCGCTGCGGCCAGAAAAAGATCGTGAACGAACGGGACAAACGACGACTGACGAGAATAATTAAACGTGACAGACGTGCAACCCTTTCTCAAAATGGCGCAGATTTCAATGCCTCCTGCATACCTTCAGACATTAGTCGAGTCCACGCCACGTCGTCTTGCGGCACTTCTGCGTGCTCGCGGGGGCCCTGCACAATATTAGGCAGGTGTACCAGTTTTTTTTTTGCTCTTCAGTATAGTTTGTTTAAAAGCGCTCAGTCGCCATCTATTGGTAAACATGCAAGGCCAGCTGCGACTCCACGACATGTCACAGGCAGCTGAAATAAACTGTGACAAAAGTAGTAGCGTCGGTGGTCACAGTTCATTTCAAAAGCTGTGAACCTGTAATCGTGCGATATATCAGTCACAGCTATTTTAATGACTTTGTCACAGATATATCTGTGACAAAGCAGTGGACTGCGATTTATAGGCCTTCTCTTCCGACATCCATGGTAGCACGGGGTGCCAGAATGAACTACACCTTCACCGTCACTGGTACCGAGACGGCAGCGGCTATCGTACCGTCTCATTGCAGCAGGACCCTGATTTAACTTTTAAAAATGCTAATTTAGAATTCATATATACATTTTTTTTTCGAAATATTTATAAACGTAGATGCTTTGCTTCGCGTTCGATGTCATAAAACAAGCAGTGGCGTCATTTACTTTGAAATTCAATTTAACCATTTTTTTTTTTTNTGCTTCGCGTTCGATGTCATAAAACAAGCAGTGGCGTCATTTACTTTGAAATTCAATTTAACCATTTTTTTTTTTTGTATTTTGAGTTTTTTTAATCCTGTATGCAACAAATACGAATCATCAGATAACAAATTGTCGTNTTTTTTTTTTTTTGTATTTTGAGTTTTTTTAATCCTGTATGCAACAAATACGAATCATCAGATAACAAATTGTCGTTTGACACCATAATTAGTTTTGTAAGCTTCTATGTGTATACATGTCATGTTTGTACAAAATATATATTATGCATTACAATCGTCTCGAATATTTTGTACAGTAAATACTGACACTGTTTGTGTAAATGTATATTAATGATGACCATTTTCATTAAAATTATTATATTAATACCCAACTACTGAAAAGTGTTTGAAATAAAAATGCCACGGTGGCTGAATGGTTAGACAGCTCGTTTCCCACCAAGGGGGTGGGTTCAATCCCCGAACTGGTCACTCGCGGATTTTCGCAACTGGGAATCATGAGGGACGATGCCTCTGGTCGGCGCGTTTTCTCGAGGATCTCACGTCTCACCCCGCCCTTGCATTCTGCTCCATTCTCGCCTCATTTCGACCTCATCGGCTCTCAGGACCTCGTTGTTGAGAGCCGCCCAAATCTCTCAACTCAACTCAACTGCATTAAATTACATCGTTTAAATTCATGCTTTAGAAACGTAACGAAGCTGCATACTAAGTAAGTCAACGTCGACTGTGTCCCGATTTAAACATTATTACCTATTGTCTTGTGCAAAGCAAATTAAATATGACATGGAATGACTTAAACGGTTTGTATTTGTTCGATATAAGGAATCGTTTTTTAAGGAGCTCAGGTTACACTCTACTATGATTGTGTATACGCCAACTGAATATTTATCTAGTTAGTAAATTTTCAAGTTTCAAGTTTTAAGTACTCCTCATAGTTCTTTTCTTAGAACAGCACTCTTCAAAACTAAATTTAAGTAAAGTTTTTAATTTTACCACCTTTTCTAGAATTAACAATATTTTCAGCTGTAGTCGCACATAAAAATTACTTTTTAAGTAACGTAGATCAGTTTTAAGTTACTTCTGAATTAACAGAGAGTTATGTATATTTCCTTATAAAATAAAGAAACGTAGCCCCTNAGATCAGTTTTAAGTTACTTCTGAATTAACAGAGAGTTATGTATATTTCCTTATAAAATAAAGAAACGTAGCCCCTACATCAAATTTACTATATTCACTGAAGGAACTTGATCGATTTAACCTAGTTTTAAATCAACGCCCATTTACATTTCCTTCGAAAGTAATGAAAAATTAATTTACAGTTACTGATCCACTTAAGTACTAATATCCGACTTAACTTTAAAATCTAACCTTATACATCACCATTTTATGCTTTACAACATTTTTGAGCGGTCAACTGTCGGGTTGTCTGAGGCGGTAACAATCAGGCTTTGAGAATGAGATCTCCAGGTTTGATTTCGGGCGCNTGGTCAACTGTCGGGTTGTCTGAGGCGGTAACAATCAGGCTTTGAGAATGAGATCTCCAGGTTTGATTTCGGGCGCGTACGGATCAAGTTAACTTTTTTTGTTAATTAAAACTCTTCCGCAAATACAAGTATTTCTTCATTCGTATTTCGAAAGGTTTCGTTTCCTTTAATCAATTTGTTTTGTTTTCGGGCTGCCAGGGGAACTTAATTTATTGCTCCAATATCTCCACCCCGCAGCCGTAATGCATGTCTGACAAAAAAAAAATATCGATAGCGGAATCGTTTTTTTTACGACTTGGGACGGCGTGCCCTCCCTCGGCGACGCCCGCTTCGTGCGAGTTTTAATTCCGGATTGCAAGAGCCGCCGGCAGGTTCAGCCTGTCGCGAGAAGTCCGGATCACAAGTGTCAGCTGCTAATTCTCGGCGACAATATTTCAGTATTAGCAGCTGATAGCGCGGGAGGCTCTCTGTCGGCTCGCTTGATCCCGCCTGAACGTCACCGCGCGGCGCGGGGCGTTTTGGGAGCAGCGGCTCGAAAAGCAGGCGGCTTTGCGAAGGCGGGCGGGCGGACGAGGGGNTCGAAGGATGATGGGCTGAAAACATCACCCGCCCCGTTCATCGACGTCTATAATCAAGAGCGGCTGAGCGGGAGAACATTTACAAGCTTGGGTGGGAAACGAAGTGGCAGGACATCGGCCGGGAGAAAGCCGGCGATGCGGGCGTGTTTGTCACCTCGCGTTGCTGCGCGTTCAATTGAAAATATCAAGTAAAATTACTATACACTCTCCGAGGAGAAAAAATTACTTCTTATTCCGGTTAAAAAAGAGAATCGAACGAAATAAAAAGTCAGATTAAAATACCAGTTTTGACAGTAGGAGTTAATAACGACAAAGTGAGGAAATAAATAATATGTCAAAGCATTATGAGATGACGTTAACACTGTTTTTTCACTTTTCCCCACGACGAAAATTGTTCTGATGTAAAATAAAAAGTATTTTCAGACGTCAGCCCGCATATGTCAGTCTGTGTGCATGTTTGTATATGTGTACTTTTCATGACACCGAAAAAGAATGAACCTATTAAAAAAAAAATCTCCTCCGGTAAATGTGTTGATTTGCCACTTTCAGTTCAGTGACATCATTTCTGGTATAGACTTTTCCATACACACCGTAATAAAATCTATGCAAATTACGAAATAAAATTTAATTTAAAAGGAATGACTTTAGTTTATCATTTAAAGATAATCATAATGCATAAACATTTCTCAGATCTAACCAAATATTTTTTTTGCAAATTCTTTACAAAATAAACAAGACGTCTTGCCAGAAACGCCATTTAATAAATATTAATATTTTCAACGATTTCATTTAAACACACACAGTGACCACCTGTCTTGTCTAGTTAAACATTTTTACAATGTGTCGGGTTGGAATAAGTGAGGGTCTAAATTCGATCACGAGGAGATATCTAGGCAAGAATACCCAATATAAAAACCTCAGTCTGAGACATGTAACGATGACCTTAAATGTCATGGCCATCGAGGTCGCCGGGTGTGACGCAGTTGAATACCACTTTATTTTGTAGGGCCACGTGAAGTCTCTCATGTACGAGACTCGGGCAAAGGCAGAAGCGAAGCAACTCTCGTTACTAGGATCAATGTGGTGGACGCATAAGTTCACACAGCATCCAAATGAGTTATCACCAAGGAACAGAAGAAGAAGAAAATTTGGAAAACTTTAAACCCCACTTAGCCAAATGGCCATCCGAGGCGGTGTCATTATACTGCTTAGATTAAATAAATTTCACACAAACAGAATTGATGGGGCTTGGAAATAGAAGTTAGGAATAATAAATGGTTTAATACTTGTTATGTCAAATGGTTAAAAAACGGTGCCTCTGTTTCCACCCTACACCACAACCCTGCCCACCCGAAGGAGACAGGGGACTTGGTAAGCGAATGTTTTCTTATACTTGATGCTGTGGCGTGTCGTTGTTCGTGTGTGTTTTGTGTGTTGTTTATATCGTTAGTGTTATTGTCTATGTATGTGTTATCTGAGCAGAGTGCGCGAGTGAGCCCTTTATACTTACTGCCCACCCCGCACTCCCCCCAGTATGTTGTTTTTGAAGTTCCGGTCCAGGGGAGACGGCCTCCCAGCACCGCCCGCCAACACCGCTCCGACCATCCGGCAGCCTGCGTAGTAGCTTTTCAGCAGGACCACTCAGCCACCATCGGCCGAAGCGACAACGAGGGACTGAGCCGACAGTCCACCTACCCCCGAGCCACACTAGTTTATGTGTGTTGTGGTTATTACCGTTAAATTTCGCGATAAGTTAATATTTTAATTTTGAATTTCCAAGGGACAGTAAAATTTCGTGTTTTAAACGACCCGTATGCTAGACTTCACTGTATTATTTATTCTAGAGCCTTAACTTTCTGTTAATTGGCTGCTGCCGTAGCGTGTGGCTGATTTTACTTCAGACCAGGTGGCACGGGATTCGGTACTTGTTTCCTTTCAGGTCATTTATTGGCTCAGAGTTCACCTGGACGTGCCTAATAAACTGTGATCCTATTGCAAACATAGCAGAAGTTTACACGTGCTTGAAATCTAGATTGTCCTAAAATGAATTCGCGAAATTTTCTAGTCCCTAGTTATAACGATTTCATCAGTACGTAGTGAGACGCGCGAAGATGTGCAAACTCGTTAGCAATAACAATTTCAAACCATTTGTAAAAAAACGTAATTGTGAAGGAAAATAATAGGTCTATACGATTGTATAAAAATAATAAAATAACTTTTTTTTTTAAATATATTTGCATTAGTTTTATTGATAAATGCCACAAGGCCTAAGCGTTCACGACGTCAAAATACTCAAAAAGACAGCCTCCAACACTGACTAAAAAAATATGTGCTTACTTAACGGATGAACATATTCTGTGGGATACATTAACCTACCTTATCGAATTTCATATTAGTAGCAAGGTTTAATCCTTACGTAATCTTACTGATATAAATCTGGCTTGGTTTCTGTGATCGTAGACTTGTTCATTGTAATCTGCATAATTCGATTTCAGTTCTTTTGATTGCTTGTTCAGTTGTTGCTTTCGTTTGACTAACAAATAGTCACTTCTGTGGATTTTTTTTAAGGTTATTTTTGCAGTAATGTTATAATTTTTGTCAACCTCAATTGTTGCTAAATCGACGTGTCTGCCTAATTAAATTCACGGTTTTTTGCTGTGACAGAGTCATTGTTATTAATAGCATCAGTACAGTATTTGTTTTCCGGGCTGTATGATGTCATAAACTGGTAACCACGTAATCCCCAAAATTATAGTATAATTTCCCTAATATCCTGCAAGAAGTTATCTGTAATTTGCTTATTAAAAAGGGTTTGATTTATTTTAAAGTTATTTTTAACTTTGTACAAAAATGTAGCCATTCTGTCTATGGTGCATAAGAGTGACAGAAATCGGTACACTTTTTTTCTGCGTTCTGCATCTCAACATAAGATCGCAAAAAAAAAAAAAAAAAAANCCAATCGCATTTGGCAAACGTCAAAAAGTACTACATTTAAATATTATTTGCACAGCCAATGGTAAAATATAATCAACGCCGAGAAATGTATAAAATAAATGTAATGGTATGGACGTACTATATGAAGTGGTAGCGTATAGAAGTTTAGCTCATGCTACGCTGAAAATCGCTTACAGAACCGTTCTTTTAATTTTTCTTGTCAACTTTTTTCTCAGACGAGAGGAGTGCTGAGTCTAGCCAGTCGTCGAGCGATTTCGCAAAGTTATGGGTTAGGGATTTTGAAAAAATATCAAAATATCGAAATAACGATATTATATCAACGATATATCGATACGAATAGTCCATATATTTCAAATAAATTGTGTCAAAATCAATTTCTTTTTCTAGGTATAGAAAAAATAAATTTTAATGCTCTCTTAATAAGCTCTGTTTTAAATACAAAAATTTTATTTAAAAAATTACTAGCTACAGTATATTTACTTTGGCAATATGCACAAAAAACAGACGCCACATCTTTCTGCAATGCCTAGTGTCATCGATATGTAATAATCCAAGCAATTTAACATATGTCAATTCCTTTAATACATAAAATATCGGATTCCGATGCACCAAAAATCAATATTTTATTTTGATATACCATTTCGTAAAAGTACACTTTTTTTTAACAACCAATATAAATAATATCGATATTTTTTTTCCGATATCAACATCTCTAAGGGTTCCACCTCTCGTTTCACCCTCATCAACCCCCAAGACCTCTATGTTAAAAGCAGCCCAAATCTCTTCACTCATTAATTCGCATTTGACAGTATCTCCACTTTGATATATTGAGTACAGCCATCAGTTCGGAACTAAATCACGAAAACCAAGACATACATGCTCCGACCAATGGCGATCGTTTGGGAAATACATTTGGCCTAATACCCCGGCTGTCTGCTAGAAGCGACGGTACTACCCCAAGCGTTAATTTCCATATCGAATTCTATTATCACTCCTTTTGTTAAATGCAGTCATTGGACTCTCAACTCTCAAGTGGCGAATGTTTCAACCTGTTAGTTCACACTAGGTGACTGGCCACTTTATGCCTTCTTGGACGTAGCTGCACGAAAGATTGTCTAGAGAAAAAAATAACTAATCTACTCAGTTTTGTGACATGTGCTTTTAAAGCCCAATACATAATATGTTAGTGGTATTATAGTAAATAATTATAAACATGTTACGTGCTGAAATAGATGTAACAGTTTTTATCATATACCTTACATCAGGCATGAACAAAAAAAAACTTTAACAAAACCAATAACCTGTAAGACAACCAGTTAAAATGCTCTTAGAACACTAATGGCTTCCTTCTTGACTATTTCAAATCTTTGCCACCAGATTGAAACACTCTCCGGAAGAGTAACAGCTGATGGGCACTTTATTCGCACTTTACCAAACTCTCCGATGTGTCTTACGTTGACTAAATTTGACAGGTTTAAAAATTTCACCTCAAATGTCGTACAATATTCAAAATATAATTTTTAAAAAATTATGCGTAGTAATCCAAAGAAACGAATTGATACTGCTCATCTTGATATGTAAAATAAATTTAGTTAAAAGAAATATTGTGTTTTGCATACCCATGTGCGTATAAAAATCAGACAATAACCCTGTCATAACCACTATAAGATTAATTTTTTACATCACCCAAGATATATAACTAATTCTAGAATATTTTTTCCAATTAAATGTGCATAGACTAAAATAGCATACTTTCGTGAAAAATAACTTAAAAAAATATGTTAAATTCTGTTCACCATCGGGCCATTCTTTCTGGGGGTTGCAATTTTCACAAACAGTGCACATGGACCAATTACTGTTATCAACTATATTTATACGGAGCTAAATTAAGACCGGGGAAAACAACGTGAGCGCACGTACATGGCATGTTCTCGCTGGAATGTCAGCCACGCCGGGTGATGTATGTACGTGTGGCGAAAGTGACGTGCAGATGGGCGTCTGCTTCGCGAGACATGGCTGAGCGCAGCAGTGGATCATTCCACCGGCCGNACGTGACTTATTGCAGACGCGGCATCGACAGCTTCCAGGAGACGTCGAGCCTCGGCGTGGGGTGGACGTGTCGCAGAAGGAAGCAATCCTAGGCGGTGACTGTGCCCTGGCGGCGGGTTGACTTAAGAACTTCACATATCGCAAGATTCGGTTCGTCAAGAAGCGATTTTGTCCGGTGTGCAGCGCACTCCGAAGCGAGCTGCACGTGAACATCTCGTGTTTCCGTTACTGTACCGCAAATGTCGTAGTCTCACGACTTCGCAGCGGTGAAAATCGCAAGATGTGAGTACGAACCTACGTTTCGTGCGGCCAACATCGCAATTGTCGTGCGTTATTCGCCACCAGTACGACTGTCCGTGGATAGCTGAAAATGAACACTGCACGTAATTTACTCTAAGTTAATTGAGCAATAAATAAACATAATACGCTGTAATATAATGTAAAACACTTCAAATCGTTCGCAATATCTACAGAGTGCCCTAGAACGCGCGCATAATAACCACACCACGTGAATCCTGAGCGAAATTAAAGACGAAAATGTTGGTGGCTAAATTTCGTACGATGACAATTTTCGCGTACAAAGTAAGTCCCCTCATCTGTACGATGGTCAACACGGTATGCAAAATACACGCTGAACAAATGTTAGCACTGGGCGGGATTTGAACCCGCTCTCATTATATGGTGGCCAAACCAGTGGTGGTACGATATCAGCGGAGTGCAAAAGGGGACAAACTCAGTGTTGTGTTCCCACATTGTGCACGAAATATGTCATCGTACGACATTTTACCACAAACATTTTCGTCTCCATTTTCGCTCAGGATTCACGTGGCGTGTGTGGTTCTCGTGCGCGTGTTTTGGGACCGCCTGTACAGTGTTGCAGCAGTCTTTGTAGGTTATCGTTGTGTGGTTGCTGGCAGTACGNTGGTAGGTTATCGTTATGTGGTTGCTGGCAGTACGAGTTTACTTTTACAGCAAAAACGGATGTCTCGTAGGTATTTACTATTATCGCCAACAGATGTGCTCAGAGAGCTGTATGTTAAACCACATATATAATTAGTTAACGACATTGTCGCGCACGTATTTATAATACCTTTGTCGTTAATCTATAATTTTAGGTAGATGTATACGTCTGCCTGGAAATAATTATTAAATAACATTTAAGTAACGATTTTTTTGTGTATTCGTTTGTTCTGTGACGACAAAGAATTTCTATATACTTTGAAATTAAACGAAATGCGTACCGCAGTGCAGTTCGTAATTTCTACATTCGCTTTGTGTTTCGTTATGTCTCAGAAGCATAACGATTGCTGTCGGAGGGTTCCTGTTCATTCCGCAGGTCTGAGTGGTTCGTAGGGCTAAGGTTTAGGGGCCGCGATGGATTAGCCTGTTCTCCTCTCACCAAGGCGAACCGGGTTCAATTTCCCCGGATTTTTTGCATGTGGGAATCGTCCCGGACGATGCCGCTGGTCGGCATGTTTTCTCGGGGATCTCCCTTTCCCCCCGCTTTTTCATTCCGGCGCTACTCCATATTCACCTCAATCACCCTCATTGGCTCTCGAGACCTCGCTGTTACGAGCCGCCCAAATCTCTTCACTCCATAAGGTTTAGGACCGTACGGCATTCGACTGACGGCGTCCAGTGCAGTACCATGCCGACGCATTCCTCAAATGTGATTGGCTCACGTGACCTGTGACGTAAGTGCAGACGTGCAGAGTAGTGCAGTGCTGACGTAGTTGGCCAAATTTTAACTAGGCCCCTGCAGCTGATCAGCAGTTTGATCTTCATAGTGTACGTGATTCGCCATCAATAAACAAGGCACAAAGAACGAGCCAATGAAATGCAAGCTCGCAAAACGCAAGCGCAATAAACAAGAAATTTGGCGGGAAAAATAGTAAATGTTTTTAAGTAGAACTTATGTTGTCCGGAGACACACAAAGGCGTTCTTCAAAACGTACGTCGAAAAAAGCTTAGATTTTTTAATGGTTGCTGTGCGCCACAGGCCCTATTTGTCTAATACAGAAAACTAAAACTACTTAACAATAAACATGAAGAAAAACGCATGGGTTATAAAACAAATATTTTCTGAACAATTAACAACGAATATGAAAATTTTTAAACATGAAACAAAACATAACTCCTCAAATGCGCGTAAAAAAAAANTGAACAATTAACAACGAATATGAAAATTTTTAAACATGAAACAAAACATAACTCCTCAAATGCGCGTAAAAAAAAACTGGCAGGCGTCAACAAAGCGTTGAGAGATCTGGTAGGTTCTTAATTAACATCGAGGTCTTGAGAGNTAAAAAAAAACTGGCAGGCGTCAACAAAGCGTTGAGAGATCTGGTAGGTTCTTAATTAACATCGAGGTCTTGAGAGCCAATGAGTGTGAAGCGAGGTGAGTATGAAGCAGCGCGGGAATGCAAGGGCGGCGTATGCGAAGTCTCGATTCCCCGCAGTCTAACCACTACACCACCGTGGCATCGTCAACAAAAGCGTTTTGCTCTATGTAGCTGCGTTCTTATTCTACTCACGTTAGGAAGCTGACTGCTAATAATTTGGCAAATACAATTCTTCTCAACCAAGTTGCACTGGTGTAACATGCGTGCTAGAATTTTTTATTCTGTATGTAAACAAGTAGGAAAGTTGCAATTTTCATTAAATTAATTTCATTTTTGTAATTCTTAGAGTTATATTGTGATCCAACCTAAGTAAACAATAAACCATGTTCTTCTAAGTACAGTGAAAATTTAATGTAACATGTCCACATGTTGTTTGATATTCTCTCGTAAAAATTGGTTTTAGCAAAATGTTGGACTCTGGTATGATGTGACAACAGAATAGGAAATTTATTTTTATGGNCTCGTAAAAATTGGTTTTAGCAAAATGTTGGACTCTGGTATGATGTGACAACAGAATAGGAAATTTATTTTTATGGCGGCTATCTTTATTAGGCAGTTAAATTATAGTATTTTTACTAACGTGAAAGCGTACACGAAAGTTGAATGCCGAACACAATTGTATTCTTACAGTTAGAGCTTGTAAATAAAATTGGAGTGCGTGCACAATACAAAATAGATCTAATACTTAATATTTTTGCAGGGGAAAGTATATATCACAAATAAAGAAAACCATTCAGAAAATTATTGCACAAATAAACGGGATTTCTCCATTTACCTGCATCTTAAAAGCGACCTCTTTGGCACACCAGCGCACCTTGCGGCGGAAATTTTCCCTATGCAAAAATGTTTCCATTAGTAATATAGTTGTATTTCCAATTCAAATAGAATAAACCATAGTCGGGCGCACCCGACTGCTGCTGCGATGTATGCGATTCACATACTGGGTGGCGTACTAAAACTTTACTCTGCAAGTAAACTTTACTCCTTATCTGTCTTAAAACACTCTAAGTAAATGTTTTTTTAATTGCCCTTGCAAGTGTCCCAAAACTGCAGACTAGTTACTCTGAGCATCTTACCAGAGTAAGTTTACACGCTTTTTCAGCCAGTAGCGAAGGGCAAACGGGAACTTAGCGAAAGGATTGATTGAATTAAGTGGACTAAAAGATAATGTGCATGTTCTGGTTGGACACAGATGGAAAATTACACATAAAGGATTAATCATAGTAATATTTACATTTTTTTAAATTAAAAATTTAAAAATGAACGTCATTTTATATTATTATGTTACATTTATGGTACGCATAACTTATTGTGCATTCAATTATTTATTATTATTAAAGGAAAGAAGTTGCTGAAAGTGATATATATATACACACACACATACATATATAGGAATTTACATTGCTTGCATGTACGTGAAAACAGCTTGCTATTTACGTTATGCTCGTNACACACACATACATATATAGGAATTTACATTGCTTGCATGTACGTGAAAACAGCTTGCTATTTACGTTATGCTCGTTCCAGTACCACTTTTACTCACAGCTTTGCTCAGCTTTCACTCTATGTAACTTTACAATACTCTCGGAGTAGCGTTTAGGAACGTCTTCCTTGTATGTTTATGGAGGCAAGTGACTAGCGGATGGTTCGATCTGATGTATTTGAGCACAGGGCCGTACTAATTTTCTCCGCGAAGGGACTTTTGTTTTAAACAAATATGGCTAATTAAAGTTACCGAATTTATTTGCAGTACCTACAAAATTTACCTTACCTATGTATTTCACAATGTACTGCCACTTACTCTACCATAGTCCTTACTGCTGTTACCATATATGCATATAACTGAACGAAAAGTGAGAAACTAAGGAAACCAGTTTTTACACCAAAATCTGAATCCAGCGCATTCAAATCTCCGTGGTGGAACGCTCGGTGATGCTGTATCCGGAGGGGCATATCGGTTGTTCATATTCAAGCCCGTTTGTACTTCTAAAGATAACTTTATTTGCTGTTCTCCAAGTCTTTCAAGGTGTCGACTGAATATTTAGAGAAATTATCTTTCGCCGATCTCGTTTCTCGTGTGGTGTCGATACTGGCTCGTTTTCTGGAGGTCGTGGACTCTAGTTCAGAAGAGTACACTGAGGATGATTTGCGACAGTAAGTTACCAAAGTATGGNTTTTCTGGAGGTCGTGGACTCTAGTTCAGAAGAGTACACTGAGGATGATTTGCGACAGTAAGTTACCAAAGTATGGTGGAGACCCTTAAAAAATTAACTGGTCGTTCCGAGACAGTTGTAACTACACACACATACAAGTATGTTTGTGGATGCGAGGTGTATAAAATATACAAATGATTGCATCTCAAACACAAATTTCACTGACAAATTCAAATGCCGGGTAGGCATAGTCATGGGTTGATATTTTTTTAAATTTCAAATTGGTAAACACATAAATCAACAATTCATTTAAATTTCGAGCGAAGCGAAGCTACATTACATATTATACAGACTGAGTATAAAAGTATACCCCAAATTTTAAGGTCTTTAATATCAAAACCAAACAACCTACAACCTTGGTTGACCAATCAAACCGTGGAATCGTGGAACTTTGCGTTACGAACGCCATCCAAACAGTAACGTCAGACATGCTGACAAGAGCGTGGAACGAGTTTAACTATCGCGCAGATGTCGTTCGGGCCGCTCATGGTGGTCACACTGAACATTTATGAATGTATGGTAAACAAACTTCATGGTTCCACAGTTCGTTGGATTGGTCAATCAAGGTTGTAGGTTGTTTGGTTTTGATATTAAAGACTTTCAAAGTTTGGGTATTCTTTTATACTCAACCTATATGTATTATTATTATTTTACATTATACTCTTAATTTGTCAAACACAACTTCCTATTAACGAAACGCCGTGGACAAATGCTTTGATTAATTTCAATCTGCTCCATACAAGATCAGTGACAAATTAAGCAGTAGTTATAAAATGTAGGTTCTGCGGCAAGGGATTGGGGATGCGGACCAGCCGACGAGCAGGTCGCCATCTTGGATGACGTCACGTAGCCCTTTTTTCCCTCTTTTTCACTCCGAATTTCGCTCTTTCCATAGGAATACCCCTTTTTTTTCTTCTGAAAAACGCTCACAATTTCCCAAATTTCCCTCAAAATCAGCAAAATTTTCCACAAAAAAAAATGCGTTTTGCGCAATGCGGCTGGCACTTGCGCAATTTCCGCCGATGACTCTACATTGTGGCTAGGTGACTCATTTTTGGGGAATGAGGGTTTGAAGGTTTACCTTGACATTCACGCTATGTCATTCCATGACAGCACCATCCATCTTTTCTGAAGAATGTTCGAATTTATTGCCATGTCATGCAACTTCACTTATTCCTTCCAGTCTCTCTCCTCCACGCCCGTTCTATATCCCCTGCTCTATACAATGGGGTTTTATCATAGTTTTCTCATATTCCTTATGGCCTCCTTTCACCTGGCATCCTGGCGGGTACGAGTCCCATGCTCTGCCATTCCACCTTGGTTTCCTCATATTCCTTCTGATCTCCTTTCACCTGGCATCCTGGTGGGTACGAGTCTCATGCTCTGTCATTCCACCATGGTTTCCTCATATTCCTCCCGGATCCTTTCACCTGGCATCCTGGCGGGGACGCGTCTCATGCTCTGTCATTCCACCTTGGTTTTCTCACGTTCTTTCTGTTCTCCTTTCACCTAGCGTCATGTGGATTAATTTCACTCTCATATACGTAAACCTACAAGGATTAAGCGTCATGCTTATGTGACGACGAAGCAAGTTCGCAGCTAGTATCTAGCGGACCAATTAAACAGCATCCGTCACATCTGCTGGAAATGTGTCCTGCAGAAGCTTCCGACTTGTGCAATGGTCTACATAGTATTTCAGGTATGAATTGTTTCCAGCAGCCTGTCTTAGGTATAGAAAATAATTTAACTAATGACTTGAGTGAAAAGATTTTTGTAATTTTAATGTGTAACAAAAGTAACCGGTTTTTTCGGGCATCTTCGGCATTATTTTTCTAGTTCCTGTTTTTTATTTATTGAATTGGTTTCTTCACGAGCTTAACTTTACTACTTATTATTGAAAAGTTTAGCCGCTTTTCTTTACCAAAGTTGTCGCTGAAATTTTTTGAGGTGCTGCACTTACACATATTACTGGCAGAGTAATGTAACATGTCTCCAATACGGAAGGTGTCAGGTTCAAATCAGAGAACAAAAGGAGGAGGGCAAGAGAGAAAGAAAGAGAGAGAGAGAGAGAGAGAGAGACAGAGAACCCATACAGCTATAAACTATTCATAGTAAATTGAGCACTTTATAAGGCCCAACAAAAAATTTTCCTTTCAACTAATTTCTATCTTNAGAGAGAGAGACAGAGAACCCATACATCTATAAACTATTCATAGTAAATTGAGCACTTTATAAGGCCCAACAAAAAATTTTCCTTTCAACTAATTTCTATCTTTCCGCCACTTTATAATATAAACATTTCCATGTGACTAATAAGCACAGTTCAAACATTTCACCAATCTCAAAAGTTAACGTCTTAGACTGCGTTAAAAAAAAATTTTTTTAGTTGTTAATGCCTGTTGGGGGGGCCTCAAAAAGTGCTCACTGTACCGTTAATAGCATATACTGTTGGATTGGTGACCTTGAACGTGACATGTGTATGCTGTGGAAAGAAGTCGAAATGCTCAGGGTCCGCTTATAGCTCGAGTAGGAACATTCTGCACGGCATGAATCCTCTTAATAAGCACTGAGATGTACCTATAGTGTTTCGGAGCCCATTACACTCTTGTATTCCCATCTTCTGTATAGCCTCTCTATTTTAAGTTTTTTTTTTTGCGCCGATATTTCCTTGAAGCGTTTAGTGAATTCCAAGGGCCAATATAGGTATCTATTCAAAGCCGCCAACCAGAGAACAGTTCCCATCACAATTCTTAGGTAAACTGGCACGAACGGAATATTAATGTAAACAATAATAAACGTAAATTAACATTAGCTCACCCAGCGCAATTCAGGCGGTGAAGGGTTTAGAGCGAGCTTTCTTTAAGACATATTGAAAGTTCTGTTGTCAGTGCTGTATTTGCAAGTAAATCCGCGATGTTTGGGCATTTTGTCGTTAATTTCGATTTAATGCTAGAAAGCTAAGTTAAAAACATTTCAGTGTTATTTTATTTTAATACTGAAAGCTGAAGTTCTCGAGAAATACCCATTCCATTTCATTATATCCACTTCCCCACATTCGAGTTTTGTAAAAATTTCCACATTTGAAAATCTGCTTCTATGCTCTCTAAATCTGATAACGTGAAATAGCTCCAAATCAGAGAAAATTGGATAAAACTGATACACTTGAAATCAACCGCGGTGGGTATATTTTATTGATTTACAAGCTCTCTTCGTGGCGTTGTAACATGACGGATGCCTTCGAACTGCGAAAACTTTGTCAATTAAAACATTTGTATTTAAATTATGAAGCATAGAAAATTTTCCATATGAAATTTAGGTAAGATTTTAAATTTTGCGGAAGCAGTTGAAATACAAAATACGTTATTATTTCCAAATATTGAAGAACTTTACGGGGCCAAACGCTGCCTGTTTGTTTCACCATCGCAAATTTTTGTTCAACGAGTTTAAGTATAAACTTAGAACACGCGTAGAAATAGAGTAATGATTAGAGTTGTAGAGTTGACTCGTTAACAGCAAATGATGTAAAGTATGTACGTACGTTTCGGGCGGAAGTTCATGGTAGACACCTCCACAGATTATTATGAAACGTAAAATTTTGTTTCATTGTTTAATACACACAGCATATACTTTTCTTGTAATATGTTGTGTAGAAAACATCAAAGCGACCATTTCAACCACAAGTTTATTAACAAAAAAACTGTTCTTAGGGAGTTTACACGAAATGACTGTAAAAATTAACCATAAGGCACTGGTTCCAAGGTAATTCGCCTTATTTGCTACCTATGACAGCTTCTAAACTGACTGACAGTGACTTATATTTCGCCAACTGATTACGTTGTTTTGAATTTAGAGCGTGAACAAATTCTTATACTGTCTAGGCAAAAAAAAAATGTATATATTTTCTTGGCTCATGATCACTAGGAGCAATTTAAATTCTGATGACTTGGTATGTATAGCTCAAGAAGAAAAATCAGCTCGAGGCTTACGGTAAAGACTATTACAGCTACGATGTCCAAACTTGGTCTGGTGNTCAACAAATAGCGTACTTTTTAAAGTTGATAATTCTTATGTTACGGGCTGGAAATATATTTCAAATTCGTGTCGTTTCGTTAAATTATTAGAAAAAAAAATTCAATAATATTATGCAATATTTCTGTATGCTTTTGGAATTAATATCATGGACGTGTTGAAAGCAAGGTTGGAGATGGATGATACGACGTGAAAAAGCTTTCTGAAGTTAGCACAACTTCAGAAAACTTTTCCACATCGTATCATTCTATCGTACATTTCATTTTGATCACCTAAACATAACTACATTATCACGAAGTTTAGTTTTTAACACTAACAACCATTGTTTTGTGACTTTGTAAAATAAAATGTATTAATAAATGCAATAACTCTTTCTTATCGGCGTATTTTCTGCTTTTCTGATGTGCATCGGCAATGCACTCAGAATAGCCAACGTAATTTTAACTTTTGTTCGTTCGTGCATCAGCTGATACAGGATTTTGTAAATGGCGCTTTGTTTGTTTCGTATACGTAAAATTGCCACTCACTGACTGTCAGAAAGTGGCCTTCTTATACGGTATGGACCATATCAGGCGCTGTTCTGTCGTGGCTGACGTACGAACTGGTATAAAGGCCGGTCTTGCACTATAGAGGAAACTACGTACTCTCTCAGGAAGACAACTGCTAATGAAACCACTTTTATATAACACAACTTTCCTGCTCCAGGCGTTGCTGGCGGCCATCAAGGCAACGTAATTGGCAGCTGAAGGTACGCCAGCGTTGCACTGGAAAATTTCCCACTGACACAGCGGCATTCCTGCGTATATGGGCTGTTCGCGGTACGCTGAGCACCTTTGAAAGCCCTGTTTAAGGTCTACGTTGTGTATTCTTCCACCATACGTAAAACTAGCATTGCCACGGACCACATCACATTATTCGTGCGTCGGTCTAGCGAAACTGTAACATTAGAAAGGTAAATATTTCACTAACGTGCNACGGTATGGACCATATCAGGCGCTGTTCTGTCGTGGCTGACGTACGAACTGGTATAAAGGCCGGTCTTGCACTATATAGGAAACAACGTACACTCTCAGGAAGACAACTGCTAATGAAACCACTTTTATATAACACAACTTTCCTGCTCCAGGCGTTGCTGGCGGCCATCAAGGCAACGTAACTGGCAGCTGAAGGTACGCCAGCGTTGCACTGGAAAATTTCCCACTGACACAGCGGCATTCCTGCGTGTATGGGCTGTTCGCGGTACGCTGAGCACCTTTGAAAGCCCTGTTTAAGGTCTACGTTGTGTAATCTTCCACCATACGTAAAATTAGCATTGCCATGGACCACATCACATTATTCGTGCGTCGGTCTAGCGAAACTGTAACATTAGAAAGGTAAATATTTCACTAACGTGCTAATTATTACACTAGTGTGTTAAAAAAAAAAAAAAAAAAAAAAAAAAAAAAAAAAAAAAAAAAAANTATTTTTAGTTTAGTTTGCCAGTCTGGCCTATGGTGAAAAGGAAAGCTGTTCGTTTTTGGCGGCATTGTGGTTAGCGCAGAAATCCTGCAGCATGCAAACCTGAAATTTGTCCCGAAAATTAAAAAGGGAAGAGGAAATATAGTCCAGAACGCAAGTGCACAGTATGAGACAGCCAATGAGAACGCAACACAGAGGAAAAGTCGTTCTGCTGTACTTACACAGCCAGTTAACTTTGAACAAGGAGAGACTGCGATCGGAAATAGGAACTAGTTCGGAGTCAGCTGATTAATATGAAGTGTAACCTTATAAGAGTTTATTCGTGGTTTCTTCACTCATTTTGAATCAAACCTTTGGAAAATCACACAATCTATTACGTGATTGGTTGTTTCCTAAATATGCCATGTACCACAATCGTTGTTTACGTGTGTTGCTTATAGTTTATCTATAAATTATAAAATTTCATTTACAATTAATATGAATAAAAATAGGGAGAGTACAGGTGTGTTGGTAAGTACCTAGTAAGAAATAGTTCACATGCAAAATATTATTACACATATTCACACGAATGCGGTGCGTTGTCCCTTAGGTGTAATTTTGTAAAATTAGTTAAGCTTTGTTTGCATGGAGAGGAATGGATATCCTGGAAGTAGAACTTTAGCAGGGCTTCAGAAGAGTTGGAAGTAACCGACAATGGACTGTAGTAGTATTTTAGCGTTGCTTATACTGAGAGGGTCAGAGGGTTACACAATCTTAGATTGTGGTCCCGCCCTTAACATCGAGGTTTTGAGATGCGATAAGGGTGAGACGAGATGGGTATGGAGCATTGCCGGAATGAAGGCGTGGGGGAAACGGGATATCCCCGAGAAAACCCGCCGACCAGCGGCATCATCCAGCACGATTCCCACACATACGAAAATCCTGGAGCGACCCCGTCTAGGAATCGAACCAGGACCGCCTAGGAAGGAGGTGAGTAGTCTAACAATTACACCACCGCGGCCCCTAACAAGATTGGTTGTTCATGCATTCTTTCATTCAACACCCTACCGTCTTGGACGCTACACTTCGCAGTCTTAGCTTTAGCAGTTTGCTCACTGGCTGTTGCTCCAGCGAGTGGCTAGTTTTACCCCATGCCAGATAGGACCGGATTATATATTTGTTCCTTTGCAGGTTTCTTATTAACGAAAGGGTCCTCTAAAGCTTGAGCTGTTGCACAAATGCAAACTTCACTTAGACCTGCAAATGCGGGCGTTTTTTAAGTTAAGCTAGTCCTGAAATAAATTCGCGGGATTTTCCGTTCTCTATCTATTGTGCAAACGTCCGCTTCGTACACAAATTTAAGACTGATAGTCAAATGGATAGTGTTCCTGAGTAAAACCAGGGACACGTCAAAATTGTCAGCTACCTAAGTAACTATGTTTCTATGACGTCAGTCCACTGACCCGGTACATGCCAGCCATGCTTCTGTACTGAATTCTTTTTAAGTATAATTTTTCACATGTTTTGTACGAAACGTTTTACTACTTTTCTATAATTTTCACTGGGGAAGAAGTATTTGAATACGGACTTATATGCAGTAGTAAAAATGCGTTTGGTACTGATTTCACTATCGTAGCAGCAATTCCACAATTTTAAAATTCAGTAGAGAATTTTTGTTCGCATGTGTACCAAGCATTGCGTGTTTATCAATTTAAAAAGAAGTATTGATTCTGGTGGTCACAATTTATGAACAAAACGTTAACGAATTAAATCTCTTCTATTTCATATTTCCGTGCCAATATTGTAGGACTAAGCCAGTATTGTTTTTTTTTTTTNTTTTTTTTTTTTTTTTTTTTTTTTTACTTTAAACAATGTGGACTTCGGTTAAGGAAGTTTTTCAACGCTCATTTCAAAATGAAGCTGAGCTTTAGCTCTGTTCGCGATGAAAATCGTTAAACATAATGCGTGTACATACGGAGAATGGGTGTGATTGTTCCAAGGATACTGTTCATATTCAATCGTGCACATGTTTTGTACGAAGCAGGCCTGATTTGTGTGAACGTGTACAAAATTGCGATATTTTATTTCGTGTCGTTCTGCGCGAAGCAATATCATTTCTTCAAACATCTTAGCTAAAAAGTAATGTGAAGGGTTTTTTTTTTTTTCGTTTACATATTTATTGAATACATGTCAAGTGCACAGGGGAAAAAGAATGATTGTCCATTGTGACAGAAAATGAGGTTATAGTTCCAACTGATAGAGCATTTTCAGTACTGTTGCCATGCCAAAGTATAACGATAAGGAGATAAGAGTCCGAAATAACAGACCTTATAAGAGTCACATCCAGAGGAAGAGATTATAGTCTTGTTTGCATTTTACTTGAAACTAGCAAATGTGGGCATTCATATTGTTGCCCCTGTACCCTTCATATGGATTTTAATAAACCAATACCTCAAAAAANACTAGCAAATGTGGGCATTCATATTGTTGCCCCTGTACCCTTCATATGGATTTTAATAAACCAATACCTCAAAAAAATTAACCACATTTTAAGTTGTGCGTGAGTGAGTAAACGCAAGAAGAGTTAAAGAGCAAAGTCAGAATGGCCAACGTTTTCTTGTATGTCCACGTTCCCACGCACATGTCTCTTGCGCACAAGTAAGGTTTATTCTACTCAGGTTGGGAAGCTCAATGCTTTTAAATTGGCAACTCAAATTTTTCGCCACTAGTTAAACTCTAGTGCCNTTCTACTCAGGTTGGGAAGCTCAATGCTTTTAAATTGGCAACTCAAATTTTTCGCCACTAGTTAAACTCTAGTGCCGCATGTGTACCGGATTTTATCTATTTTCTGCGTTAAAAAAAACAACAAATAATTTCAATAATAAAAATTCAAATATAATATAACTACGCAACTAAGTAAAATCATCCTATTTTATTATTCACGCGGCTTAACATTTTAATTATAGGTGACCTCTTTGGAACACTGCATACCTGGCGGCGGAAATTTTCCTCGTGCCAAACTTTCCCATGAGAAAATTCGTTTTGTTCCTAACCAGAGTAGAACTAACCTTACCTCAGTATAATAAACCTTACCGTCATTAACGCTTTCTAAGTGGGGGAAATTTTTGATTGCCACACTTTTAACATTACTTTTCCCAACCTGTAGTAGAAGTAACTTTGGCACAAGTGTATAGGCTGTTCACGGTAAAGTGAGAACTTTTGAGGCCCTAGGTACTTCTTCGTTTCAGCCATTTTCTATCCTTTAACAACCTTTTTAAATAAATATTATCAATAAGATAATAAACACAGTGTGTATATTCCACTGCACCCGGAAGTTAACGTTTAAGTCTAAAATAAAATATATTTATCTACTGTTATTCCAAACGAGGTCTTCCAAAAGAGCTCACTTTACCTTGAATAGCCTATAATCGATCGTGAACGGGAGATCCGCGCGGAGCAGGTTAGTACGACTGGCGTCGGCCGTTTCGGCGCCGTAGTGGCAGACCTGTTGGAATGTGCCCTGCGGGAAGCCGCGCCGGCGAATGTAGGATTGCGAAAATGGCTTTTGAGGCTGGTGTGGCGGGGTGTGGGGAGAGGTTGGCGGCCTGTCTCCTCCAGGACATAGTGCGGCGCGCCTGCTGCAGTAATGACCAGTTGTCAGCCGGCTGTCAGCTGTCAGGCTTCTCTTACGTCCCCCGCCCCCTTCGCAATTTCCCCCGACACTTTACTCCTCCTGCCCCGGCAATAATCATTCCTGGTTTCCTGTCGCCGAGACGACTCCTCTCACAATAATCCCAAGGATTACGCACATGCTTGTTCTCTTTCCTTCCCCACGACGTCGCGTCGACACACCGCGAATAATAATGCATCACTCCGGCAGGTCCTCTGCTGGATTGCTGACTCTCCACGCCATAGGGAAAATGGCGGAGAGTGCGCGCCCGAGGTGCGCAGTAGCTACTCTCCCTTTCCCCACATTGTGGACGCTTTTTCTCACGACACCACTACATGCTGTTCGCGGTAAAATGAGCACTTTTGAAAGCCCTCTCATGTGAAATAATATTCAACTAATATATTTTACTTTAGCTTTAGACGTTCACTTCCGAGTGAGGTGAAATATACACACTATTTTTTTTTTTTTACTAACATGGCAATATTTATTTTAAAATGTTGTTAAAGGATCAAAAATGGCTGAAAGNACACTATTTTTTTTTTTTTACTAACATGGCAATATTTATTTTAAAATGTTGTTAAAGGATCAAAAATGGCTGAAAGTAAAAAGTGACTAGGGCCTTAAAAGTGCTCACTCTACCTCTTGAACAGTCTATACCTATAGGCTATTCACAGTTACTTCCCACTTTTCTGAAACCCTGCTGAAGTTATAATTTTGGTTACCGATTACGTATCCTTCCGCTACATGTTAACATAAACCCTGCCATGACTACGTTTTAACTGTCAAATGCTTGTTTAGTGTTTTAAGCTGTTCAACTATTTTAGTTAGATTTCAAAAACAATTTGGTAATAATGTCCACAATTTAGGCCTATAACCACATTTAGGCCACCTTTATGACTTTTTAACAATGTCTATGTTGACGATAGTTCTTACGGTTATTATTTTACATTGCTAACATATTTGTTATACACGATATAGCACATTACACGTAATACACGTTAATATTTTGCCGCTGCTGTGTTTAACCCAGTTATAACTGCGGGGGAAAGAACTGTAGTATTTAACCTCTTGTTATTGATATGTGTTGGGTTATTTCGTTAAAAGGACGGTCTTATTTGGAATAAAAATTAAAACGAAGGAACAACCAGTCCAACAAAAACACACAGTAAATTCAAACACACAACTAGTGTAGATTATTTTTTTTACATAGCAACGACAAACTTAAAAGATAGTGGTGAACATGCACACAAATAGGACTTCAGTAACTTTTATTCCGCTCATATTTCTATGCATTGGTACTTAACTGTTTTCTAGGTTTATTTCATTATTTATTTAAACTTATCTGGGTGGACTTAGTAATTTGTTGATATTGTGGTAAATATTCAATTCACAGAAATGTAAGCACTTTACACAATTGTTTTAAAAAAAAAACCTTGGGCAAGGTTACAACGTCGTGATGAACAGACGTGACTTTTAAATAATTAATTTCGTATTAAAAACAGTACACGTTAAAATGTATAAATTTTAAACGTCCGATATTTGCAATCACACACACACAGCGGTCACGACGCACTTTACAGTACATTTATTCCTGCCGTGAAAAAATAAACAGTTTTATAACAACTTCGTAAATTGCCTAGGTAGGGTTAAAAAACACGAGTACAAACTTGACGCTTCGTTCAGAAACACGCCATGTCATGTCGGCGTCGCCAGTCGCCACTTCTGCCAACTTCGGATTTGTAACAGTCCCGCCATCACATCTAAATTTATTATAATAAGTATTCAAACAATAAAATCTCGTTTCAGTTGTAAAAAACAAATTCAAAAAACATTATTTTTCCTGTAATAAGTATGAAATATTATAANAGAGAGAGAGAGAGAGAGAGAGAGAGAGAGAGAGAGAGAGAGAGAGAGAGCGAGAGAACGTCAAGCTTCGCTCCGCCTATTAATTTTCTTCCTCGGACAAAAGAACACCACGTCACTAGGGTCTACGCACGGTAATTTGCGCTGATATTTATTAACTGTAACAATGAAATATGTTTCCTTCAAAGCTACCTAAAAATTTGCATATATCAATAGGTAACGTTTAATTTACAAATAGCATAAAAAACTAGGTTAAAACAATATTTTAACTATGGACTATTTCTTACTAGCCGTTGTCAACACATCGCTGCTCTTACTGCTTTTAATTCGTATTTAATACGAAATAAATATTACAAGTTATAGAAGATACTAAGTTAAAGTTTCATTTATTCAAGAATACAGTACTTAAAGGTAATCACAGTGTTATATATTTGTGGTATAGAATTTATTGAAATAACAGGTTGACATGTTACGCATACGGTGATTTTTCAAAGGTTAATTTTAAAACATCCGAAGAAACCGTGAATGGAATATAGGCCTACATGTATTTTTACGGGCACCCTCGGACTGCCATGCGCCCAGTAAAGTTGGTAACGACGGAGGGAAAGTAATTTCACGCCTTAACGTAGAAGTAAGTGTTAACGTAAAATTTTATGAGTATGAAATAATTTCTTTTGTTTTCTGGTTTTTATGTGCATACAAAATTAAGAATGAGTAGAACTGTAAAATATATGAGCAGGCCCCTATCTAATAATTTTACATATTTACTTGATAGACGCAAGAATAAAGTGATCATGCCCATTTCAATGTTAATTGTGTATATAGGGGAAGAACACACAATGTGTTTGCAAAGAGATCTTCAGCAGGACTTTCAGAAGTACTCAGTTTACCGTGAACAGCCTTTATAATAAACAACGTTGATAAGATTAGAGCTTAGATCACTCTAAATGTAAACAATTTTTTTAAAAACACGAGCTTTGTCGGTTCACTGAACTTATTTGATGAGAGTTTCCGGTTACTTTCGGAGACATTAAACTCAGAAACGGAAGTAAACAGGAGACTCCCTTGTCTCCTCTTAAATGATACAAACACTCTTTCTGTAACGAAGTGGAGATTGTCTCACAACCTACGCAAAAAATTTGTGTACGATTTGAAAACTACTTACATGTTAGTTTCACCAAAAAGATTTTGTCAACAATTTTTTTTTTCCAAATACATACGTATACTTCATTTCATATAAGTTCACTAAATTTTGACAGTTCTAGAAATGTAGCGCTGCGACCATGTATGCTTCCGCCACAGACCTATCTATTAGGAAAACAAAGTATGCAAACAAATGCTATGATCCATGTAGGTTACCATTTCAGATTACTTGTTTGTTGTGGCCAAGTTATACTGCTGGGGCTCAGTAATTTTTATTTCATGTGTATGGGGCTGGGAGAGACTATAGAGATTAACGTCTTTCACGAGATGGCATTGATTTGCAGCACTTCTTATGCGACGGTATAATTTTGAATTATATAGATATTGCTTTAATGGGCCAGTAGAAAATTTTGTTCGTACGGAAGTAATATTCAAATTATTATAACCTCTAAATTTTTAACTTCACTGAAAGGAGAAAACGTGATAAATATTAATGTTTTTTCTTCCGATACGAGTAATAAACACATTCCGTATGCATTTAAATATTTCTAGCGAAGTTAACCTTGCACTTGTTTTATTTTCTTTATAATATACGTGTTATTTTTACATTACAAAACAGCGTTGAAATGGTGGTTTTATANACACAATTTTTTTTTTTTTACTAACATGGCAATATTTATTTTAAAATGTTGTTAAAGGATCAAAAATGGCTGAAAGCAAAAAGCGACTAGGGCCTTAAAAGTGCTCACTCTACCTTGAACAGTCTATACCTATAGGCTATTCACAATTACTTCCCACTTTTCTGAAACCCTGCTGAAGTTATAATTTTGGTTACCGATTACGTATCCTTCCGCTACATGTTAACATAAACCCTGCCATGACTACGTTTTAACTGTCAAATGCTTGTTTAGTGTTTTAAGCTGTTCAACTATTTTAGTTAGATTTCAAAAACAATTTGGTAATAATGTCCACAATTTAGGCCTATAACCACATTTAGGCCACCTTTATGACTTTTTAACAATGTCTATGTTGACGATAGTTCTTACGGTTATTATTTTACATTGCTAACATATTTGTTATACACGATATAGCACATTACACATAATACACGTTAATATTTTGCCGCTGCTGTGTTTAACCCAGTTATAACTGCGGGGGAAAGAACTGTAGTATTTAACCTCTTGTTATTGATATGTGTTGGGTTATTTCGTTAAAAGGACGGTCTTATTTGGAATAAAAATTAAAACGAAGGAACAACCAGTCCAACAAAAACACACAGTAAATTCAAACACACAACTAGTGTAGATTATTTTTTTTACATAGCAACGACAAACTTAAAAGATAGTGGTGAACATGCACACAAATAGGACTTCAGTAACTTTTATTCCGCTCATATTTCTATGCATTGGTACTTAACTGTTTTCTAGGTTTATTTCATTATTTATTTAAACTTATCTGGGTGGACTTAGTAATTTGTTGATATTGTGGTAAATATTCAATTCACAGAAATGTAAGCACTTTACACAATTGTTTTAAAAAAAAAACCTTGGGCAAGGTTACAACGTCGTGATGAACAGACGTGACTTTTAAATAATTAATTTCGTATTGAAAACAGTACACGTTAAAATGTATAAATTTTAAACGTCCGATATTTGCAATCACACACACACAGCGGTCACGACGCACTTTACAGTACATTTATTCCTGCCGTGAAAAAATAAACAGTTTTATAACAACTTCGTAAATTGCCTAGGTAGGGTTAAAAAACACGAGTACAAACTTGACGCTTCGTTCAGAAACACGCCATGTCATGTCGGCGTCGCCAGTCGCCACTTCTGCCAACTTCGGATTTGTAACAGTCCCGCCATCACATCTAAATTTATTATAATAAGTATTCAAACAATAAAATCTCGTTTCAGTTGTAAAAAACAAATTCAAAAAACATTATTTTTCCTGTAATAAGTATGAAATATTATAAAACTAAAAACATGTATAATTTTCCTGCCACTACAGGTAGTGCGAAACTTTCCGAAAGAGAGAGAGAGAGAGAGAGAGAGAGAGCGAGAGAGCGTCAAGCTCCGCTCCGCCTATTAATTTTCTTCCTCGGACAAAAGAACACCATGTCACTAGGGTCTACGCACGGTAATTTGCGTTGATATTTATTAACTGTAACAATGAAATATGTTTCCTTCAGTGCTACCTAAAAATTTGCATATATCAATAGGTAACGTTCAATTTACAAATAGCATAAAAAAACTAGGTTAAAACAATATTTTAACTATGGACTATTTCTTACTAGCCGTTGCCAACACATCGCTGCTCTTACTGCTTTTAATTCGTATTTAATACGAAATAAATATTACAAGTTATAGAAGATACTAAGTTAAAGTTTCATTTATTCAAGAATACAGTACTTAAAGGTAATCACAGTGTTATATATTTGTGGTATAGAATTTATTGAAATAACAGGTTGACATGTTACGCATACGGTGATTTTTCAAAGGTTAATTTTAAAACATCCGAAGAAACCGTGAATGGAATATAGGCCTACATGTATTTTTACGGGCACCCTCGGACTGCCATGCGCCCAGTAAAGTTGGTAACGACGGAGGGAAAGTAGTTTCACGTCTTTACGTAGAAGTAAGTGTTAACGTAAAATTTTATGAGTATGAAATAATTTCTTTTGTTTTCTGGTTTTTATGTGCATACAAAATTAAGAATGAGTAGAACTGTAAAATATATGAGCAGGCCCCTATCTAATAATTTTACATATTTACTTGGTAGACGCAAGCATAAAGGGATCATGCCCATTTCAATGTTAATTGTGTATATAGGGGAAGAACACACAATGTGTTTGCAAAGAGATCTTCAGCAGGACTTTCAGAAGTACTCAGTTTACCGTGAACAGCCTTTATAATAAACAACGTTGATAAGATTAGAGCTTAGATCACTCTAAATGTAAACAATTTTTTTTAAAACACGAGCTTTGTCGGTTCACTGAACTTATTTGATGATAGTTTCCGGTTACTTTCGGAGACATTAAACTCAGAAACGGAAGTAAACAGGAGACTCCCTTGTCTCCTCTTAAATGATACAAACACTCTTTCTGTAACGAAGTGGAGATTGTCTCGCAACCTACGCAAAAAATTTGTGTACGATTTGAAAACTACTTACATGTTAGTTTCACCAAAAAGATTTTGTCAACAATTTTTTTTCCAAATACATACGTATACTTCATTTCATATAAGTTCACTAAATTTTGACAGTTCTAGAAATGTAGCGCTGCGACCATGTATGCTTCCGCCACAGACCTATCTATTAGGAAAACAAAGTATGCAAACAAATGCTATGATCCATGTAGGTTACCATTTCAGATTACTTGTTTGTTGTGGCCAAGTTATACTGCTGGGGCTCAGTAATTTTTATTTCATGTGTATGGGGCTGGGAGAGACTATAGAGATTAACGTCTTTCACGAGATGGCATTGATTTGCAGCACTTCTTATGCGACGGTATAATTTTGAATTATATAGATATTGCTTTAATGGGCCAGTAGAAAATTTTGTTCGTACGGAAGTAATATTCAAATTATTATAACCTCTAAATTTTTAACTTCACTGAAAGGAGAAAACGTGATAAATATTAATGTTTTTTCTACCGATACGAGTAATAAACACATTCCATATGCATTTAAATATTTCTAGCGAAGTTAACCTAGCACTTGTTTTATTTTCTTTATAATATACGTGTTATTTTTACATTACAAAACAGCGTTGAAATGGTGGTTTTATANTGCACTTGTTTTATTTTCTTTATAATATACGTGTTATTTTTACATTACAAAACAGCGTTGAAATGGTGGTTTTATAGACCACGTACATTTCAAACATTCTAATAACCGTTTTGAAATCCATTATTTACAAAACACTGACTTAATGTTCGTAATTCCTATTTGGAACAGCTAATCACACGTTCTGTGGCAGACCTTGGACACGTTTGTCTGCCACTGATACGAAATAATTTGCAGAATCATTCAGTAAATGCGACACTTCGGCGATTTCCCGAAACTAATAAGCCGCGGAACGAAAATACACGTTGGCGCTTCATAACACACAACGGTACCGAAAATGGAGGAACAAACCACAAACGTGTCGATAATATTACATTTCATGCAAAACACCAACTACGAAGGCACCACTATAACCAACTATGTATGGCAAATCATAAAAATTAGAAATCCCCATAATTTCCGNACACCAACTACGAAGGCACCACTATAACCAACTATGTATGGCAAATCATAAAAATTAGAAATCCCCATAATTTCCGTAAACTAATTCTTAGTTTTATTTTTGTAATTTCATTATATCACTTTTTTTTTGCAATACCACAGAATTATAAAATAGCCTACACTTATAGACACTCAATTTTATCACTTAAACGCTCCNACACCAACTACGAAGGCACCACTATAACCAACTATGTATGGCAAATCATAAAAATTAGAAATCCCCATAATTTCCGAAAACTAATTCTTAGTTTTATTTTTGTAATTTCATTATATCACTTTTTTTTTTGCAATACCACAGAATTATAAAATAGCCTACACTTATAGACACTCAATTTTATCACTTAAACGCTCCNCTTTTTTTTTGCAATACCACAGAATTATAAAATAGCCTACACTTATAGACACTCAATTTTATCACTTAAACGCTCCTACGAATAGCTTCCGAAAACTTAGTACCTGTCCGGGATAGAAATCAGGACCAACCGAATACAAACTAAGCTTAATAAACGTTTGCCCACAAAATACTTATCCCCGGCAGGATCACTCTGGATTTTCACAAGTAGGAATCGTGCCGGACGATGCCGCTGGTCAACGGGTTTTCTCGAGGATCTCCCGTTTCTCCAGCTCTTTCATTCCGGCACTGCTCCACACTCACTTCACTTCATCCTCATCGACTCTCAAGACCTCGACGTTACGAGCAGTCCAAATNTTCCGGCACTGCTCCACACTCACTTCACTTCATCCTCATCGACTCTCAAGACCTCGACGTTACGAGCAGTCCAAATATTTTCACTCATTCACTCACTCACTCACAAAACACTTTAAAAATGCAGTCACGAACTTCACACGTCAGCAAAATGCTATCATTGGCCAGCAACATGTCGGTACGACGTTCGCCAATCGGCGCCTGGTAGCTTACTTGCCAGCCAGCAGCCCAGCGAGGCGGCGTTCCAAAACGTTACTCTGCGAGTAAACTTTCCTCTTTCGCTGTNACTCTGCGAGTAAACTTTCCTCTTTCGCTGTCCCAAAACACTTTGAGTAAATGTTTAACTCGCTCTCGGCAGTGTCCTAAAACTGCAGAGTATTCACTCTGAGCATCTTGCCAGAGTAAAAATGTTACCCGCACAATTTCAACGAGTTATGACGGGTAAACATAAAATGGCGGAAAGTTTAACAGAACCAAACAAATTGAAAGGAATTTCGGACATTCTGTTTACAGACACACGCGGGAAAATTACAAAAGTCAAGTGATAAAATTCGTATTTTTATTTAAAAGTTAACTTCTATAAAGCTTATATTTTTTAACATAATGTTAATGGTTAATTTATTGCAAGTAAAGCTGTTTGTGTATATAACTAATATTTTTAAAAAGAAAGATTTTGGGGAAATGGACAAATACCATTTGGAATTTACATTGGTTGCTTTATCAGTACATTTTTGTAAACACAGGATTCTATTTACATCATACTCGTTCCAAAACCATATTTACTTTTGCTTTTCTAGGCTGTTACTCTCTGTTGTTTACTCTACTGTCGGAGTAACGTTTTGGAACGCCGCCGCAATAGAAAATCGTCCGCAACACGCGGTAGCCAATGAGACACAATGCCCTTTTCCGGTGACTCGCGCAGCCAATCAGAGAATGATGGGGTATGCCCAAATCTAAGCTATTGCCATGCAGTTTTTTAGTGCTGTGTATACCTAGGGGCTACCTATTCTATGGTTTGACGNGCCCAAATCTAAGCTATTGCCATGCAGTTTTTTAGTGCTGTGTATACCTAGGGGCTACCTATTCTATGGTTTGACGTAAATCAACTTACTCTGACAAGCTTTGCAGGACTGTAGAGTAGAACAATAAGAAACACAAAACTGTACAATTGCATGTGCCCTGGTCCAACACGAGAATGAGTTCCGAGAGTGGAAGCAGGCACTAGACAAATGATTTTTGCTATAGTTACGTGCAAGATTGTACTTCGTTCAAATACGAAATGACAAGGTCTCTCATGTCATTTTTAAAACTCTGCTTGTTTCTGTCTTTGAAGTCATTCAGTGTCTTTCCAACACAACCAGATAATTCAATTTCCCATGAACCTAATATACATTGTCTGCGGTTCGATCAAGTAATGTAGTCATATTGTTTGTAACACACATTTCTTAACATTACAACAATTATTATTCTACGTAATTCAGTTGTCATTGATTGAGAACATAACGTTTTAATAATAGCCCTAAATTCCATAATTTACTCCCAAGATTACTGAATATGAAACCAGCAATTGTTTTTTGAAACTGTATGCACTTAATGGGAGGTTTTTCTTTTAAATTTAATTTCGAACCTTTCTTTATGGCCGCGATTTAGATGAAAATTACCCGAAAGTACACAGCTAAAAGAACTTCCCATTAGTACTGTACGGTATTTACTTATAATAGATTGATACATACTAGCCGTATCGATATCGATGCGACGCTTCCACAAAGTATTGGCAATCAATGGCGGTACTGTATATCAGACCCACCGCTTATATCGATATCTCTAATATTAATGTACGTATTTCGCTAGTAAAATCTGATTGAAAATATTAATGTCATACATTCATATTGCATGGAAATATCGCAAATAATGCGGTATACAGACTAATATCACTCAAAATTCATGTGCTCTATCAGATTTGATGTTTCGGAAACTTCATATAGAAGCGGTTTTTAAAAGCTTTAGTGGACGTAGATCAGTAAGCATAAACTTCAGAAAAAAGTCGCACTCGCTTCCTTTGGACGGATGTGAAAATAGCACTGGACACGAACGCCGGGAGAAGAAATGATATTAGCGTGGAAGAGGGAGGAAGATGTTTTTATCTGCAGATGATCTCTGCGGAAGACAGTGGTCGTGAGCCGACGAGGATACTAAAGAGCGTATGTTATCTCGACGTCTCGGCAGCCTCTTCGACAAGTACAGGCGTGCAGCAACTTGCAGTAGCCACCCGGTACGCGCTGCCAACATGGCCGCCGCCCAGCAGCCACGAAGAGTTTCCCAGTACCATCACGAACCCTTCGTCGCGACGCGGAGCGGGCAGTAACTTGCGCAATGGCGCCCGCACGGACCATGATTTACGGCATTCGAAAGTAACCGCGGCTCGTACATCACTTGGTTTTTTTTTTTTTTTTNGAGTGCTCAAGAGTCCCGAGAGTCATTTCGAGCGACCGGTCGTGCTGGTTCGCTAACGGGCAGGTGACGTTGATGTATCGATCCGACGTATAATTTGCGCCGACTCCTCTCTCCCCCCGCCACCTTTCCGCGCGAGAGACCCGTTAGCGCTGCAGACCGTGTTGTGCCTCGAAGCGACGTGTGTTGAATTCCCTTCAAAGACGTCCGTCCGCTCTTGCGGTGATCCGTCCTCGTCTGTCTGGCGCTGGCAGACGGATTTCGCAATGCACCAACGTGGAGGACGTCGGATAAATTAAAGCTCATTACTCAATACCTCTGACAGCCTTTCTCCAATTCTTATTCATCAGAATTATCGTAACTACCAGTGATATCGCACTTTCTCCCGTTTCTGTTTTACGGCTCAGTGAGTTGTGAAAGTTCTAACACTTTTGATTGTGTTTGTCACGACAACAACTAAGCTCAATGAAACATTGAAGTTATTCCNGTTGTGAAAGTTCTAACACTTTTGATTGTGTTTGTCACGACAACAACTAAGCTCAATGAAACATTGAAGTTATTCCGAAGTTTACCTTAAGAACTACACGCATTTACTAAATAGGCAGAACTTAAAATTTTTGCACGTATTGGATATTTGGAAATCGTTGTATTTTATACATGTCTTAAATCCGCGCATAAACTTGTGAAGCGTGGATCGTGTCAGGATAGTCTTTAAAATTGTTAGGTTAAAGTCCATATACGTAGGGACACCCTAATTTCTCGAAAATATTCCCGCATGTGCTAGATTTCAATACGCTATGGGTGTATCANCATATACGTAGGGACACCCTAATTTCTCGAAAATATTCCCGCATGTGCTAGATTTCAATACGCTATGGGTGTATCAGTAGTTTTGTTATGCTCATTGGCGGCGTGTCTTTGCGAGAAGACATTTTCTTTACTTGGCAGGCCAATCATAATTGAATAATTCCTATAGTGTAGATCTCTGATTTGCTGGTAGACACCTAAGACGCGTTACACGGGAACCATCCAATCACGGAAGTGGATCTGAGCTAAAGTGTTATGAAATACAACTGGTCTTTAAATCTTCTCGCGAAATTCAAGTGTCCCTAACTATACGCATTGTACAATGAGTAAGTTTTTTCTTAGTACAATATGTTTTTTTTTTTTTTTTTTTTTGCAATTTTGACTTTGCAACTGTAATACACTAACTAAACTGTCTGCAAACACATGATGGATTTTAAATGCACTGCCTGAGCTAACTTTCACAATATCACTTTCAAACAAAATACACTTTACGACCTTTGAAGAGAAGAACAATGCTACAAGAGAGCAAGTAGGAGTCAATTAAAAACTGTTCGTGTTTTTGTGTGTTTTTTTAATCTAGAAATGTNCAATGCTACAAGAGAGCAAGTAGGAGTCAATTAAAAACTGTTCGTGTTTTTGTGTGTTTTTTTAATCTAGAAATGTCAATTTACCTGTAAGTTTCAGGGTATTAAAATGGCACAGAAATCATTTGTTAGAAAGCGATATAATGACAGGTGGTCGAGACATGCCTAAAATCATTTAACATGTATGTGTTTTACTGAATGAAGCCTGCTACCACGCCTCATCTTAGACTCTACGTGCGAGGAAATGAATTATCGCGCAGTTTGTACGTCAAACAATCACCTTTGTGAGACTTTCAGCGGTCGCGCTGTCATTTCTTGACGTGTCAATAAAGATACAAATGCGCTGCACACCCCAGTCCTACTTAAAAAAAAAATTGTAGCCTACTGGCATTTTAATGCATTGAAACTATCCCGAAACGAGTTACTCGGTAATGTAAAGTAGCTTTCTTGGTGTAATTAGTTACTTTTTTTTTTTTGGAAGATAACTCGTAACTTAACTAAGCTACTCATTAATTGTAACTGGCAGAAAAAATCAAAGTTACTTTCACGTTACTTTTCACTTCTCAATGCTGCAGTTTCATCTCACGTGCAGCGAGAATAGCTGAAGTAGAGAGAATTTCATGAGTCACGAGTTAAAGAAGCAGGGGAAGCTCACTAAACTTCGGTCAACATTCCTAGAATTAGTACCGTTACCTACACCGCCATTACTACGCCCCCTCATTACTAGTATTTTCACCACCCACTAATAAAAAGCATGGTTTCCACCTATCTGTCTCCTGTAGCATTTTCCGTCAATGGATGCAATAATTTTTCATTCTTTCCTGTCGGAAGGGTTTTTTTTGGTGTCTATGCCGGTTTTCCCCTTTCTTTTCTTAGTATAGTAGTTTAGCTATAAGTACACTCATGGGAGGTTGTCATGGCCGAAACCTGGCCATGGCAGCCCAATCCCTTGCTGCCGCGATGCATGTCTCCTTGAGTGATTTCCTTCTCTTGTAGGCGTATGGGGCTTAGCCTAGAGACGCACTAAACTCCCGTCCCTACCGCGGGCTCACACCTAACACGTAGTTTTAGAGCAGGATATAAAAAAATAAAAATTGATTGCCATCTGCGCTGTTCGTTTTATGTTTATTTGTTCTTGCCTGTGAATCTTGCCTAACAACTAGTGCTTTCGAAATGCTAAAATTGACACGGACAGTCAAGAAAATTGTTGGTCATTTCCTAAACGTTAAGATTATTTCTTTCGTGGTACTTAAAATTAAGATGACGCAAATGTTAAAGGTAAAAGTTTATTACGCTTTATAAAACATTTATCTTCAACAAGAACGTCTTTTAACACGAGGAAACATCTAAATGTAAGAAAAGTCCCATAATTGGCGCGGGTTTGGTTGTATCATATGCACGCAATAAGGCGTTGTTCGAATTAGCAGACTTATTCAACCAAATGGTTACGCACCTTTTTTTAAATAAATTTCTTAAAGCGTTCTAGTGTTATGCATAAATTTAATTTTGAAATATAGAAACATCTATGTAGTATTTTACGAAGTATGTATAAAAGTTACGTTAATTTCTAAACATTAAAGTCCCTTTAAAATTTTTTTTTTTTTTAATATTGGAATTTAATGTGTTTTTTACAATTGCTAAAGAAATGACTACTGGGAGAATCCGGAGAAGAAAGCCACTGAATCGCAAATTACTAAATTACGAATCGAACAGTTTGAACACAGCCGAAGCACGGAGTAGAGAAATACACAAGAGATGAAATGATATGGCGGTTCCTTTGATGTGGGCGTACCCATTCACTGGTCCTGCGACTCTCTGGGAACGGGCCTCGTGTCTGATTGGCCACTGCCGTGCCACTGAATTTCCCTAGTGGATGGGCTGCCGACTCGCAAGTTAGTTACCAGGCGCTGATTGAGGAACGGAGTTCTGACGTGTTGCTGATCGGGGACGCCATTTTGGTATCATGTGCGGCTGAAGTTCGCGGGGAAAGCGGCTATTTCGCCTCTGTACACTTGAGTACTCCGCGGCCAAAGTTTTGAAAGTCCGGTAACTTTTTAATTACTTAGCAACGCCCAACACGTTTTCTTGTATTTTGCACGGAAACTGTCGCAAATGTTTGAGTTGTTACTACAACAAAAGATTCTAGATGTATTCACAGTTAAAATAAATAACATATTTTGGAAATCTGCAAAATATCGAGGCCGTGTCATAATTCCCGTATGTATTTAGCATACAAGTTTTATTGTTTGGCTTTAATTTAATAAGTGTACATTATTTTATTTCGTATGCTATGTGATCGCTGGAACTGTTTTAATGTAGACATGTTTGAAAAACTACTTAACCTGATATCTGCAAATCAACTTAACGCTTCAGTGTTATCTGTTTCACAATTATCATACAATAAATCAATTTGACAAGCATTTTACATGAAAACTACTGCCAACACAGCACTTCACTCGATGATTTTAATTCATATTGATTACGAAATTAGTATAGTTTTGTACATATACATATACGTGTGTGTAAGTTTCATTTGAATAAAAAACATGTTAACGACAGAATGAAATGCTGGTTATGTATAGCTATGTGTTTTGGCGTTTCGAAAGAAATGCAAAAACAAGAATGTAATAATTAATTAATGAAAAGAAATTTCAATTTNTTATGTGTTTTGGCGTTTCGAAAGAAATGCAAAAACAAGAATGTAATAATTAATTAATGAAAAGAAATTTCAATTTTAGAATACACTTTTCCTTGTGTCTATTTAAACGGTTGTATTCCTGTGGGAATGATGCCACTTTAATTTTGTCTGGTTTTAAGTATTTCATATTTTTTGTTCAGTGTAAATACTTCAAGTAATACATCAACTGAAATGAAATCGTCTTATTTTATGTTTCCATTTTGTTAAGTGTATTACTAAAACTGTGAGTTAGATTTTATGTATTATAAACTCTAATACATTTATTACTCTACTTATACTACTAACACTATTACTTCTCAATGGCTTAAGTTAAAAATAAAATTGGTACAATAAAATATTTCAACATTTAGTATGTACAGAGCTGAAGAAGTTTTGTGTCCTAGAGGTGTTAGTTTTATGATAATAGGAAATAAGTTATGATAAAATGTTACACCTAAAATATCAGAGTACTGAAAAGTAATTCCTCTAGTGGAAAAACAAGTGTAATACGTCACTGACTACGAATTGTTAGGAAAAAATCTTATTTGAGAAAATGATGGTATTTATACCAATTCAGTAGTTTTCTAGTTATAAGATTTCCATGTTTCCTGCTGGTCATACCTGTTAGTTTTATTTTTNTTTATACCAATTCAGTAGTTTTCTAGTTATAAGATTTCCATGTTTCCTGCTGGTCATACCTGTTAGTTTTATTTTTGTAATAATGTTATTTACAGCCTACTTTAACAAATACTGTCATGTTTTATCACTTTTTTATTTCCAACAGTTTTCTGAGCTAAAAAAGACCCACACATATAAGTCACGGAGTTTAGCTAGGACACTTTAAAATCAACGCCTAGTTACATTTTATCAGAAAGTAACGAAAAGTAGTTGAAGTTACTTTACTTCTAAAGTAACTTAACTAAAGTTATTTTTAAAATGTAACTTACTCAACAGTGCGCTTTAGCCTCTTGTATTATCGAGTAAAAGTACGATTTGCCAGACAATCAAGTATCTGATTCTCGTATTAACATGTGTTGGTGTGTATCCTTTCATAAATGGTTCTTGTGAGCAGACGCTATTAAAAACTATCGAGCCGTTCTCAAACAAACAGTTTTCTGCTGAAGTTCTGTAGACAGCCTACAGAGTAGGTAATTGTACAAAGGTGAAATGGCGTTATGTACTTTTTAAGTAGGCGAGTCTCTGGGAACGGGTTATGTGTATCTGATTGGCTAGCTCATGCTGCGGAAGATTTCCTATTGGCTGGGCTGCTGGCTGGCGGGGTAAGTTACCATGCGCTGATACGCGAATGGCGTTCCGTAAATTTAGCTGGCCAGTGACGCCATTTTGCTGGCGTGTGCGTCTGGAGTTCACGGTATTAGCACCGATTTCACCTCTGTATAGTCACGTGCTTGCTCTTATACCAGGAGCCAAATATGTATATGGAGTTCAAAATATGTATCTCCTTGTGTGTGAGTGACATGTGTGAAGAGATTTGGTCGGCTCTTAACATCGATTTCTGGAGAGACGATGAGGGCAAAACGAGGTGAGTATGGAGCAGCGCCGGAATATTCCCGGTTCGCCTGGATGGGATTATCTCATTGTGTGCTCGTCGAGTTCGTAAATGAAAAGGTGGGGAATATTTGAGAGAATCGCTAAAAGGAGGGATAGAAAAAGTTTGCTAGTTCAGTAATTTGTAGGCTAGACCCAAAGGGCTCTGCAAATCCGTCTCAGCTAAGTCGGCCTGTGTGATTTTAATGAACCGTGATGCCATTGAAAAGGGCATTCTAAATAGCGTTCAGTGTAATTTTTGATGCCATGATTTAACGAATTTTATTTATTTTTCAAACATGATTTGGAAAGGAATTCAATTTAAAATATTGAAAAGAATACTTACGCCACATTTTTACGGCACGTTAAAGAATTCGACAGTAAATATTTCTTTAAAATTAATATCGAAAATTTAATGACATACAATTGCTTGACATGGCTCAAATATTGCTGGTGTCATAAGAACGTCACGAAACAATTTCTTTCAAGTGTGTCACTCTAGTTCTGCCAACTATTAGCAATTTACTTCTATCTTATTGACATTTGAACTTTATTGTAATACCGTACTTGAAACAAATTTTTAGAAAAAAAATTTAAAATTTAAGAAATGTCTTTTTTTTTTCTTTTTTTTTTTACATTTTAGTGACAATAGAAAATTATTTTGAGCTGTAGTCAAATCTTTTACTTTAGTACCAATTTGAAATTTGAGACGATATATAAAATTTATATTTTCATTATTCTGTCAATTTTAACCTTGAAACTGATTTCCTATTTTTTCTCACTTTTATCGGATTGGTATTTGATACCATTCCACAAAATATAAAACACGGTATTAGCAGACACAGAAATTTCTCAATCCTTTGTGTACTCGAACCTCACTCCGTTTTTTATTAACTGTTCCTCCAGTTTAACCCCTGACCAGGTAGCACGGGGTTAGGTCCTCTTCTACTTGCATGTNCCCCCTTCCACCGTTGCCATTACGACAGTCTTGACGCTTCCAACACCCGCCGAAATTATGCGGCGAAGTCGTCACTTCCCAACAAGACTAGGTGCAGGAAGTCTATACACCCGCCCCCTGAAGAGTGTGAGTTAAGCGAAGAGATTTGGGTGGCGCTTAACATCGAGGTCTTGAGAGCCGATGAGGGTGAAGTGAGATGAGTGTGGAGCAGCGCCAGAATGCAAGGACGGGGGAAATGGGAGGTCCCCGAGGAAACCCGCCGACCAGCGGACATCGTCCGGCACGATCCCCAAGTGCGAAAATCCGGAAGCGACCCCGCCGGGAATCGAGCCGTGTTCGCCAAGGCGAGAGGCGAGCAGACCAGTCCCTACACCACCCTGGCCCCTGNGACCCCGCCGGGAATCGAGCCGTGTTCGCCAAGGCGAGAGGCGAGCAGACCAGTCCCTACACCACCCTGGCCCCTGATAAGGTTAGCGACAAAACGAGATTTCTTACGGAAAATTTTGGCATAGAGAGAATTTCCGGCTCAAGGTGCGCTGGTGTTCCAAAGTACATTGAGAAATTCTATTTATTCNGACCCCGCCGGGAATCGAGCCGTGTTCGCCAAGGCGAGAGGCGAGCAGACCAGTCCCTACACCACCCTGGCCCCTGCTAAGGTTAGCGACAAAACGAGATTTCTTACGGACAATTTTGGCATAGAGAGAATTTCCGGCTCAAGGTGCGCTGGTGTTCCAAAGTACATTGAGAAATTCTATTTATTCGTGTGTAAAAAATTCGTGTTGGGCTAGAATTTTGATACATATTGCACCAGCCAAAAATCTTTTAATTATGAACTTAAATTTCCGTACTATTATTCAGGCCCATCCAATGGTGTTTACAAGAGCAAACAATACAAATACACCGGTATTTGGCATTGAGTGTTCATAAGCAAGATATTCCAATGAAAAACGTTACGAATTTAAGTGCGAAATAAATAGAGCTGTCATTAAAAGGAACTTTGTAGGTATCTTCATGCCATTAAGGAAACTGCGCTGGATAACCTTAGAAATTATATATTTTTTTAAACCATTCACACTATATTTTCGATTCGTTGTCATCTTTAAATAATGTAATTGTGTACGTCAATGTATTGCTATACTCAGTTTAACGACAGAATATTAAACAAAGTGTGAATGTATTTCGTTATATTTCCGCTCTACTGCAAAGAATAAAATTTATTCTTTGCATAGGTTCTAATACAATGAAATTGAAAGATTTTACAAAATTATATTTATTTTATGAAAATCGCAGTTATCCCATTTACGTACATACAAAACGGAAAAATTCGTTGCACATGCGACACCAGTGCACCCTAACGGCGAAAATGTTTAGTTGCTAATTTAAAAGCATTGAACTTCCTAGACTGAGAAGAATAAACTTTAGTCATGTCTTAATTTAATTAATCTCCACGGAACTCAATCAGGTGTACCAACGAAAGTTTATCATCACCTCGCTGTGTCTGGGGATGGCGATACTAGTGGTTAGAGTATATCAGTTCGGAAGAGAAGCAAATCCTATATACACTCGGTGATTTATCCAGTCTCCAAACAGTTTGCATGAAGACGGAACATACGCCAGCTCCCGAAACATGCTTGCTACTGGTTTGCCAAGAAAACTGTGTGTGCTTTTGCGCTGTCTTCGTCGTATCGTCTGATTTTCGTCTTACAAATCTGTATTCGCCACAGTGTTTCTCTGTGTTGTCTTCGTTATAGGGTCGTTTATAGTTTTGTGCGAGTGTTTTTACTGTCTTATATTTGTTGCTCGTTCGTTTATTTAACGCCTTTTCTTTTTTTCGTTTAATTTCGCAGATCTTTTGAATGAATTACTTGTTGGATTATGTTTGTGTTGAAATTACTTGTCGACAACAGCTTGTCATGGCTCGTTGTCACGAATATTTTTTACGCCATCATCTGGGTTTTCCGCGGCGACAAAGCTCTGCAATGGCGTATGTCCGAAGTAATTTTCTTAAAAGTATGGGAAAGGAAAGAGTGGCCACACGTTTTCGTGGCTAAGAAGTGGTTTATTTCAACAGGAATTGTAAAGGTTTTGGCCAGAGCGAGATGGTGCAGGGGTACCTCGTAATTGGGAAGACCCGGGTTCGATTCCAGGAACCGGCGTTCCTAAATTCCGTTCACCGTGGTCTTCTTAAATACTCAAGGCGAATGGCGGAAGGGTTTCTTAAATCCAACCATGGCCACGCCCTTCCTTCGCCCTGCTTGTCATAAGTCCTCGTTCCCTGCATAATGACCTCGCTGCCAACATAAAGTAATGGCTCCTGTCTAACTGGCGCTTGAACTCCGTTACAGTGTTAGCAATTCACGCTTTTCTGCGAAACTATTAAACTTGCGTCCAATGTGCTGATCTACGGAAAGAACACACACATCAGACGAGGACGGTTGAGTACTTTCAAGACGTCCCGCAAATAAAAAACACCATTTTTGAGTACTCCAAAATGGCTAAAAACGGCTTAATCAAAGCGCTGTATCTCAAAACATGCGGGTCAGATACATACGAAACTACACAAGGGCCCTGCCTGCATTGAACTTTCGTACAAACTTTCCGCAAATAGAATAATAGGGTCACCGCTGAAAGTCCCGTAGGCACACCCAGTGCGACGAGAAGACTGCACATCAGTTCAGATGCTTGCCCCTAGTGGCGATGGCACGCTTGATGCGCGAGGCAGTGTCGCACTTATCGACCCTGCGCCTCTCAGCCTCAAACGCGGAAAACAGTTTCAGGTAGGCGGGAGCCTTAAGTCCTTTCTGCGTACTAAAAAAGGTCTTGGCTCATTTTTCATCTGCGGAGGACGCAAAGCTTGAACATTTTTTTATATCATCCGTGATACCTCGGACGCGCATGTCAGCGCTAATCAAGAGCCCACAGAAGTCAGGGGACAAAGGCGTCGTAGGAGATGAAAAAGGAGTTGGAGGGGGAGGGGAAGCCATCCATCACCGCTGGCAAACAGCGC
>NQII01003129.1:4131-23686 GCA_002778355.1 Clitarchus hookeri | reverse complement strand
GCTTGCCGCGAGCAAACACGAGGGGGTGACAATCTTGGGGTGCGTACTACCCGACCAAGCCGCGTGTGCCGCCGGGGAGGGGTGAGACCTGAGCGCTAGTGAGAGGGGAAGAAAAACAGAGTGTAGGAGACATCCACAGGCCCTCTTGCTCTCGCTCTCGCGACCACGTCATTATGACGTCAGAAAGAACGCTCTCCGGTCGTCTCAATTCGTCGGGAGAGAGCGCGAAAGAGCGAGAGCACAAGGAGAGCACGAAATTGAATACTCGCTGGCGCTCTCTTGCACTCTCTGACAAGCGCCATGTTTGTTTACATTATGTCCGTGTTCGAATAAGGTTATAGTAACTTTCTGGGACAAAATAACGTCGCATTTGAAATGTAAGTTAATAGTTTGAACTTTTTTTATAAACGAAATAATTGACGTAACACATATTTATAAAAATATAAATAAGGATTTCTGACAAAGTTTCATATTTTTTGCCAATTTATTGTAACATGCCAGTAATATGTACATAAAACAAAAATTATTGTATTATATGCGCTAATAATAATTTCGGTAGTGCTATAATATGTAGTTTGTGAATTATTTTGAACATATATAATTTGTTTACAATAGTGTAACTGTGCTTTAAATTTAACAATATTTCGCACCTTTGAGCATCATTTATCCGCGTGACGTCGGAGAGAAACGAGAGAGTGGTTGTTATGCGAAAGAGCGCCCTCTCGAAAGAGTATTCTTTAAATTGATACACGGCTTCAATACCTTTATATACCTGTCTGCGCGAGCGCGTGTACGCCTGTCGACACGAATTTAAGCAACTTTTACGGACGCCAGATCACACGGAAGTAAACACACAAAGCTTGGTTCACAATTGAAAGCATTACAGTAACCACAGAACGTGGCTCGTGTGCACAAGAATTGACCGCCATGTTTCCAAACATGTTGATTCACAACTGTACATAACAGGTCGTGTGCATGAGAGGTCCTGAAATAGTACACAAAGGAAATGGTTATATTTAATTTCTTGTGCAGGAACATGGGGCAACAACCAATCAGAGAAGAGTATAAAATATTCAACTAAGCAGTTTATTTGAGTTGGAAGAACAGTTATGCTGCAGAAACGAAAAAAAATGTCGCAAGATATAAATTTAGAGGAAAGAAGAGGTAGCAGTTTACTAACAGGAATTTTTAAAGGTTATACACAAGTTTACTATAGCAACAGCAAAGATTTTACGGAACAGCAAAAGTGCTAAATATCTTAAATCACTGTAAATGTTCAACACAATATCAAAATCTGTTACGAAAATCCATTATTCACCAACACTACCAAATGACGTCAAACTCGTGAAATTTTGTTGGCTATAAATTAATACGTAAGTAGTCAATTTTGAATCAATTTCGCACAAGAATTCTGGTCGTATTAATGTTCTGCTCTTGTGTTCTATGCTCTGTGCTTATGTTATTTTTTCTTATGTATACTTTGCCTGGCCGAGTAGTATACACTTCGNAGGCTATTCAATTGTGAATCAATTTCGCACAAGAATTCTGGTCGTATTAATGTTCTACTCTTGTGTTCTATGCTCTGTGCTTATGTTATTTTTTCTTATGTATACTTTGCCTGGCCGAGTAGTATACACTTCGCGTTGCGCCGTGTCATAGAATAGTTCAGTACACAGAAGAGAAATAGCGTGGCATTTCCTTTCATGCTCTGTTGCTCAATGGCCATCCGAGGCTCTGGAAACAGGTCGTGGAGCTATCAAATAATTAGTACGGTTTAGATTAGGTTAGACTATAGACTTAGATTATAGACACATTTTTTTCACAGAATATTTAGTTCGACGTCAAATTTTTTGACATAAAAATAATAATAATAATAAATTCGTGTGTTCTTTTTATACGAAAAGAGTCCGCAAATTGCTCGGAAAAATTATTTCAGTGCGTGTATTGCAAAACAAGTTTCAGCATAAAGTGAGCACTTTTGCGTCCGTGGTTACTTTTTCCTTTCAGCCATTTTTATCCTTTAACAACATTCTTAAATAAATGTTTCTATTTAAGTAATAATCACAGTGTGTCTATTCCACTGCACTTGGAAGTGAACGTCTAAGGCTAAAATATAATATATTTATAGACCATTATTCCAAATGCTCACTCTACCGTGAATAGCCTATACGATAATTTATGTGCTTACAAAATGGGCACCTGAAGTTGCAGTTATTAACCTCATCTTCCGTCCTAGCGAGCGAAATGGCTTACCAAACAAAATTGTTTTTCCGTCACGTTGCGTTGCCCTCCATCCTAAAAGGCAACCAAGTATTTAACAGTGCCAATGAGACGAGCGGGTCTCGCTAACAGAAAAGCCATACTTACAGTAGATATTTACGCGCTGGGACGTGTTGAAATTCAAACGTCCTTTCTGGGGAAAAAAAAAAAAAAANAAAAAAAAAAAAAAAAAAAAAAAAGCTACGAAAATTTACAGTGTGCGATTCCGTTTGACGCGTTCGCGCCAACTGTGTTAACTGGAAACTTTTCCCCGCTCGAAATTAGCACGTGCCGCGATCAAACAAGGTTGTGTGCGGAGTGTTTGTGGCGCGAGATTGAAAGCTGAAAGCGGTTTGCCATTTCTTGTTTCAATAGCGAATGTGGCACCACGTCTGAATTACGGCGCTGTGTCAGCACGTCAAGTATACATTTTTCCTGCTACTGTGCAAGCTGTTGCGTAACTTTAAGTCCTGCTGCGATTTATAATAGTTCACACTATATTCAAACGACTACACACGTAGGCTTAACTTACCTCTAGTTAATGTCAACATTCATTTATTTGTGCGAAAGTCTCACTATTCGTTTCAACTTTATATAATCATAGTATATATAGGCTTATATCTGCTACGTTCTAAATTTTGCTGTTTCACTTTTATGTTCTTTTAGAGGCTACGGTCATACATTAGTTTTAATGTTTAGCAGATAACAAATATTATTTCTACAATTTTTGTAGCAAACNTTAGAGGCTACGGTCATACATTAGTTTTAATGTTTAGCAGATAACAAATATTATTTCTACAATTTTTGTAGCAAACCTTTTTACTGCTTAGATATGTGGGTGTTCATGATGCATATCTGTTTTGGTGTGGAACACAACCTTCTTAAAATTAAAACGTACGCAGCTAGGAAAGAAAAATACCTAAGATTACTTTGCACTGCCCTACTGAAATAGACACGTTGTAGCTTAATCCATCCAGTTCGACTCAGTGTTCCAGTTTGCATTCTGTTTGCAAACTGGAAATCTTTGGACTATAACATTCTGTAGTCAAGAAATTTCCTCATCGAGACTCAACATAAACATAAGTTTTCTTTATATGTGAGTCGGCTTTCAAGACCTCGTTGTTATGACCCACCCAAATATCTCCGCTTTCCACTTTCTATGTGAGGGTTTTTAGGTGGCGCATGTGTGATGAGGGAGGGATCAGTGTGCATGATTGTATGTGTCCAAATACTGACATTACACATCTTATGAGCATGGAGTATATAATAAACTTTTTCGGAGCTTGCTAAAATCATACACATCTGAGTGATGTGAAATCGCTACTTAAAAAGATTTTTCCTCCCTTAAATGGAATGAAGTCTTATTTGTAATGTTGCGGGCCTAAAGCCCCTGTCACGCTGTCAAATTTTTCCGACAAACTGCTTCTAATAAGTTTGATCAAATAAAGCTTGTCAGTTGTGACTTCACAGTTATGGCGTCATAAACACCGCCATATTTGTCTGAATAAGTTGGATGGCTTCAGTTTCCCTCAAACATTTGAAGATTAGACCGGTTTTAAAAATTTTCTGATATTTGACTGGCTCAACCAATCAGAATCGTATACGACAAACAATGAACGCCATGAAACTTTAAAATAATGAAAAATTTCTGGAAACGAAATTAGGTTATGAAGATAATTAATTTATCTGGAAGCCATCCGAGAATGAATGCTATGTATAAGTGAATATTGCACCTAAAATTAAGAACTCAGAGGCATTAAATTTCATTATGCAGGAAATATCACTGATAAATTAAATTTTAATTTAGTAAAGATATGAAAATAAATCACAACATTAGTTACATTTCATGTAATGGACTGCTTGGAAACACAACAGCAGTATCTCCCTTTAAAAATAAATTTTAAATAACAATTTAGATTATATCTTCGCCGTAAAATAATCAGACATTTTCAAACACATTCATAACTATTTTATAAAATTTGTTTAAAGAAAAAAACTTATGGCTATATTCCGTCCTCAAACTTTGTCAAAAATATTTTATTTGAAGGTGAACATTTGACAGGCCCTCACCCACCTCCCCCCCCCCTCCTACCGGCACCAAAGGCCAATTCTCTCTCTTCGAGCTGATGCCTGCCAGGAGTGCGGGCATAGAGTAGTTTATTACTCAGAGGTGATATGGATTGGCGGTTCCTTTGATGTGGGATTACCATCCTCTGGGAAATGTCGTTGGGTGTGTTTAGATACTGCGTGCTGCGGAAAGTTCCTTATTGGCTGGGCTGCTGGCTGGCGAGTAGGTTACCAGGCGCTGATTGGCGAATGGCGTCCCGACATGTTGCTAGCCAGCGAATTGCATTTTGCTGGTGTGAGCGGATGTATTTCGCGGTGCAAGCGACCTTTTTTTAAATTACTCTGTTGTTCGCGTGAGTCATGCGACTGAAGATGTGGATGATGTGTGGCGGGTAGGTGTGCAGAGGTGAGGCAATTTACACACGCCTGCTTGACTGACAGGTCTCATCTGGTAGCGACTCTAGAACCTTCGAGAAGCTCGAGGATTTTCTTCCCTATTGAGAAACGTCTCGATGTCGAATTAGGTCATCTCTGGGCGTTCGTACCGCTCGGGCCAAATTATCTGTGCAGCCACGGGATGGGTGAAACCCGATGGCAAATGTAGCTATAGGGAGGAGACGATGAACTCCCGTGTCAGGGAAATCTATGATCACTAGTAGTCTACGCAAGCCTGCGTACGTCAGCTTGCACAGAAATTTCAAGCACGAATCCGGGAATTAGTTTCAAACTACGCGAAAGATTAACACTGTGCCATCACGAATTTATAGTAATGGCTACACTGGTCACCTGCAGCCGAGCGCTTCCATTCCTTCCCGAAGGGGTTGTGCGGGTACCTTGCCGACACATGGAGACAATACTCCATCTCCCCTTCCTTCAGTGTAAAATTTTCCAAAACCAGAGACCCCCCACCGGGTCAAGTGTCCATAAAGTGGTAAAGTGGTAAGGTCTGTGAAAGCTGCAACCAGCTTTTGTTTTTTTCTCCTATATTTTCGGGAAAACAATTATTTAGTTTCTTTTTAAAACTCCCCCAACAAAATCACAAAATATTAAAATACAATAGCAACTGACCACCATGGTCACAAAAGTACAAAAATATTGCTTGAGTAATGTGCCCGCCGCACACTCTGTTGGCATTGCTCGCTCAAGCAGGAACGGTACAACGGGTCGCCACGCACCAAGGCAGGGTTCACGTCCCCGACGTCGTCAGAGCTCCTTCGCAGTTTCACGCAGGCCAAAAATCGCAGGACGTACTTCTATTGACAGATGCTCGTTGTTCAATGTGACACCGTCATAAGGTGATGGGACCTGGAATAGAGGTAGGAGGGGTCGATGTGACTTTGCGTAAGTAGACAAAGCGAGTACGTTCTGGCATGCTAGGGAGCATCAGCAGCCGTAGTGCCATTAATTGGCATTAATTGGCAATTCGATGCAATTAGGGGTAATTGTAATTAGGAGTAAATAAAGCGTAATGAGCAATTGAATAACTAATAATTGCATAACGAATAAGTATATGTACCGAGAGTAAGTACATGTACCGAGACTAAGTACATGTACACTTGCGCGGGCAAGATATATGAGTAACATTATGATTGTTGACTTAGTGGCTTAGTATAGTTGGACTATGGTCACTTTTTAAGTAAGTTAGGTAAGGTTCCTACCCTTTCCAACAAAGTTTATCTCAGGAATAATATCCGTTAAAATGTCACTGGTTATTAACATCCTAATTTGAGACTTCTGAGAAGATTCACCGTTCCGCAAGAGTCATTAAATTTCGTCACAGTAAAGACATTTTTGCAGGTTTTGAAAATAATTTTTTGAAACTAGTAGCCTAAAATTTTCTTGCGACACTTTAACTGAAATACTGCGTCATTACAATACGTTGTTGTAATAACGTAAAAATTGTTTATGTATCTTCATGTTTGAAATAAACAATTCGGCTATATTTACTTTTTAAATTCAACGTTACTTTTACACATTCCAAAGTAACGTACTGTAAAATTTGCTATATAATTTACTTGTAATTTTACAGAAGTTATCTTGGCAAATCGCTTGAAGGCTCATTGAAAAAAAAATAGTGCTCTTTTCAGAAAATTATTAAATTTTCCCTCTGCACAAATGTAATTCCACGCAAATGTCGAAAACTCGTTGTGCAACGTACTACTTCGNATACTGCGTCATTACAATACGTTGTTGTAATAACGTAAAAATTGTTTATGTATCTTCATGTTTGAAATAAACAATTCTGCTATATTTACTTTTTAAATTCAACGTTACTTTTACACATTCCAAAGTAACTTACTGTAAAATTTGCTATATAATTTACTTGTAATTTTACAGAAGTTATCTTGGCAAATCGTTTGAAGGCTCATTGAAAAAAAAATAGTGCTCTTTTCAGAAAAATTATTAAATTTTCCCTCTGCACAAATGTAATTCCACGCAAATGTCGAAAACTCGTTGTGCAACGTACTACTTCGGTATTCTCATAGAGGAGTTCCAGATCCGGAAATGTATGTGTGTGATGGACCAGTTTTTGAATACAAATCTAGCCATCGGAAAACATGAATATTTTTTTGACAAACAATTTGTTGCTTCAGTAGTTACAAACGAGCGTATCGTTGCTGTTACCAAAATGTATTACTCGATAAATTAATGCAAATATAATTTAAAAAACTGCGTTTGTATTCAGTAACACATTTTAACGTATAATATCAGTTAAAAACAACTTTCTGTATTTGTTTGCAACGATTAACGCAAATGTTACGCTTTTTTTCATCATAATGCAAACAAATCGCATATTGTATAGGTTTATCATATATTACTGAAGCAGCCGCCCTTGTAATCCAAAAGGAGTGAAAGCTTGGCTGTTAATAACGCACAAAATAAATTTAATTAAATATTCCACGCGTGTTTTCAGCGGTTGCGAGAATCTGAATTACGGCAGCAGGCCACAGCTTAACCACTAATAATTATTTAATATACAGGTTTGATAATTCTTGCCATCACTACCGCAGTCGGAAAATCATGGTTTGACAAAGCGATGTTGAACAAAGCAGTGGAAAAGCATGATGGTAAGAAAATTTCTTCGCAATATTGACATGTATTTAATGAGCATGGTAGCATATTCAGTAAGGGGCAGTAGTGGTGTAGTGGTCAGACAACTCGTTTCTCACCTAGGCGAACCGAGATAGATTCCTGGTGGGGTCACTTCCGGATTTTCGCATGTGGGGATCGTGCCGGTCGATGCCGCTGATCTGCGGGTTATCTCGTGGCACTTCCTTAGGTAAGTGAGACAATGCAGTTTCGTTCAATAGCAGGAAGTAGTTCACTCACGTTCGTGCGTGCCATTTTTTGTGAGGAGCAATTTTAAATTTGTACACTTGTTAGAACACACGCGTTTCTTGTGAAAGTGTTGCAGGTAATTCCTTCTCTACAGAAAAACAATATTGAAGAACCGATTTAAGGCGTATGAAACCCGAGTGTGTTGTCTGCGAGGGCTGAACTGTGATGGACGGCAGCAAGTAGTCTGGAATTCCAGTAACCGTATCGATGTACGATGGCAGAGCAGCTGAACTATCTAGTAAGCGTGGCTGCGGTAGCTAGCAAGCCAGCAGATAAAGTCAACCGCAGAAAGCGAGTTGAACGGATTTCAGTGACAGTGGTTTACGCGCTACCGGAATTTCTGCGTTATCCGCTTACCCATAGTTCCACTAGATTCGTTTGTTTACCACATCAGATGTCTGAGAGCGAGTTTTCGTTCATTTTAAAATCAGCTGCGCTACACTCTAAAATCGAAACAGTTAAAACTGCTCCGAAGAAGCGAATTTGACTGCAGATATGTTGAAACTGCTGTACTTGAATCAGTGACCTTCTACGATAATTTTAGTTGCTGGTATTTACTGGTTAAACAGTAATTTCTGCTGGTTTCTAGTCAATTACTCTGACCTGGGAGTAAAACAGTGTACTCCACTGATTCGCCAGTAGTGACAACTCATTACTGAAGATTCANAAATTACTCTGACCTGGGAGTAAAACAGTGTACTCCACTGATTCGCCAGTAGTGACAACTCATTACTGAAGATTCAGTAAAATAATTACGTACTTAGAGAGAATGTTAAATATTTTCCAGTATTTTTTATATTTTTTATTTAGTTTATGTATGTACCGGGAGCCCGAAATTAATTTTCGTACTCTTTGTACGTTAATAACAGATAAACTATTGAAGACAATTTGATAATCGCTGTTCACAATAAAGTGAGCACTTTTAAAATCAACCTTTGAAAAACATCACTGCTCTTACCTGCACTCATTTAAATGGGCACACTGAGTGCCATGCGCACAGTTAAGTTGGTAACAACGGAGGAAAAGTAGTTCCGAGTTTAACATTGAATTTAAGGTGCAAGTAAACATTTTGAAAAATTTGTTAATTTATTTGGATTTTTTTTTTTTTTAAGTGTAGGAATTAGCAGATTTGTAAGATATTTACTTTGAACATAATTTCACATTTTTTATTGATCGACGGATGGATAAAGTGAACAGGTCCATGGCAATGTTAATTTTCCATATGGCGGAACAATACACGATGTTCATAACATAGATGTTAAGCAGTGCTTTCAAAAGTGCTAAGTTTACCGTGGAAAACCTTTACCACTGCGTGTACCTGGCGCTATAAGGACAACGTTTAGTGCGTGTGGGCGCGTGTAGCCATTCTGTGTTGCCTGTTCCGTTTGCAGCCGCGAGTAGCAGCTCTACAATTTCAATGGAAATAGCGGAGGTGACCGAGTTTTTCTTTCAAGCAACGTAAGTAAATTTTAAAGTATTATTGGAAATGCATGAACATGATTGAAGTGAAGAGACGACGGAGGGCAGAATTCGATACTGCACTGCCATCACGCACAACAGTGACACGTTTATGTGACAAGTTTGAGAGGGCGGAACTGTATGTGATGTGAAGAAAGGACGGCGCGGCAGGAAGAGGACGACAACGGACGAGGGAAGTGCTGTCTTGCCCGGGATGTCGAAGTCCTTACGGCAAGCTGNCGCGGCAGGAAGAGGACGACAACGGACGAGGGAAGTGCTGTCTTGCCCGGGATGTCGAAGTCCTTACGGCAAGCTGCGCGTGAATCATGTGTCAGTAATTCAAGTGTCCATCGCATTATCTCCAACGACCCAGATAGCCGTGTCAACGCGTCGAATATTGCGCGTGGGTTTGAGGCAACCTTTGAATTGAGTGGAACTGTCGGCCGCCACAACTGTGTGTACTGAACCTATAAAAATACCCACACTGTGGTAGAGCAAGCGGTCAATCTTCCTGGGTTAGGCCTAACAGTGTGTGGAGCGACATGTCTGCCAGGGAACTTGTGGGGCCATTCTTCATTTACGGAACGGTGACAGGTGAAAGTTACCGTGCCACGTTGCCAGCTGTTCATATATTCTACCCAGATGACGATTGCTTTTCACAGCAGGGCGGCGCACCGCCACATTGCCATCGGTACGTATGATCTCCCCTGGCTGAAATATTTGCGGGGAACTCTTATATGTAGGGCCAGTGACTTTTCCCGTAAAATTTGGAGCACACGGTAGACTTCAATACTATATACACACCTCAGCTGTTGTTATACCTCCATTGGCTGCTGGTGCCGTGTACGTCTTTGACCAAGCCACTCAGGATTAAGTAACTCTGAAACTGAACCTTCGTGATTCGTGCGTTAACGGTTAACACGGGCCAGAACTTTTTTTTAGCCAAACAAATAAGCTGGACGACCCTACAGTGCTTTGGACTGTATCTGTAAGTAAAAACTGCGTACACTGGATGCCATGAGGCGATTGTGAACGGCTGTGAATTCACTCCCATAGAAAGCGTAGCTACTGTTTATCGTTCTGTTGTACTGCGATTCAGACTATTTATTGCTGCTGATGGCGGCCATTCTGAACATAACTGGTATTAACATTCGCACACACCCAACGTTGTCCTTATATCGTCAAATACAGCAATCCAATTAAATTATATTCGATAGTTTCTCTGTTGCTTATGCGAGACATCCGGTATATTTTTTTCCCGAGGCATGTCACAGAGATCGTCTTTCCTTCAAAGCTTTAACCTAGAAACATATTCTTCGATGGGAGCCATCATGGACGCCTTGGATACTACGCACCGAATTGTGGGTATTGTCGTATGCGCGGGAGAAGCTTAGATCGGCCCAACTTTTCACGACCAAGAAACTTTGATAACTAAAGCAGCGAGAAACTCTCTGATTGGCTGTTGGTACTGTCTGTTTAAATCAACTTTTGAAAATATAATTTCCCATAAATACGTATATTTTAACTGACCCATTAACTAGTATGTGCCCATAGTCAAGTTGGTAGAATTTTGAGAAAATTAGTTCCCGCTTTAACGTCGTATTATAAGTGTGACATTTACAATCGTGGAAGCTGCAGTTACTTGATTTATTTGCTGTATGTCTATGTAGACCTAAAATTAGCGCTTTAACATGGAAATTTCAAGGCTACACTTGATGGACGCTTAAACAAAGCCACCGCGCTTAAACAAAATCGACAAAATGTTTATCGTAAGCGGAATTTTATTACATTGGTTAAATGTCCGTGAAGAGCCAATAAAAACATGTCTTAGTAATCCGGCGACAACTTCAGCACTAATTGACGTAGGCGACGTAGCTAAAGCAGAGCATATAAGTACAGGTTGTCAGTTAATTCGCGGATATGGACTGCGCCACACGAATCTATGCTCTAAACTACGTAGAAAATACTTTTACGTAAAAATAAATTAGACGCTTTGTTTACGAGAAAAACGCCACGAAAGTCCTAAAAAACATTGTAGCAAACATGTGGTATCCCATTAATTAGTTAAGGGTGAGGTGATGTGGTAATGCTGCAATTAATGCGTCGTCGTAAGACATACGGCAAGGGTAAGAGCCGAACTCAGTAGCGCCAAGGAGGCCGTGGAGTTCACATGCAGCGAGTACTGGGACATGGCAATGGCCGTGGGTGCATCCGGCGGCCAAGCTCCGTGCATGCTGCATGCATCCAAAATGCGAAAAAGTGCATTGCTATGGGCAGAGCAAACTTCTAACTCCTATTGTGACGTTTCGACGTTTTGAATGCTGATGATATATGCTGTGCTTAACGTGGAGTAAAGTCATTTGATCTACTTCAATGTTGTTTTTCCCGTTAACTAGTGAGTGCCCTTACGCATTATTACCAAAGAACATTTTCTACTTGGTATTGACCATAGACTCATGTGGTGCAGTCCGTATCCGCGAATTACCTGATATCAGGTGAAATGGCGTGCGTGGCAGTTCCTTTGATGTGGGAGTTCACATCCGTTGACTGGCTGTGCGAGGCTCTGGAAATGGGCCTTATGTCATATTGGCTATACTGCGTGCTGCGAAAGGTTCTCTGTTGGCTGCTGATCGGGGATCGGAAATCGGACATTTTGCTGGCCAGTGACGCCATTTTGCTGAGGGGTGTGCGTGGTTTCCTAATTACTCTGCGTGACTAAATTGCCAGATGACCACCGCCAAAAAATAGAGCTCATTTCCGTGAAAGTTCCCGGCGATCATTACTTGAAGATCTGATAATTCGCAGTTCGACCTCGAGGTGTCTCGACGACTGGCAATTTTCGATTNTCCCACCCTCCCCCTTCGTCATACCTTCTGAACACCACGCATCTTGTCACAGATCCACGTGCTGTCAGAACGAGTCACCGCGCCCCTGTTTATGAAAATTCGTACTGATTATCGGATTTGCGCCGGATTTCGCGGAAAATATATGACTTTAACGCGGGCTGAAGTTTTTCCTGTCGCTCAAGCCTCGGTGACGGATGTGAGGGCACTCATGCGTTATCTCACTGCGTGACATAGTTTATTAAACCTTGCCACGTTTTCTCTTATCAGCCAGGTTTTGCGTCGGGCCGTGGGATACATTCCAGGACGATTTCGCATACCGGGCTTGCGGAATAATCACGTCAACGGAAGTAGACTGAATTAACACTTTAGAGTGCTACCGACGTAATATTCCGTCGCTTGAATGCACCCTTTCAGACCCACTTTAATTTACTGTTTCAGGTGTTGCAACCAAAAAATGTTATGATGCGTCCTGTACGTGCGCTTGTTTCGTGGTCACCGCCAATGAGCTGTAGGCTATATGTTCGGCTACAGTTATGTGAACCAATTATCACCTAGACCAGTAACATGGCTTGCGAATCATTTACCCACAGGTAAGATCATTGGTCATTGATAGGGTCAGTGACTTTTCGTGTTAAAATCGGAGCACACAGTAGACTTCAATACTATAAAGACACCTCTGCTGTTATTATACCTCCATTGGCTGCGGGTGCCGTATCCGTCTTTGACCAAGCCACTCAGGACTAAGTAACTCCGACACTGAACGTTCGTGATTCGTGCGCAAAAGGTTAACCCGGTCCAGAACATGTTTTTACCCAATCAAAGAAGTTGGATGACCCTACAGTGCTTTGGGCTGTATCTTGTCTCGAAATTTTTTCGCGAAATATCACTGCCCCTAGTTATTGAGCATTGCAGTGTGCAGCACAGACCCAAAAAATGCTTACGCGTGCGCAATGTACACAAATGGGTACGCTGTGTCTGAATAGGTTAACAGAGTTATATGGAGTTTGACGTAACATTACGACATCCGCATTCTTTGAAGACACGGCCGAAGAATTATTACTTCGCCAGCAATTTTCGTAATGTTCCCTGCAATGTAACATTACGTGAGCGACACTCAAAAGTGTAGATTACTCAAAATGAACAAGATTCATTNGTAATGTTCCCTGCAATGTAACATTACGTGAGCGACACTCAAAAGTGTAGATTACTCAAAATGAACAAGATTCATTATATATATAGAGACCTGCAAAATTCGTGTTATTTTTTGGGTACACGCCAAACACAAACACGTTTTGCTATGCAATATTTTTTGTCATTGGACCATATTTGATTTAATACGTCCTTTATAAATCTAAGCCAATAAATGAGCACTTCACAATTGCATGTCCCAACCACNGTAATGTTCCCTGCAATGTAACATTACGTGAGCGACACTCAAAAGTGTAGATTACTCAAAATGAACAAGATTCATTTTATATATAGAGACCTGCAAAATTCGTGTTATTTTTTGGGTACACGCCAAACACAAACACGTTTTTCTATGCAATATTTTTTGTCATTGGGCCATATTTGATTTAATACGTCCTTTATAAATCTAAGCCAATAAATGAGCACTTCACAATTGCATGTCCCAACCACNACCATATTTGATTTAATACGTCCTTTATAAATCTAAGCCAATAAATGAGCACTTCACAATTGCATGTCCCAACCACGCGCAGTTCACTCATAAAAGGAGTGAAATCACATTTATGCAACAGCCAATAGAGAAACGACGTCAACTCTAGTGTATACAGTACTGTGAAGTTTAGCCTTATGTCAAATAATAACATGAATTTTGCACGTCTCTAGTTGTATATTATTCTATACAGGTAAGAAAATTCGAGGGACACTTTCAACTCGGCATTATATTGGCAGAGAGAAGGACAATAATGGACGTTGTTTAGTAAGCGTGTCCGCTGTAGTGTGAATAAATAGACTGGTGGTAAATGGTAATACACAGAACTACAGAAATGCACTGAGAAAGCAGCCAGCGAAATATTTGTTTGTATAGGTCCAAAAGTATATGTTGTTGGACCAACAAAATATTTTGGTTAGTAAACAATACCTATGTGTTTGTTTAGAAAGATGTTGGACGGTCGGGCCTCCAATTTTTATATATTATCCAAAACTTTTTAATGTACAGTACGTAGAGCTGAACAAATCTTTGGTTGCACCAACCAAATCTTATTTTGGGGGAACTGAATAAGAACCACGAAATGGTTCGGTTTCAACAACAAAATATAATATTGCCTCTATAAAAACAACACATTTGGTTGCGCGAAACAAACTTTGTTTAATTAAAAAAAACAATTTTCTCAGTGTGATGGTCACGCAGTCGTGAACATAGGTGATTCACTTCTATTGTCTTAATCGTCAGTAAACCTGCACCGCATGTTAGTGCTGAGCAAAGCAAGGAGTTGGTGTCAGTGACTTGAGAGACTTTTGTGGGTAATCNGTTGGTGTCAGTGACTTGAGAGACTTTTGTGGGTAATCTAATCTGTGAAAAGTTCCTCGACCTCTTGCGTAATGATGGGTAAAGCTATTATCACCAAACGAAACATTTTTGCTTGTGATAAAGTTTTTTCCATATTTTTTCAATTTAAAATTGGCATTTGAAAAATACTATTGTCATTCATTAATTTGTTAACATTATATTATATTGTTTAAAAACTGTAGACGTACACCGTTGCAAACACTTCGATTTAGACTCAGAAAGCCTATTGTGTAAAACAAAATAACTTAGCTTATAGATATAAGTATTATAAATAGGGATGAACGAGCTTGAGTTGGCAGTTGTCGACTAATTCCATGAAAGAATTACATCATAGAACAAATAACAGAATGACACAACACAACGAATATGTAACATACATAAAATTACGTACAATAATGTAGTCAAATGACACAAAAAAAAAAAAAAAAAAAAAGGAAACTGCACAACCAAAACTGGAGACAAACAAGTATGGATAGAGATACCCGAATTTCGCGAAAAGATTTCAAGACCAGTTGTATTTCATAACACTTTAGCTCAGATCCACTTTCGTGATTGGACAGTTCCCGTATAACGCGTCTTAGGTGTNGATTTCAAGACCAGTTGTATTTCATAACACTTTAGCTCAGATCCACTTTCGTGATTGGACAGTTCCCGTATAACGCGAACGCGTCTTAGGTGCNCAAAACTGGAGACAAACAAGTATGGATAGAGATACCCGAATTTCGCGAAAAGATTTCAAGACCAGTTGTATTTCATAACACTTTAGCTCAGATCCACTTTCGTGATTGGACAGTTCCCGTATAACGCGTCTTAGGTGTCTACCAGCAAATCACAGATCTACGCTATCGGAGTTATTCAATTATGATTAGCCTGCCAAGTAAAGAAAATGTCTTCTCACAAAGACACGCCGCCAATGAGCATAACAAAACTACTGATACGCCCGTAGTGAATTGAAATCTAGCATGTGCGGAACATTTTTTTCGCGAAACTAGGGTTTCCCTAAGGATGGAATATGAAGAATATTAGAAAAACTGGACGAGCAACGAAGACGGCACGAACGAACGCAATGGCTGGAACATATGTAAATATAGACGTCACAACGACGACAATTCAAACGAAAAAAAAAAAAAGGAAGCTTCCTTGGACGACAACAGGCGCAACGTTTATTTTACTAGTAGGTTTCTGAGATTACATCGAAGTATTTGCAATGGTGTATGTCCACAATTGATCAAGCAATCGATTACTCCTATTGCAAGAATCATTCAAACAAAACTCCAATATATGTTTTACTGTTTTTTCAAATCTCATTTCTATGATCTTATTTTATGTTGGTGATATAAAAACANTTGTGTTTCCCATCACCAGTGGATGTAGTGACTAGCAGAGGTTCTATCACAATCACAACAGGCTCGCCAGTACTAATAACATTTGTGAAATATAGTTTGAGACAAAATTTAAAGACGCATTAGAAGCACTTAAAAGAAAAGCCATATAAAATAATGAAGAATTGTAAAATAACTTGATGTTTTTAAACCAAATATTTTGTAAGTTTGTAATGAGGAATGGAAAAAAAGAGGTTAATATTGCCCTTTTTATAAGATTAGAGAGTTAAATTAAACCAATTTTGATTGGACAAAAATTGATAATTCATAATTGTTTTGTCTATGAAGAAAATTTCAAAATAATGTTTTCTCTCCTCAAATAATAATATTTTCATGTATGTCTTGCTGTACAGCTCATTAAAAAAATGCAAATATATGCATGGAAAGAAAAGCTGAAGGGAAAAGTGTTTTGCTGTAATAATGTAATTTATGGCTGAATAAATATATATAAAAACGAAAATGTTTCATTCCCAAAAAAAAATTCCTTGTGTTACAAAAGGATATATATATAATTGAACTATTCAGAAACTTGCAAATGGTATGTGTATTTGAAAATGAAACTAAAAAGTAAAATAATAATATTCGAAAATAGTATAACGCTATATGTAAATAAACCAATAAGCTTGTGGTTCTAAAATACCAAAACAAAATTATCTGAACAAAAAGTATTTAGAAATACTACCTTCTATTCAGAAGGACAAAGGTGTATTTAAGGGGAGGGTCGATAGGGCCCTAGCTTTCCCTGAGAAAAAAATGGGGACATAAAATAATTAAGACAATGACAAAAAAAGTGGATGGTATAGAATTTTAACAAGGATTGTAAAATGTATGTTGCTCAGGATGTCGCAATGCATACATAAAAAGTGTTTGGCGTGTCTCGTCAGGCCTAAAATAAACATCATTCAGCGAAAATTGTCTAGTCACAGAACTGACGAACGCAGCGAGGGTTAAGAAATAGTTAGAAACATGAGAACGATGCTTCTGTCATCTTAAGTAAAACTCTGACATGGAAAAAAAACTATGATAAAAATAATTATTTAAAACAACAAACAACTATTATTGAAATTTATTCATCAAATTAATTTTGATAACGGCCTACTCAGCCATGAGGCAAAAAAAAAATTGTGTATTCGTGATTGCTCTGACTTCAGCAATTAACTAATTTGGACTTTTGTAAAAATAGAATACATTTTTATGTCATTATGCGATTTTTAAATAAATTTAGAAAGATAATTTTTTTGTTTTTATAATATTTAAATGCATACTCCGATTAAGCGTGTAGCCCTATAAGGGATTTCAGTCGTAACTTCGTGCCATAGGCTGTGACGCTTCAATCAGCTCAACCCTCCTCAAAAAAAAATATATATCTATACGCCCCTTTAGATGTCCCTAGCCATCATCTTCACGTAAAACGACAAACATGCGTTGCGACGGCAAAGTTACAAGTGACAGTATGTTGCAACGTTGTACCTCCGTTGGTCAAGTTATCCAGGCAATCCGCCCGAGTACTGTTAACGATGATTTCATCTCGAGCAGTGAGACTTTTCAATGCTCACATTTCCAGCACCGTGCAGCAAGTGTTCCGGTAAGCGACCCAAGCTTTGCACATGCGTGAAACTGTGTTGAAACGTCACGGATGCACGCCTCTGTTGAGGGTGTGCCTAAGTGAGAGACTGACGCGAGACGTGCGAACGAGATGCACGTTAGTCGTTGTACGCACCGCATACAATTCGCCGGTCACGACAGAGGAGTCGTGAGTTAAGTGGCGTCTAGTATAGGAACTGTTGATAAATCTACAAGGCTGGAGGTTAGCAGCAGTGGATAAGCGCATTGCCCAACAGCCCTTTCTTGAAATTACATGCATCTGTTACAGAGAAGACATGTATTTTGAAGCTAAAAGCCATTTGCAATAAAACATTAGTAGGTATTTTGTGTTTTCCTTGTGCTGAGCGGTAAATCCTTGACCTCCGAAGGCATCATATACGTAGAATGTTTCCGTGTCTCAAACGTATTTCCCAAGTAACCATAACTATAGAGGAAATTTCAGAATATATTCTTCCACCAACATAAAACAATGTAATTTAGAATCTGCGACGCGTGATGGTAAACTAACCGGGTAAAAGAAACCTTTGCGTTTTCTCGTAAACTAGGTCTAACAAAGCTATCCTTAACCCCTTAACCTTCTTTACGCAACTGCTTCCTGAAATTCGCATTCTAGGAATGTGTATCCCGAACCCTTCCCTTCCAACAAAAATGTTTAGTGTATACTCCTCTTAACCGGTTAACTGGTTAAACCCTATAAAACCGAACTCGCGAAGAGCAATAATTCCCTAGCTCACGCCATGAGATAACGCTGTAACTTCTGCCAGGTGTACNTAAAACCGAACTCGCGAAGAGCAATAATTCCCTAGCTCACGCCATGAGATAACGCTGTAACTTCTGCCAGGTGTACACAAACGTGGCGTAGTGTGGGCAGACTCGCAAGCAATTCCACGCGGCTATTGAAATCTTGAAGGCGGACACAAGCTACAGTGGAAAAGAGATCGGGTATGACGAGGGCTGAAGCTGGAAATAAAAAGTGGTAGTAGGAAGGGGGCGAGGGAATAATGGCTGCAATGCGTGGAGCGTGTCAACTGATCTGAGGCCACTAATTGCACTNAGTAGGAAGGGGGCGAGGGAATAATGGCTGCAATGCGTGGAGCGTGTCAACTGATCTGAGGCCACTAATTGCACTGACAATTTTATTGCTTACGTAGATAGAAAAAAAAATGGTTGGAAAGAGGACGAAGCATAAATCCTCATAGGTGTAAGTGGGCAAAAGCGATTATTTGGTGAGCAGTCGACTTCGAGCAACGATTACCGTCGACCACGTAGGAAAATGACGTTCACCGGAAACCAACTCGCGAGAGTTTCTGACGAAATTCTTCCTCTCGACTCTTTTACCATTTCGTAATGCTGGGTGATATCGGACAAGTAAACTATTTTTGCCCAGTGTACGTACAGTAGTCTTACAGCATCCCCACGTTCCTCAGTGTTAATGAGCACATGTACGACGTAATTGCGATTCGTGGGGTGCATGAAATAACTTCAGACAGATCATTAACTCCGTCGATGTTTACTGAATAAAGAATAAACACGTGTCGCACAAGGAAAGATCGTTACGGTGTGGGCATTAGTGAGCTTAATGAGTCATTCCGAAAGGTAACCGGATAACGCTGGAAACGCATGTTACCTTCTCTAGTGTGGATAGTGCTCATTGGATGTAAGATACTGCTGAGGAAAAGATTATGTAAATTCTGGTTTATATGGTTGCTTTTCAAGAAAGATTTTTATGAGGCTGTCAACGGGGACCTTCTGGACAATCGGAAATCTATTCATGCAGGACTTGGTGATTTGTTACGCCTACCCTTGATGGGTCATTAGCAAGTGTTCAAAATAATTACATATATCTACGCCAACATAAAAAATACGTGTAACCCTCTTGCCAGTACAAAAAAAAATGCATCAATGTGCCCTGGTACCTGAAGCTTGAACTACGAGAGGAAATGTTTGAATTCGGCGATTTTTTTTTTTATAAAACCGCTAAGCGCATTTACAGTGTGTTGGTCTACGAAAACAGTAAATACTTTAGCCGGTATTTTTAATGTATTATGCGTAATAAAAAACAA
>NQII01003128.1:238859-286896 GCA_002778355.1 Clitarchus hookeri | reverse complement strand
CGGTTCGTGTGGTTGTGCGAGAGAAAATCCTGATATCTCTCATTCTGTAGTGGATTACACCTTTAGCCCGTGGCTGCGCCGGCGCTAAAGTTGAATGTGTAACTGATATTGTTTTGGTAGATCGATAATAAATTGTCTCTGAATGTGTGAGTGTGGCAGATGAAATTCAACAAATCGTTTGTTCGCGGCTAAGCTCGCCCAGAGTTTTACTTTGTAGACGAAATTTGTGCTTGGAATATCGAATTAGCTATGTATATCCCTAAGCCTATTTACAAAATGTTCAGCGTGGACCAAAATTCATGTGCCAAACTCCAGGAGGTGATTCCTTGTGGAAAAGAAGGTCACTTAAGATTCTGGTTGTGAATTGTAATGTAGCTAATATAAGGTACATTTTAATATTGTCTGCTTTGTGCATTAAAACTATCCCTGTCTTTTTGTGTTATGAATTGATCATAATTTAGAACATCCTATGAGTTGTCTCCCACCTCTGGGATGCCAGGTTGGATCTGACGCCCCGGCGGATGACGATGCATATGTGGGATATGTGACTGACACAGGTATGGTGCGAGGGCGTGAGGAGTTTTTCTCGAGGCATTACTCTTTCCTGCCTAATTTTCATTCCACTGCTGCTTCGCTCATCCATTCTTCGTATTAGCTGGAACTTGTATGTCCCTAGGGTAGGGCCGCCAGCTAAAAATTATCGCCAGCTTTTTTTTTATCTACGCCGACCCTCTCTGAATGCTGTAACAAGTTGACGTTTATTCACACGTGGAAAATTTGCTCGTCGTCCTCACTGGCAGTGGTCGTATTTCGTTACTTCGCACCGTGATTTGCAACTTTTCCCGAGAAATTGTGTTATCAGAATTTAATTGGTTAATATTTCTTAGTTTGTAAATCCATTGTAAATAGAAATTATACCCAAGAACAGCGTCTTTATTGTTGATGGTCGGTGTCACTGCTCTACGCCGTGGCGATGCGCTAACCGGGTGGCGGCCTGTTGAATATACCCACTAAAGTAAATCCGAACTCTTCCCTAAGATAGTCACGGACTATCCAGGATCCGATGCGAGGACCACCTCGCACTGTGAGCTGGCGACCAAACCAACTGCGGCGTGGAGGAAGGCGGCTGGCGGCTGCTTATTTGGTTGGCCATTGTTTCTCCAGCGGAGTGAAAATGCCGCTGGAAGTAGGGCAGCAGCGGGCGGTCGTATAACTCGCCCTAGCAGGCCTGTTGTTCTCCGCTTGAATGGTCCCGCTAATCGCCCTCTCCCTTTCCTCCGTAATGAGAGTTACGTGTTGTCCGTGAACCGGGCGACGTGCTGCTCAAACTGCTCCAGTTAAGTGAAAGTCGACTGGAGTTTCTGGAGGTTGCATTCCAGCGCGGGCCACCCGAGCAGCGGTCCTCCTTTGTCTTGCTGTTAGCGGGACAATGTGTGTTGGCCGACCGGGAACTGATTTAGATCAGCCTGTTGACAAGAACTGAGCGTGTTCGGACATGCTATAGAGAGCCTGACTTGCCCTAGGGAGAGTATGCGTTTGATTATGAACAATGGGTCAGTTTTTTCCACGTCGTTAAATATTTCCGTTATTACTTGTCAAAGAAAAGTCAGCCGGGAGTTGTGTAGTTCATCGTCCGCCGCTTGATAGAGCACCTTACAATTTTCGCATAATGATAGGCAAAGTTACCGCAGAATTACTGACTGTTTTAGTCGTGTTTCCTTTCATAAACACGCAGATTTTAGTGCTCCCTAGTGATGTGGATTACATCATAATTATAATATTAATTATTGTTATGTGCGAGTTGTACGATAACGGCACTGAATGCCAATACAGTTAGTGGATTTTCCATGCAGGCGGTGGGTATTGGTGTTGCTGTGAAAGCTTGGACGGGGGAGAGGGAGAAATCATCTTGGCACAAGTTTTTGAGAGACAGAATATATTTAACAATTCTTTTTCTATTTTTTTATCGACAGGGCGTAATATATGCCTCAGAGAATTGCCCACGTGTAGTATCACTGAACTGCAATTAACCTCAAACAGAAGTAAATAACAAGAGGCAGATAATTCAAGATGGCGTCCAGCACTCCCTCTTTAAGGAAACTGCTTACAAGTTGACACAAATAACCCACAAACTAGATTAATTAATTAAATGCTACGGTACGGTCCCTCCGGAGAGACGAACCCTGCCGATAAGTTCGCTACTGGCGCCTTGAGCCACTTGGTTACTGGTAAAGAGCATCCGCCTCACCTGGGAAAATGACGAGAATATGTTTCAAAGAATAGCATTACTACTTTTTCTGAAGTGTTACCTCTGCAGAGTACAGTTGATCATGCTGACTTTGTCTCGGGGCTGTACCTGGTGCTAGCGCCTCATTCACGTGGGGCGCTAGATGTGGAAAGGAAAGTTTCCTACGAGATAGTTAATCGCATGTGGTAAGGGTAACTTGTTCGGCGATTTCTCCCTTCGTTGCAGCAGTTTACGGTAGGCAGCTCTCATAAATAGCCTGGGCAACGTGTAGTGGCAGGTCGTGCAACATTCCGCACACTGGATGTATTGGTATCTGCATGAGTGGTGTACATCCAGTTATGTAACCTGCGCAGAAGCTTCGATATCATTGAATAATCTCTGCGCTATGCTTGAGAAAAATGAACGAATTTGTCTTCTGGTGTTACTCTTAAAATTCCAATAAATTGTCCTAGTTGTACATATAGTTGAATTCATGCGTATTCGTATTATATTATGAAACTTATTGCAATAAGGAAAAACGTGTTGTATAACCATGGCATGCTCAAAAGTCTCATGTAATAAAGTTATACTCGTATAAAATCACCTGAAATACTTCAACATTATATACTGTAAATGTAACATACTGTTCAGAAGCCAAACCATTTAATTTAAAAAAAAAATCGCATAAATGATTAATACAAGGCGTATTATAAGGTAACTGAAATAATTAAATTGACAAAGTTGTTTACACATTCATTGCATTTTAAAACATACATTTTTTGTAAAGCAAAATTGTTTGAAATGTTAATATGAGCTCAACAAATTGGTGTTACAAAATGAATACTCTCCATACCCAATGCGAAATGTTACAGAGCCAGGACTGTTAATTTGTGTGAATGCAAAGTTAATAACATTTTTGACTGGTCTGATGCGTGGTTGGACGCACATTGCACATTAATATACTATATATAATTGTCTGAAGACGAGATATCTCCATTTCGCGGATGCTATTGCAGAGGCGATCATAAAATACTTGATTCTAGAATTCCGGGACATTGGTGGCGTAATGATCAAGGCTTCTGTTTTTTTGTGAAAACCAGCTTCCAACGAGAAGACATAATATTTGTCTTTCGGAAGTAAACAAGTTATTCGCCGTGGAATACTGAAAACATTGACCGTGCTGTCAAAAATATGGCAGTGCAACACAAATCGTCGAGTNTAGAGAGCCTGACTTGCCCTAGGGAGAGTATGCGTTTGATTATGAACAATGGGTCAGTTTTTTCCACGTCGTTAAATATTTCCGTTATTACTTGTCAAAGAAAAGTCAGCCGGGAGTTGTGTAGTTCATCGTCCGCCGCTTGATAGAGCACCTTACAATTTTCGCATAATGATAGGCAAAGTTACCGCAGAATTACTGACTGTTTTAGTCGTGTTTCCTTTCATAAACACGCAGATTTTAGTGCTCCCTAGTGATGTGGATTACATCATAATTATAATATTAATTATTGTTATGTGCGAGTTGTACGATAACGGCACTGAATGCCAATACAGTTAGTGGATTTTCCATGCAGGCGGTGGGTATTGGTGTTGCTGTGAAAGCTTGGACGGGGGAGAGGGAGAAATCATCTTGGCACAAGTTTTTGAGAGACAGAATATATTTAACAATTCTTTTTCTATTTTTTTATCGACAGGGCGTAATATATGCCTCAGAGAATTGCCCACGTGTAGTATCACTGAACTGCAATTAACCTCAAACAGAAGTAAATAACAAGAGGCAGATAATTCAAGATGGCGTCCAGCACTCCCTCTTTAAGGAAACTGCTTACAAGTTGACACAAATAACCCACAAACTAGATTAATTAATTAAATGCTACGGTACGGTCCCTCCGGAGAGACGAACCCTGCCGATAAGTTCGCTACTGGCGCCTTGAGCCACTTGGTTACTGGTAAAGAGCATCCGCCTCACCTGGGAAAATGACGAGAATATGTTTCAAAGAATAGCATTACTACTTTTTCTGAAGTGTTACCTCTGCAGAGTACAGTTGATCATGCTGACTTTGTCTCGGGGCTGTACCTGGTGCTAGCGCCTCATTCACGTGGGGCGCTAGATGTGGAAAGGAAAGTTTCCTACGAGATAGTTAATCGCATGTGGTAAGGGTAACTTGTTCGGCGATTTCTCCCTTCGTTGCAGCAGTTTACGGTAGGCAGCTCTCATAAATAGCCTGGGCAACGTGTAGTGGCAGGTCGTGCAACATTCCGCACACTGGATGTATTGGTATCTGCATGAGTGGTGTACATCCAGTTATGTAACCTGCGCAGAAGCTTCGATATCATTGAATAATCTCTGCGCTATGCTTGAGAAAAATGAACGAATTTGTCTTCTGGTGTTACTCTTAAAATTCCAATAAATTGTCCTAGTTGTACATATAGTTGAATTCATGCGTATTCGTATTATATTATGAAACTTATTGCAATAAGGAAAAACGTGTTGTATAACCATGGCATGCTCAAAAGTCTCATGTAATAAAGTTATACTCGTATAAAATCACCTGAAATACTTCAACATTATATACTGTAAATGTAACATACTGTTCAGAAGCCAAACCATTTAATTTAAAAAAAAAATCGCATAAATGATTAATACAAGGCGTATTATAAGGTAACTGAAATAATTAAATTGACAAAGTTGTTTACACATTCATTGCATTTTAAAACATACATTTTTTGTAAAGCAAAATTGTTTGAAATGTTAATATGAGCTCAACAAATTGGTGTTACAAAATGAATACTCTCCATACCCAATGCGAAATGTTACAGAGCCAGGACTGTTAATTTGTGTGAATGCAAAGTTAATAACATTTTTGACTGGTCTGATGCGTGGTTGGACGCACATTGCACATTAATATACTATATATAATTGTCTGAAGACGAGATATCTCCATTTCGCGGATGCTATTGCAGAGGCGATCATAAAATACTTGATTCTAGAATTCCGGGACATTGGTGGCGTAATGATCAAGGCTTCTGTTTTTTTGTGAAAACCAGCTTCCAACGAGAAGACATAATATTTGTCTTTCGGAAGTAAACANGGAAGCAAGCTAGTTATTCGCCGTGGAATACTGAAAACATTGACCGTGCTGTCAAAAATATGGCAGTGCAACACAAATCGTCGAGTTACGTGGATTCTGCTTTAACTGGTCAGATGCGTTTTGCTAGCTCTCAACACTGACCGTTGCACATTTTCCTTGCCTTGTTTGCGGTCTGTCAATCTTCTTATCCAAGGTGAATATAGACGTGAACATTTTATTTTCCCATGCCGGTGATGTGTTTCAGTGGCTCTTATTTGTAAACTTTTGCAGAACATCGCTTACATTTACCGCACTGTTCTGTTAACTGGTGTTACTTACCGTCGTTGCATTATTTAATTTTTGTTTACTGGTTTTCAGTTATTCATTATTTCATTAATTATTTATTGAATTAATTTCAGTTAAGCTAATATAAGTATTATCTTCTTTCGTATATTTAAAATTATATATTTTTATCTCAATACAATTTGATTAAATCATCTAATTCATCAAGAAGTACGTGATAGATAAGATTTGTCTTATTATTTAAGGTTATACAACTGGTCTACTTCCTATTGTTAATAGGGTTGTTGTAATTGGTACTATCCAAAATGTTATTTAATTAATGGCGTAAAAGGTTAGACAGTGGAAATTTATTTTACTATATATATATAAAGTTAATATTATATTATGAGGATTAATGTTATTAAAGTAGTTTCTCCCCCTAATTGATTAGAAATTGGCCGTAAGATAGCATATGCAATGCCTGCACCAGTCATTTGAAAAAGTGCGTGTTACCTAACCACGTGTTGTTCCCACTTGAAGATGACACACGAGTGAAGGCTTGACGGACAAGGGAGTCAGCTGCTCCACGTGCAGGACTGGCCTGAAACTCCAACCAGACGGGAGAGTGATAGTGATGAAATCATTGACGGAAGATGACGGAAGACCTATTTTCTCTTCTTGCGCACGTCCCCAACACTTGACTCGCCCATCTCCAGTGGAACCGTCAAGTCGAATGGCCAACGGTGATGAACGTGTTTGTTTACATTTGAATTTCCAGTAGACCTTCCTTGTACATTGATAACATACTTTGACCGTCTTGAATATAATCTGGTTGTATTAAACGTTGTAAGGGGAAGTGTGCCAACATGTCAAAACACTTGCTTAAATAAACAGTGTTCTAGCCTGAAATCATACCCGCATTGCTTTTGATAGTGCCGTTGGTAAAAAAAAAGCAGCCGAATGTGGAACGCAGCTTGCATGCGCAGTCTACCACGTTCTCCCTCTGCGGTTGAGATGGGGTGGCGATGCCAATGTGACGGAATGTATGAGCGGGGGAAACGGGAGTATGCACTTGTGAAATCAGCCTTTGAAAAAAAATTAACCGACCGTTAACTGCATATGTGCTACCGTACACCCTTGCATGCCGACTCCCTGTTATGTGGGCAGCGAGTTAAGTGCTATATACGCTTTTCACGGTTATTTGATAACTTTTGAAATCTACCCTTGAAAATTGTCACTCCATATATTTTAACGGGTACTGTGACAGACAAAGCCCAGTAAAGTTGGAAACGGTGGATGGAAGGTACTTCCGTGTCTAACACGTTGAATTGAAAGTACCTGCCAGGTAAAGATTTGTGAATACTGAAATTATTTGAATTGCTTTATGTTTTGTTAATGTATGTAAGTGTAAACATTTGAAAATTTGTGGAATATTTACTTTTCTAAAAATTTTACAAGTTTTCTTGACTGACGAATTAACAAAGTGGTCATGGTCATGTGGTGGAAGAATGCACAATGTGCATATAAGTATATTTTTAGCAGGGCTTTTTAGAAATGCTCAGTTTACCGTGAACATTCTATAGTTCTATGCCTTGAGGCCGTATTGGGTCAGAGAGAATATGTTATAATTTATGTCAAATAAAATGTGTGTTTTATTATTTTATACACATTGGAGTACGAACTGACACATTAGTAACATATTTAGGTTAGTAACAACTTTTTCACTTGAATTACGCTATTACCAATAGCAATATAAATTTTACATATGGCGGAAGAATACAAAATTAGTATATAAGTAGGTCTTAGCATGGCTTCGAGAAGTACTCAGTTAACATATAGGAAAACTACCATGTATGGATGAAAAGTAAATTTGCCATACGTGCTTTGTTACTATATACATACGCCGATGTGGTAAATTTGCAAACATTTTCTTATAGGTTAACTAGGGGACTCGCTTAAAGGCTCAAGGTAAAGTGACTGACTTTACAAAAAAAAATGTTTTTTTTTTTCGGGGGTTTCCCCGCGATTTCCCTCGTCATTCTCTGGAGTTGCAATGCTTGGTCTCTTCATTGTGGGTTTCATCTCATCCCGTCTCAGCGTGGGTTATCGAGGGAGGGTTTTTCAAAGCCGTCGTTAGGTGGGCGTGACTTTGTCAATGGATGCGCCTACATCCTCGGAATTTCTTTTACTTTTCAGTCGGGAAATTTTATACGTATTGTTAATCTTGTTCTCTCTAACCTTTTACAAAGCTCTCTGTCACTACAATGAACAGTATACCGAGCGCGTGCAATTTTCTCCAGTTGCAATTTATATAAAAATATCCTAGTCAAGCAATGAAAGTTCTAACCCTTCTAAAAAGGGTTATCGCTCCTTCAGATCAGCAAGTGTGGGCATTTAGCCGTTCAATGCCTCTGGTAGATGCCTTGCGTACAAGACTTTCTCGGTATTACGACGTCCACTGTGGGAAAGGAGGACAGTGTAATTTAATTTGAGTCGCACATCATTTATACTGGAGAACCATATATTAATTATATTTCGCGTTTAGTTTAATCTTAATGATGTTAGAAAAAATGTTTAATTAAGTCATTACTTTTTCAAGCAATCAGTGTGCAATAATTCAATTAATAACATTCAATAATTTTCCTATTATTAGTCAACATATAATATGAAGGCCAAATGGCAGGAAAATAAATTGTATGCCTACATTTATTTTACACAACGAAACCTTTTGATGCACATATTGCAGTATAAAAAGTTTTAATTATGAAAAAAAAAAACTTTAACTTAATTTTCGTGGTTTATGAAAGAACATATATAATTTTTTATGCAATTAATCATACCATTGTTGACAATACAGCTGTAACAAGTTTTGTCGCACAAACACTAATTACATCAAAATAATTTGTAGACAAACACTATATTTCGTTCCGTTTCCCCCGCCCCTTCGCTGCTCCATACTCACCTCTCTTCAGCCTCATCGGTTCTCAAGACCTCGATGTTAAGAGCCGCCCAAATCTCTTCAATCACTCACTCGCTCACTATACTTCGGTAGGTCAGAATACCCGCGACAATTTGTACATCTCGAAAAATCCGGCCGGACGCAAAAAAAAATGTGTTTATAAAGGACACGCCGTCCTTTTTCAGGACGTGGGGCAACTCTATTCGTAACCCGGCGTACAAACAACGTATGCGTGTACGCGACGCGAGGTGCAATCGTGGGCGAGCCTGCAGTGCGCAGGCGCCGGCCGGGCCGTGCACATCCGTCACACGGGCAGAGAGGCGTTCGCGGTCCGTGAGGATCCCTCCCGGGGTGGGAACGAGTTGTCGGGCGCGGTCTTCTGGCGTCTCACTTACCAGCCACATGACCGCAGCGACGCAGCTTTCCTCATTACGCATCGCCATGCCTCGTTTACTCCGAGGTAAACACGCTCGTCAGGCCAGCTTTTTTTTATGGCGGCGAAGACGTGGAACCAATGTTGGATTTGTCAATTTTTTNGTAAACACGCTCGTCAGGCCAGCTTTTTTTTATGGCGGCGAAGACGTGGAACCAATGTTGGATTTGTCAATTTTTTATTTTTATAACTCCTCTGTTGGATGTGTCTGGTCATGCAGGTTTATTAGGACTATAAGTTTATAGACGTTCTTAAGTTTTTAATGTGTAATACTTTTTATTGTTATTAAAACCAATTTTTAAATGGCGTTATAAGTAAATTTCGTGAATCATTGCAGATTACCTACCGCAATTTATGCAGTTCGTTGTGCGATGACATCAGTAGTAGGTATATTTTTCTTCCATAGTAATTTTGTATACTTTCATCCTGTATTTACAGTGGCAGATTCAAGTAATTATATNGTATTTACAGTGGCAGATTCAAGTAATTATATCTGTAGCACTCCAGTTTAGAAAATGAAAAGATAAAGTCGCATTCTTAAAATATGCGTATTTAGTTTTTCATTTCACCGTAAGAATGCCTTTAACTTGTGAATATGTGTTTTATCATTACAATTGAATTTATTATTAAAATTTTATTCACCTAGTAAACTGTATTGCAGTATGTAGTGATCCGCGAACTGCCATTATGTAAATTAAAATTCTTAATTTTGTTTATTATGCGAGTGACAGCTTGGAACTTGGATACGAATANGAACTGCCATTATGTAAATTAAAATTCTTAATTTTGTTTATTATGCGAGTGACAGCTTGGAACTTGGATACGAATAAACCTCTGTTTTTTTAGACCGCGTGGTGGCGATAAAAGAAGCCGACGATTTGGTGAACCGGGCATCTCTCTCATGACTGTGGGTGATTTTTGCAGTGTAACACCAGGACTTTTTATCTATAGGCTGATCGATATAGAGGACAGATCTTTTACATACACAATTAACTGTCCCAAAAAATTTGTAAAAATGGCAGGCATATCCGTAACGTATTAGAACTCAAACCCAAACATAATACTTCGAAGGTTGGTTCGCCCTTCGCGGTTTGGAATTGCATGTAGATTCCGTGTGGATGACAATATTACGCAAGATGCCGCGGAGATTGATGTTCTCGTCATATTATATTATTACACGACAGAAATAAGGATGTGCTGTTTACGGCAATTTGTACCTCGCACGTAACTGCTGGTTTCTTTTTTAGCACGAAATGCATCGAAACCTTCGGTTATATCGGAACGACAGCCTAATAGAAGCTTGTCACGNTGGTTTCTTTTTTAGCACGAAATGCATCGAAACCTTCGGTTATATCGGAACGACAGCCTAATAGAAGCTTGTCACGGGAACTTAACAGTTCTGTTGTTCTTGGCTTCCAAGTATGGTATCACAGATTCGTCTTCCTTGCTGCTTTTGCGATTTTGCCTTGTTAATATGCGAACCTAAGTGTAGTGTAAAACTTGGAAAGAACAAAAATAAAGGGTTTCGTCATTTGGACGTACTAATTTTTCATTCTATTGTGAATGTGACGTGTATTTTTTTTTAACTATATATATTTTTTTCGATAAGTGTATTTTGCAGTGATACTTCTGTTATAGCATTTCATCAGGCNTTTTTTTTTAACTATATATATTTTTTTCGATAAGTGTATTTTGCAGTGATACTTCTGTTATAGCATTTCATCAGGCATGTGTCACAATGTCACGATGAAAACTTGCCGTTGTTATTCGTGTAATATTGTGTGGCAAAAGACGCGTGAAGATAGNTGTGTCACAATGTCACGATGAAAACTTGCCGTTGTTATTCGTGTAATATTGTGTGGCAAAAGACGCGTGAAGATAGCGTGAGGTAGAAGACCAAAACTGTAAAAAAAAAACCAGCGTTATAATACATATGTGTATGTGTGCGTGTGTGTATATGTATCTATACATACACATACAGTATATATGTATACATACATATATACGTGTATATATATATTCCCGTACGGGATTTGTGTACAATTATTCCTAATTTAATTTGTAAAACATATTTTTGCTAGGGGTTGTACACTAGTTACAAAACGTAACTAATTATTTTAACAGTGTCTTCATTAAATTCAAATGTTTCTGTCGCCACATTTTATAATTTTTGACCACCTAACAACCGAAATAGGCAAAACCAAAATAAAATCTGGGGTCTCATGCAGTTTCCTGTGTTTTATTTTTTATTGTGTTAGTTTAGAAATTTGACGTAATTTAATTTATAGTGGACTGTGACCAGGAGACTGATCTTCATAGACGATAATTTTATTTTAGTTGTTTTAATTAACTATTTGTACATTGTAATACCAAATCTATTTATAAATATTTTTGATGGATATATTTCCGTAAATGTGCGATTCCATTTCAGAATTCCGAAATTGTTTAGACGTTTTTGTGGAGCGAGAAGACGTTAATGTCTGCACTTTGCTCGTTTCCCTCTCTGGCTTAAGAGTGTTGGAAATTTTCGGAATAGATAATGTAGTGGTAACTGTGGGTCTACAGTGGATTAGTCTTATAAGCACTATTTCTTTTGGCATCTCTCATGCACTTCGGTATACCATTCCTCGTTTTTCTGTGGCGTCACCAATGCACAACTCTTCTTCGCAGTTCTAGTTGGTGTATATTTGCTTTCCAGTCCTATTATCCAAATGTTTAGCTCAGTAACAGTTGCATTTAGCACTAGGGAGTTACACACGTCTCCTAGACAACTATAATATTACCCATTTGACATGAACTCTTTAAGTTGTATAACTTATGGCGAACAAAATATTTATATATTTCGTACATACTGCTTAATTACTTAGAGAAATCAAGACATATGATGTCGCCGTGACTCATAGAGACAAACACGCATAGAAACCGTAGTGTCCACATTTTATCTGATGGCGTGACTAAAATAAAATTTTATTACGTATGCAAATAATTTAAGTAAGTAGGAAAACGATAAAATGACCGAAGAAAGACATTAAATACGATTAATAAAGGTTTGATTGAATAACATAATTAAATACTTACAAAAATTAACCTCAAATACTTGAAAACACTTTCAAAATTTTATTATACAATTTTTGTCACAAAAAAATTTTTCACTGCACAATGTAAGAAAATTAATTCATTATATTTATATATATTCACATTGAAGTACCTACTTATATAAATGAAATTTTTTTTCAATTTGCTTATTACATGAACTGATTTTCTGTCGGTTTTAAATATAACCACGTGCTATGTTGTGTATCTCGCGTTTGTATATAGCTAGAAGATAGGCGCATGCGCGTTGGGTCATACCCCTACCACGTTCACTGTCGAATTTCGTTAGACTGTGCGCGCGCAACTTCCGTTGCACACTATACTTTTACACACAACGCGCCAAAAGAAGTATAACTTCAATAAAAAACTTTCCTGCAGCGTGTTATTCACTGGATCATGACTAACGAAAGTTACCTTAGATATTTTGTTCGTTCTCGGTTATAAAATATTGCTGAATGAGTGTGATATTTTCATATCGGGGTAGTACTACACATCCCCAGTGAGTGCGAACTGTCACTATCGTTTAGGGCACAACAGACTGTTCCAGCCATTTCTGTTTCTATGGGCTATTCACGGTAAAGTAAGCACTTTTGTAAGGCCTCTCATTTAGAATAATTGGCAATAAATATATTTAATTTTAGCCTTAGACGCTAACTTCCGAGTTCGGTGGAATATACATGCTGTGTTTATAACTTACATGGCAATATTAATTTAAGAAGGGAATTAAAGGATTAAAAAAAAGGGCTGAAACGAAAAAGTAACTAGGACCTCAAAAGTGCTCACTTTACCGTGGACAGACTATAGCTATTAGCTGCACTGCAGCGTGACATGGCCTTAAGACAAACTGCGAACGTATGCGAAAGAGGTTGTATTGCAGCACGTTGCGTACCTGTATTTGAAACATTGTATTATTACTCCTTGTGCATTACACGTAAAAAAAATTGCATTTTGTCATGAAGACATGTTACATTAGTCATTTTGTTGTCGATTTCTATAACCCCTATCGTGAATTTCAGTAATTAACCTCACGTGTACCCATTATATACTGCTTAACCATGTTTTCTTTCTTTGTGGTTTTAATTTCCAAAATATTCATTTACGGAAATATTGACATAGTTTTTCTGTCAATTGCCTTATTTTTTAAAATAACTTTATTGTAGTGATATACTGGATTGTATTTGGACCATGATTTTACACTTCGCGTCTTTTCATATAACATGTGCCATCTATACAGAAGAAAAACAATATTGCGATGCTTTGTATCCCATTTAGTCTTGGTAAATGAATGAGAGCTAACAAAAATATTAAGATAATGAATATTTAATATTTGCACTGGACTCAGTTTCAGGAAGTTCAGTCCACAACTGCGAGTTGAAGTTTGTTGGGGCGAAATTCCGGCCTGAAGTTTCAGCATCCCCGCGGAACACAACTAGGAGCTTGCGAACACGAATCGGGAGCAAGGGAGTATTTACGTTTGGAGACCATCACAGCCAGCTTGTCGTTCAGACATGTGTTGGTGATCATTTCATGAAGTCTCGCGCTGGTGTTTTCCAGTTAGAACTGTTGCCAAACAGCAATCCATCACTTGCCCTGGAAGTCCCAGTGGAGGGTCTGTCTCGCACAGAACAACATTGGACATCGCCGACTCATTTACGATCTCCCACATGAGTTGAGGCGGGCGCATTACGGTATTTCGGTTGTCGCTACCCTAACACCAATACGTGATTAAAGAGACGGATTAATATCAAGAGACAGTAATGATAAATGTTAGGTACCTTGCCAACCACGAGGACTTGCTGGCCATGGTCGCAAAGGCGTCACGTTTATTTGGCGAGAAGACCAAATCGATGATAGATCTGGTCATTCAGCCTCCGCCGTGACATACAGTTTGCGAGTTGCAAGAGTATGTTTCGAATCGATGACGAGGACATCCGTTCACGTCGGTCATGTCTTCCTTTCTTCCTGTTGCTTTGTGGCTTCGTCACGTCTCGGTTTTCCTTTCCACGGTGTGTGGCCCGAAAAATGTCCACTTCTTTTTGTCGATTTTCACCTCGACTTTATTTTGAACAGTCTCTTCCCACGGCCTTTTCTTGGTTCAGACACCGGACCGTCGTGCACTCATTTGTCAGAGACATTTTTTTTGTCAAAAGTCTGTAATTTCTGTATGGTTGCTGGTGTTACTTGTGCCCAGTTCAGGAGAATTACGTGGTTGTGGTCGCTAAGGTTGCGAGCTTTAGTTGTAAATTTAGGGAAGGTCTTGTTTACAATGTAAGCCGTCCCATGTGGCGTTTGTAAGTTTACACACCCTTGGCTGTACATCCGTAGAACAGAATGGGATTAACTTTTGACAGAGTGAGAATTATAAAATGCTGGTCGCCGGCGCAGGAATGTGGGTGTATGCAGAAGGGTCGCCGTGTGGTACTCGGACCCTGGGTGGGCACCGCGCCTGCACGTTACCGCCGTCAGGTGCGCCGCGCTGTATGTGGGCCACCTGTGCTGGAACCCCCGGGTGTGCGGCCACGCCCGCCGCTACCGGGTACATTACTTTCGCCTGCGCGCTGCCCGATGGATACGCCGATTAGATAGCGAGCAGGGCGGGCAAGCTAAGCTCGCACTTCTCAAACATTGCGCTGCCGTCGGCCTGAGGCTGCGTTGCGTTGTCAGCCGCCGTCGACACGCTTGGCTCAAGTGCTCCCGTCGGCGGTGTGTGTGTGCACACCGCTAATGACTATGAAGTGGTCAGGCCGTGGCATTTGATATTGTCGTGGCGTGTTTGTCTGTAGAACTGGGCGGGCACGACCTGGTTGGCTGCCGTTCCACCGGCCAAATGAACCGATAATACTACGGTAGGTAATAAATAAGGCAACAAGTTCTCATATGTCGAATCCGGAGCTACTTATTAGGTTTTGAATAGGTAAACGGCTTCTGCGCATGTCTGCGCTGCTTAGTTCTCGCAACGGAAATGTCAGAAGCAGAAGTTGGATTAAATGCTTTCCTTTTTTACTAAGCTGTATTTTTATGCTTAAACTCCCTTTCTAATGATTGCATATCATTTATTTCTATTATTCTGACTAGAATTTCAAATGCGGTGGGAACTGAACTAATATGCCCGACTTTTTTTTTGTGGTATTTTAACGACTAGCCATGAAATCTGATTGAGTGAGTGAGTGAAGAGTGAGCGGTTTTTAAGGTGGAATATCAGACGCCATATTTGCTCGTAATTTGCCCGTGGAGCTATTTACCTGAAACGAGGGCAGAATCAAGCGAAATTGCACGCACGCAGTTCACGAGTTTCCTGCTATGTAACACTATTTTCGCCTAAATGGGACAGAACCTGCAAAACTTAACAAAAACAATAGGAAGTGTAGCACGGAGCTATACGCTGTTGCCAGTCCTCTTACAGACAGACTCCCGACCGGCCGGCGGTGGTTCCTCGGCTCGCGCCTTTGAGGATGAAAGAAATATATTGCGCTGGCCATTTATGTCTCGAAACTTTCAAACCCCGTGTAAACCAGTACAAAATACAGACATGGTCTTTTTCACAATTAGAAATGTGTTTCGTTCTAATTAAATAATATTTTTTTTTAAGTTTACATATGTATTTCTATACACCTGTTGTACCTTCGTACGAAATAACATATACTGAGGTAGTTAATAGCTAATCCAAAATCGAAATAAATAACATTTTAACGTACCTGTTCTATACACGAATGTGTCTATACATACTTGCAAAAATTACAACAAAGTAATGTAATGATTTTCGCAATGAAATATCGCAACTTGAGATGTCTGGTTCGAATACCGCTTATACCCATATGTGCATTAACGTACGTAGTTGTGCGGTTTTTTACTATGTAGGAATGTTGGATATGCATCGTAGGACACAACTTCTGTACAAATAAGTTTTACATTTTTTTACATTTCTGAAATAAATCGTTTTATTTTATAATAAAAGGACGAGAAATAATTTTATTACCTTTGACGATTTATATAAACTAACTTGGTTGGTTTGCAGGTAACTTCTAAACCCATATTTTCTTCTTTTGGACCACTGTGTCCCCTTCAATCACATGTACAGATCAACACTGCTTAGGACATACCACTGAACAGTACTCTTGTATGACGTAGCCCATGTGACATCGAGACACTAAACTGCGATACATTAATGTAAGTTTTTATGCGTATAAAACGAAACGAAACTGGTTTGAGTTGCCGCCAGTTTGAACAGTGCATTTTTATTTGGGCGTTAAGATCTCGCTTATTTTACTGTCTCACAGTCAATATTTATGTATTTCATTTGAGTTTATATGCATTTTGGGGCAGTGATTTCTTTTTAAACGTTGATTTTTAGCAATGCTCAGTTAACTGCAAACTAGCTACAGTTAAAGCGTTTCTTCTGGATCAGTACAAAGGTTTCCAACGTCTCAAAACAAAAGAACATCGGATTAACGTGCCTTATTAATTATCATCAAAGCTTGAATAAATTTAAAAGCTCTAGGAGTGTGACCTGGGGCACATGCGTAACTGTATGTAGTCAAGTCGAAGTGATCGCTAAATTTAAATACTATCGCGTGCAAAACATGTATTCACTTGTCAAGTTATCTTAAAGTATTATCCATGAAGCCGGTAATTTGAAGAGATTTGCTCCGACCTGAATACAAATCTACTATGCATCTGGTCTCTGATGTCCGTCTACGGCTAACAGAAGTGCGGTAGTTGTACGATGATGTTTCCTAAATCCTTACCGGGATTCAGGTAACAGATTACATTTGCATACTGGTTGATAGATTTGTCAATAGGAAGTTTCGACCACTATTCTCATTTCTGGAAAAATATTGGAAAGTTAAATTTATTTTTAGGGGGTGGGGATAATGAATAAAGCGGCAGATGTAAAAACTTAATGAAGCAATTTTTTTTTTTAATAATGAGTGTTTTGGGGTTTATAAATGGGCTGTATCAGAAAATTATGTACACTGTGCAACTGATACTGATAGCGAAGTTAACGTAGCATTGTCCCTAACACACCACCACCTTGCATGTTCATATCCTGTGCACGGGCCTGTACGGATATGTGTGGGAATATATGCATATGCATGTGTGTATGTGTGTGTATGTATAAATGTATGTATGTATGGGGTTAAGCCTGGTCTTCCATTAAAAATCGCGCGACGTTTAGCAATTGAATATGGTGTATAGAAAGACTGTTGTTTCCACGTGATACAAGCAAGGATGATGCATTATACTTCAGCCGACATGTCTGTGAACCTTCATTAGAACACTTGAAAACTTAGGTATTGAACCTGCAAGTTTAACTATTTTTAGCGTACTTTCCGAAGGGGAAAAAGGCTTATGAGATCACTTTCCTGTCTGTGTGTGTGATCCCTCTTTTCAATTTTTTAACGCGTCGACCGAATTTAACCAAATCTGTTTATTTATAGCACATACTTGGTAAGGTCACCTGACCTTTATAGTTTTGTGACAACGCCGAGCACTTTCAAAATGGCGGCAATGTTATTATTTAGGGTGATATGTCATATCTCTGGAACCATTCCACCTATTTAAACCAAAGTTTGTATGCTGGCAGAGCATCATGTAAGCATTACATTTTGGAAGTGGGCATTGTTGTTAGACCGCAATTTTGGAAGATAGCATAAAATTAAAAAAATAAATATTTTACATTTTATCTCGAAAACTATCAAATCAATTCTCACCCAAATTGGCATGTAACTCATAATATGACAGGTCAGGTAAATCTACATAATTGAACTTGCTCAGATACTTATTTTCAAAATGGTGGCCGTAAAAATATTTTAGGTATATTTGACATATTAACTATACCATTTAACCAATTTCGACCAAATTGTGAATGCTGAAAGTGTAGACTACAAGCGTAAATGTGCCAACACATAGCCGCTTGTCAGCCAGTTTGTAAGATAGTGCCACATGAATAAATACATTTTTATGTCACATCTCGGTAAATAATAAGCCGATCCATACCAAATTGGGCAAACAGTTTGCACTGCAGCAGGTGGCGTAAACTGCTATTTTTCAAGTAGGTCAGGCACTTTTTTTTTCAAAATGGTGGCTATATAAATAATTCAGCTTAGTATATTTTATTAATGAACCAATTTGCAACTTAACTTTGTATGCTGGCAGTGTCAATTACAACCATCAAATTTGTCTATACAGAGTTTCATTTCTTCGCCAGTTTGTAAGTAACCCCCACAATACAAATTACGTTTTTGTCATATCTCGGGAAACAATCAACCTATTCGCCTAAAATTTGGCAAAGAATTGGTATTGTGGTAGGATATATAACTACATATGTATTTTTCTGCGTGACAGACATGTTCGGAATGGTGGCTATAAATTAATCTTAGGTTAGTGTGCTCTATCTACGAATTTATGCAACCGATTTTAGCATTACTTTGTATACTGGTGGTATACAATCATAGAATGTGCTAATACATAACATTTTTGTCCTCCATTTGTGAAGATCGTCACATAAAAAATATGGTGGTTTTATGTCACACCTCAGGGACAAATAAACCTATATTTACCAAATTCTTCACGCCAGTAGCGCTATGGTAGGCCATGCAAACTTAAACTTTTTAAGTTGTTCAGTCAATTACTTTCAAAATGACGGCCCTGTAAATATTTTAGGTTACTGAATACTATCATTCGAAATATTAGACTGATTAACTTCGAAGTTGCTGCTCAAATCCGACATTCGTAATGCAGTTGATAGCACACTAACTTATGTTACGAAGTTTTCTGGGTTCGAGTCCCGGGTAAGGCACGTGTGTATTTGTAATTGTCTCACTACTGTAGCATATGTTTCTGATTCCATCTCTAATGACATTACTTTCAACGAAACGACAAGTCCTATATACCAACTCAGCTTTAAAGAAAATATTTATTTCACCTGTGTTGAGGAAAGTAGGCTCATTAGTGATAACAGTAACTTCTTATTTGTGTTGACTATGAATCCAGCGATAATTTACTTTCACTTCTTAAACTACAACAAAGAAATATAATGATTCTCGCAAAGTGATATCGCAACTTGAGATGTCAAATTCGAATACGCCACCTATATTTATTTTAATATTCGTAGTATTTACATTAAAATACCTAACGATTACTTGATTATGTCAAGAGTCTGTCGAAATATTTGGCCTGCAAATGTGCAGTGTAACAAACAATATAGACATTTTCTGAAAACGCGAACCTATTTTTGGATTTCTTACGCATGCTTTCAAGGCCTAATGAGTAGGGCCACCTGATTTATGTGAAAGGAATTCCGCGTAACCTACAGTTCAATATCATATGTGCGCAACTTCAGCGTTCCTTTGTTTATTAGACATTTGTCTTGGTAAGAAACATTTCTTACTAGACCAAGCCAATCACATTAAGGTTACTCTAGGATATGTCGAAGATGTTTTACCGGATTCCCGATATTCACGGCACACTCGTCAAATGGTCGTACGCGAACATCCAAATGTTATCGCTACCTCGGAGATGCTATGTCCCATTTCTCGTTCGCCGACTATAACACCACTTTCAAACTCACTTAAATCTTGATAACCGNACGCGAACATCCAAATGTTATCGCTACCTCGGAGATGCTATGTCCCATTTCTCGTTCGCCGACTATAACACCACTTTAAAACTCACTTAAATCTTGATAACCGGCCATTGTAGCAGCAGTAACCGATCTGGCTGCCGACCGCATCGCGTTACTCTGATTGGTTCCATACCTCTGTTATTTGCATACGCACGCCTATACCAGTTTTTTTGGCTCTTCAGTGTAGTATCGTTATCTTCCTTCGGGTGCAGGATTCATGATTCAGGAGCCATCAACCACCAACCACCTCAGTTGTCGAGGAGGTCTGGGGCGGCCATCTTGTTAATGCACCCGACCGCCATATTGGTTCCTGGTGACCTTCATCTCGACGCTGTGCTCGTAAACATAAATGACCTTGAACCCAAAAAAAAATTATAAATCGCAAAAAGTATAAAATATATATTTTAGTAAAAACCTTTACTTATGACAAACCAAGTGTTTGTTCACAAGTACCCGGATAAACAGTAAACAATTAATCAATTTCGGTGTAATTATGACGGTACGTGGAAAACGTATTTAAAAAATCATATTTGTGACAAATACAAACGTTTTAACTTTAAGAACACCTTTGTGTTCTCTTTTATCCACAATAATTAGAATATGAAAAGGTTGTCTTGGACGTGTTTTTTTTTACAGTGAATTGAGTGTTTTAAGAATATTAATTAGCAAATAGTAACACATTTAATATAACTTGGCATGCCTCACAAAATACGGCATGTATAGGCATGTGTGTGGATATACATACATGTATATGTATATATATATATATATATAATATGGTGATGTCCTTTTAATAATGGTATTGGAATATTGGAACTTTGAAGTGGTAATATAAGTAAGTTGGATTACATGGTATATTGTCCACCAGGTTTTCGTTTTGAAATATAAATATTGTAAGGGAAACTTATTCAGAGCTACTATGAGTTCACAATATACCAAACTGGCATTATACTTTTCTAGATTCCATTATCCACATTATCTTCAAAACGTGCTTAGTAATAAAAATGTATCTTACTTTCCGACTTGTTACTTTTGTTTACCTGTGTTTTTAATTTTTGTTTTCAGGTAAACTGAAATGCCGCTGCTTTGATAGTGGCGTTAACAACTGGACGCTGTAGAAGGTAAACGTATTTTGTTGTTATGCAAATTAAATGCCGATGTGAACGATTTTTGTGTTACGCAGATATGAGGAAATTGTGTTTTTTACAACTTCAATGTCAGGATCATAATTTTTTTCCCCAGTTAAAAACATTTGTTTTTCTACTTGAAACGATAGACACTTTTGTCAATCCATTTCAAGTTTCCAAGCAAAATATGCATAAACAATTTATAAGAAATTTTACTTAGTGTGATCATTCATGTAGCCATAGTTCAAACCCAGTTGTCATTTATCATCACGTGCGGTTTATCAATGGTTCTCGTCTTGGCATCAAGGCACTCAGTAATTGAGTTGTTCCGCAGTGAAAGTTTAAGTGGGCTGTGTCCATTGCCAAACGTCAGTCAAAGAGTTGGGCTGTTTTTAGTTTTGTTTTATATTTAACCTGCGGCAGGCGACTAAGTGGTAATGTTTTGGTAATGTTCATTTATAATACTTGTTTGGTATCATATTTGCCCTTATCTCGTCACCAATTCGAATATTAGGCCTACATCATTTCCCACATAGTATCAAGGGTATTAATTGTAATATTTTATCAGACGTCGAGCAGCTTGACTATGAAGGGAGCGGCCAGCCACTTCCGGCACACGTAGGCAGAGAGAGAGAGAGGCTTTACTCCTCCGCCCCCTCCTTTCTTTTTGCTCCTGGCCATATGCCGCCGAGGGAGCGATTTCACAAATATATCTCAGAACAATAGCAGCAGCCTAGTCATCCGTTATAAATGCATGCAACCTGTAGGGTGTCATAGCATATGCTATTTCTTTTGCAACAAAGGCGTATTTAGTATTAACGGACGTACTCAACATTCCTCGAGGCACGGAAACAGTTAATTAGCGTATGGAGGAGAGGTGACTTCCTTGCTCAACTCAAAGGTTACGCTACGAGGTGCTTGCCCGTGGGATAGGACATTTGTGTCAGAGGCTCCCGAGAAGCGAGGGTGATCCTGTAATCACGGCCGTTGTGAAGCGTCAAACCAATTAAAATTTATTCGCGACGAAACGTTGGACGGCGGTGCGTATATCGTCGAGAAACGAGTGGTTGTCGCGGGCCACTACAAAACAGACATCATTAATTACTCCATCGACAAACGGTGACATTAGGTTACGTTGCGTGGGTTCGGAAATACCAGCTAATATGGTACCACTAAAAACTGATACGCATTTATAAACTTTTGAACATAATAAGTGAAATAACAAGCTAGTTGAAGCAAAATGAATGTGAGTGATAGTCNTTACCGAGCGTTACACTTTTTCATAAGTGACTCCCAGCCGCAACCTAATTTAAGACGTTGTCACGTCAATAAAACAATAAATTGCATTTCTTTATGTAAAAAAAATATTTGTATAAGCTGTTCCCTTTACAAGTGAGCGATTTTTAAACCAACTTCTGAGAAATGTTACTCTCCCTATACCTGCATACATTTCAACGGGTAGCCTGCACTGAGTGGTGTGCGGCTTGTTAAGTTGGTAGCGACGGATAGAAAGTAGTTCACTATCATAACGTTGAATTAAAAGTGTTAATGTAAACGTTTTTGAATACTAAAATGAATTAATTTGCTTCCTGTTTTTAAGTGCGTGTAATGGTAACAATGAGAACATTTGTTAAATATTTACTTTTCCAGTAATTTCCACGGTTTCACTTGACTGGCGCATGAATAAAGTAAGCAGACCCATGTCAATGTTAACATTACGTATGGTGGAAGAATACGCAATACGCAATGTGCATACCAGTAGATCTTAAGCAGGGCTTTCAAATGTGCTCAGTTTACCGTGAACAGCCTATAATGAAATGTAATGGCGATGGTAGTTGTCGACGGTTGCAGGGCTCCGTTAACACGGGATCGACGTCGCAAGATCCGTGTGTTAATGTATAAATGTATTGCAAAGTATTTGTGCACGGCGAATGGATTATTAGCGTGCTGTTCCCCTTGCAGTTTACTTGCTTATAACGGCTGCTGTTGCGCCGCAGATTTAACCTACTGAATTATCAAAATTATAAAATTAAAATAGCATGAAATGGTTTAGAGCGATTCCCTGACCCATTGCTTCAAAAATGGACATAAGTTAATACTTATAATTATTTGCGCAGTTTTTAAAGAGGGAAAATGTTGAAATTGCTTGTCGAACGAGTGGAATTATACGTTTCATTATTGTGATTAGTCAGGCGTAAATTTTCGTGTTAGAAAGGATGACGACGACAAGCGTCCAACACCTTGTAACTTTTTTTTTTGTAACAATACAATTTTATATTTAGTTAACTTAAAAACGCTATTACTCCTTCAGTATTCAGTGCGTAGACGCAGCCGACCAAATTCCTTCAATGATAATACCTTTAATCGTGTACGTACTCTGCGGCCTTGAACACAACGAGGGCGTGAATGAGGAATAGCTACATACTTGAAAGCCTGCATCTTTATCTGAGGTGGTCTACGATGTTATCAGACTGCGGTAGTTTTGCGGGGTGTATATTTATCTCGATACAGATATTCTTTTCTTGTCGCTGACTCGTGTGCACAACTAGGTGAATTTGAACATCAGTGATGCGTGCCAGTGTCAGATTCTGGAGTGCTTATCGGAAGTATTTATTGCTGCATTGTAACAGTGATTGCCCGCGTGCATATTGATCATCCAGACCGGCAACGATGGTGCGGTGAGGCCCGTCAGTAAAAAAAACTGTTTTATGGCGTTCCAGCCCGTAGTCAACGTTGTTAGCCAATTTTCATCCAATAGCCGACGGGCATGTGTGTGAGTATACGTGACGGTTTACAATAAGAAAGCTAACCATAGGCAGCTGCCAGGCTAAGTGTACTGCAATTTTCAAAACTTCCTTTTTTTTTTTTTTCGGGCTCGTTTTTTGTTCTTGTATATAGAGCTACAAGCATTTGTAAATCCCGCACATCGTATTTCTTTTTTATTGCTTTGCTCCGAGGAAAATTATTCTTTGATAGCCGTTTTATGTTTCGTCTTCTGCATTCACAGCAAAAGCAATTTTACGGCATCGCCGTAAACAACCGTGTCGTGTGGTGGTGTTGATTTGTGTCTTTACTACTTCGCCTTGGAATAATAACCACCATATTATCTGAACATTTAACATTTGCAAACACGGTCTGCACTAAGTCTACGCAGTGATTGCCGAGACCCCATGTAAAATGCAACGAATATTAAGCATATTTCTCGTTAAAAGAACTTTATCAAAATATTTGTAACTGAGTTATAAATCGTCATGCATCGTTACATTTAAAGATGCTACGTTTCAACTAACCAATTGCTTAAGGCCATTACTTTAACATCACATACTAAGTTTTACTTATCTTCGGCAAACACCACTGGAGCTGACCATCCTGGGAGAGGCAGCCATCGTTCTTTCTCACCCAGGCTTTTCAGCTCTATTTATACTAAAAAAACTACATAAACGAAACCTAGCGATACAAAAAGGACTAACAATTTTAATTTATTTTACATTTCCGGTCGTACTGACCAATGAGAAAAATTTCATAATTAATATAGAGCCCATCTCTGCACTAAAGGTCATAAATCAGGGAAATTAGCAGCGCTACAAGTCGTCGTCGTTGGGAACCACACATGTGTTATGACGTCATAAGCACCCCAGTGCTAGCAAGCACCACGGCCATTCCAGCAAGCAGAAACAGTCGTAAGTTGAAGCAAGTCGCCTGGTTGAGGCCACACGTATACGGGCGCGAGCTTCCGCGTTGAATCGGCCCATACTACAAGTCGTTATCGTCTTCGGGCCAGCGTTCGCCGTAGAGAACCGCCCATATACTACGTTGATTTCCCTCAACGGTGAAACGTCAATAAGGTAGGTGTAGCAGCTTCAATACTTTACGTATCCCAACGTAAAATAAATTGAAATGTCGGGCAAGGATCGGTGAACGAAATATTTTCCAGGAGGTTCAAATGCGGTTGAATATGTTACACGAGACATTCGTGTCTCAAGCTGCGACGAAACATGTCAATATTTCTCAAACTGGTAGGCAAAATACCTTCGTGTTATTACTCCCACTTCGTATAGTCATATTACATAGAGATGACAAAAGTCATGGGATAGCAATATGCAAATATACCGATGGCAGTAGTATCGCGTACAAAATGTATAAATGGGCAGTGCATTGGTTGGGCTTTCATTTGTAGTGAAGTGATTCATGTTAAAAGATTTCTAACATGATTATGGCCGCACGACGGGAAATAACAAGACTTTGAACGTGGAATGGTAGTTGGAGCTAGACCCATGGGACATTCCAAGATCCACAGTGTCAAGAGTGTGCCGAGAATGCCTAATTTCAGGCATAACCTCCCACCGCGGACAACGCAGTGGCCGAACGCCTGCACTTAATGACCGAGACCAACGACGTGTGCGCAGAATGGTCAGTGTTAACAGACAAGCAACACTGCGTGAAATAACGGCAGGAATCAATGTGAGACGTACGACGGACGTGTCCGTTAGGACATTGCGGCGAACTTTGGCTGTACTGGACTATGCCAGCAGAAGACCGACTCGAGTGCCTTTACTAACAGCACGACATCGCCTGCAGCGCCTCTCCTGGGCTCGTGACCATATCGGCCGGACCCTAGACGACTGGAAAACCATAGCTTGGTCAGATGAGTCCCGATTTCAGTTGGTAAGAGCTGATGGTACGGTTCGAGTGTGGCGCAGGCCCCACGAATCCATGGGCCCAAGTTGTCAACAAGGAACTGTGCAAGCTGGAGGTGGCTTCATAATGGTGTGGGCTGTTTTTACATGGAATGGACTGGGTCCTCTAGTCCAACTGAACCGTTCATTGACTGGAAAGGGTTATGTTCAGCTACTTGGAGACCACTTGCAGCCATTAATGGACTTCATGTACCCAAACAACACGATGGAATTTTTATGTATGACAATGCGCCATGTTACCGGGCCACAACTGTTCGTGATTGGTTTGAAGAACGTTCTGGACAACTCCAGCGAATGATTTGATCACCAAGATCACCCGACATGAATCCCATCAAACATTTATGGGACATAATCGAGAAGTCAGTTCGTGCACAAGCTCCTGCACCGGCAACACTTCCGCAATTATGGACGTCTATAGAGGCAGCATGGCTCAATATTTCTGCCGGGGACTTCCAAGGACATGTTGAGTCCATGGCACGTCGAGTTGCTGCACTTCGCCGGGCAAAAGGAGGTCCGATACGATATTAGGAGATATCCCATGACTTTTGTCGCCTCAGTGTATATCTGCATTACTACTACGTAAAAAAAAGTAAATTTTCTGATATCAATCTAGTGATTTATGATTAACAACACGCATGCTTCACCAAAAATAGGCGATTATTAGTGGCACTACTAAAATCTCTGGCATGTTATGTAGGTTCCTCCCTACAGTTCCTCTATTTTCTGTTATGCACAAATTGTTGATTTAAGCAACAATAAGAAATTTATTACAAAATGTGAACAGGAAGTTTAGTGTGTCTGATAACTCTTAGGTGTTTTGAGTACTGGCGTTCACGGTTGACCTTTCGTCACCAGAAAATAAGAGTAGGGAATCTGTAACTTCTTGCTGATGCTTTATTTCATGTACGAAAGTAACGTGCATGTAAATTGTCAAAGTTTGTATGTAATAAAGAAAATTGTATATAAGACATTTTAACTTATGAAACATTGTTTGAAAGACGCCATTAACTGTGAAAAATTAATATAAATACTTTTGAAGTGCTATTTAGAGAGAAATAGTGTTAAATCGTAAATATATTTTGATCAAAAAAATTACACTGGCTGTTAGTGTCGTATCCAAAGGAGAGCTGAAGAGTCTTGATCCCCATCCCTTTTCAAACTTGATTTCACACTATGTTAAATCAGATTATTGTTGAATCCAAGGTACATAGGTAATCATGCAAAACTAATACACTTTGTATAGTAACATAATATTTTAAAAAGTATTTAGATAGCTTACACGCCAATAACGTACATTTGTATGTAGCATTAAAACTTAATGCGTACTGGTAGGCATGTGTTTTAAACGTAACGCACGGGGCCCCGACCTCCGTCCCAACCCGCAACTGAAAAGCAGCAAATGAATTACTACTAGCCCAATAACTATGATAACCAAAATATCACGGCTTCGATTGTTTTAGAGATTCTCGACACTTAATGGTAATTATTCAGAATAAGGTCATTTCTAAAGGAAACGTCGTTGACCCACAAAAGTAACATAAATGGGTTCTGCACAGCTTACCTTTATAATATTGAGGAAGGGGTAATAGTAAAATTAGTATAACGTGTTAAATAAAATAGATTGAAATACGGGCAGTTCGTCCGCTTTGTTTACGTCGGACGCCATGTTGAATAGCCATGTAAGTGTGCTAACGCCACCCATCGGCTGCGGACGTGAAGACGATAGCTTAGTACGCCCTTGTCTGGGATACAGTGCAGTTCGCGGTGAGTGAAATATTATGTGCGCGTGGTTTGCGACGTCCGAACCCGACTGTGTGAAGGCTTGTGATTGTAGAATTGGGAAAAAGGGGGGGGGGGTACTAGTACTAGTGTTTCTACGCGTAAAAGTCGGCTATGTGGTTGGTGTTACCTGGACGTTTTAGTAGATCATGGTGTTTTGTCGAGTGAGGTAAGGTGCATGACGATTGTTGAATTGGCCGAGGACAGTGGAATTGTACCCGCCTCCTACCTACGTGAGTTAATTCATACTTCCAGTGTGTTTTACTGTTACTTTAAAACCCTACAATCCTATTTTAGATTAACACCCTACAATCCTAGGTTAGATTAAAACCCTACAATCCTAGGTTATATTAAAACACTACACTCCTATTAGATAAAAAAGAAAATAGTGATTCGCTCATCGTGGGGTTAGGTTCAGTTAGGTTGGGTGGACAAATGTTAAATTGTGGTGTTTTTGTATTTTTTGTGGGTGTATTTTTAGTGATTTTATCCCACAATTTCCCTGATCTTCATAGCCCTCCCCACTATCGTATTTGTGGTTTGTACTGGTAATACGTTAATGCATCTAGTAAATTCGTGTTCCATGCAATTAGCAGAGTGGAAATATATCAATTTCCGTGATTTTTTCTTTTATTTTCAGAAATCCCCTATTCTGAATAATTACCCTCACAAGTGATTGTACATGAATTCAGAGTAGTTTATCAACGGTTATATACAAAGGCGATTTGAATATTTCCCCACGACTGCAGTGAACGCTGCCAAGGAGCGGCTCGCGACGTGGCTTCCCCGCTCGCTGGTCCCGATGCTCGTTTGTTCCCGGCCAGCAAATCGCGCCTATCAACCCCCGGCGCGGCCCGCCCTGGCTATAGTGCTCATATCTGACCGGGCACGCCACCTTTTGTTTGTCCCCACGACGTTATTTATAGGCGCGATGCGTGTTGCTGTTGTTGCCGCCGGCTATAAATAACCACGTGGTCCAGACCACCTTTCCCCCACGCCCCTGTCCATGACTCTCTTTATCCTCGGCCGTCTTCGCCACCCTCCCCAAAACTGCCTCCTCGTTAATATGACAGTTTGTATTCTCAGGGGAGAGATGATGCGCTCGCGATACAGCCGCGTCGGGTGTTGAAAAGCTCCCCCCTCGGGCGAGCCATCCGAATTTCTTACCCTTTCTCGTGGCCGTGGAGCGCGTGCTGCTGACGGGTGGGGCCGTCCGACTGCGGCGTCCCGCGACCCCAACTACCCCCGCCAAGCGAGATGCCCCGCTACAGATTGCATTGTTCGCCGAGGCCGGGCCACCCCTCTCCGCCACGGCTAACCTAATATTACTTACCGGCTAATAAAATTCGTAAGGCCTTCGCTTCCCCCGCCGTCTTTGTTTCTCTCGTCGGCGCAGATAAACGGCGGGTGATAAAAGCGAGAAGAATGCCCTGGGAGAGGGAACAATGCAGTGGAAGACCCCCGGCCCCGTGTTCGTCGGGAGCTTCCAGCCGGGGGTAAGATGGCGCGCCGATTGACCTGGAGGAACACGCCTCCCCTTGGCACCCCCGGGTGTATTGGCCTCCGCCACCAAGCCGAGCTTGGCGTTTGTCGTAGTTCGAGAAGGCATGTTCGCGCCTTGCGTATGGCGGTCACCAGGGTTTCTGGCTCGTGGCTCGACGAGTAGACCTACCTGCGCACTTAGCACTCGCTCTCCGTTTGTCCGTGTGACAGGGTCTGTGGTGATCTGTAACTGAAAGATGTGGTCCACATCTTGTGCGAGTGATCCAAAAAAATACTCTCTTGACAGATATTACGAAAGGGTGACTGGTATTGGCAGGAAAACGCACCGACCACAAGACGGTCTTCAACATTTATACGCATTTGTTATTGTTGCTGATCGGCCCCGCAGCAGGCCCCACAATTTATTTGGCACTCTCGGGAAGAGTGTAAGCCAATAGTAGACCTGCAACAAAAATATACCAAATTATGGTAGTGTAGTCTAGGGCAGTACTGGACCCATGAATTTTTCCAGTTAATGGCTGTTAGAGTCAGCGACGTGTTGTGGACGGATGCTGGTGCTTAATCAATGCTGTACACACTCGGGGTGCGCAGCAGGAGCCAGTAACCAGAGTGGACCCGGGAGAAACTAAATGTACTGCGACCAGTCACGAGAGAGGAGTGAGGCACCCGTTACACACGTGCCGTGACTTCAATTGCACTACTACGTTTAAGTGGCTGATGTGTTGACTAGCAAACGGTTGGGTATAACACAGAGCAAAACACAGCTTACCTTGCAACACTGGTTACAGATACGGGAACTGGTGTGGTGCCAGTGTGGTGTAGGCACGCCTTTCGTCTCCAGTCTATCACAGAGTGCACCTATTGAGGGAGATCGTGTACCAATTAGCGATGAGTGACTGCAGGAGTAGGGGTATATTCCTGTTTCAACGAGGTTAGCAGTTCTCTGGGGTTTGATGTTTTGGTCGGCTTTCCACTGTAGCTCGAACTAATTTCAGAGGTGTCCAGCGGGGTGGAGTTCAAGCCATTGTGCTGCCCATCATCATTTTCCGTGTCATCATAACATCTGCTTGCTGGATGGGTGCATTGCCACGCTGAAGACCACATAAGCCAATTTCAGATAAGTTGATACAATGTGAGCAGATCTGAATTGTCCGAATTTACTTCATAGGTCTCTGCATTCATGGATCCATGCATGCACAAACCCAGTGGGCCATGCCACGAAAAACTGTAGTGGAGTAGAGTCGTGGGGTGGCCCTCGCCAGGCATGGGCGTAGGAGCCGTGGGGGTTGAGGGGTTGCGGACCTCCACGAGTTCCGTCATTGGAGGTATACAAACATCACCAGTGGAAGGACTCTTGTATTGTATTTATAGTGGAGTGTTTTGTTTACTGTGACTTTCTTCACATCTTTTAAAATTAAAATGCACTACATTAACCTCAGATTATGTCATTGGCCCCGTTGCAGTACTTGCTTTCCTAGCGGGTGTGAAATCTATGATGGTATGGTAGCTAAAATAAACAAATGAACTCTTTGAAAATGGACCTCTACTGGAAGAAAATAAACGTGCTTTCTACACCAGTGCATTCACCGTACCTACACATGACCATCGGATCGCACAAGTAACATGATTCGTCTCTGCACAAGGTTATCTTCCGTTGTTCGTCAAGCAACTGGCGAGGTGCGTTGTGCTACTGTAAACTCTAAGTGGCATTCTATGCAGTGATCTAATACTCATGGACTACTTCTCGTTCACGAAATCCAAGTGTAGCAGTCTCCTGGCTGCTGTGACAATTTGTAACTTCACATCTCGGAATCTTCGATGGTCCCGTGTGTAAGTCGGGTTGCACTAAAAAGAAACATTTCTCTGTCACCGAAAACAAAATTCGCACGGATGTAGTTTACTTGTTTCATTAATGCTTGACAGGATTTAAAAATAACTTTATAACACATCAACACTAGTTATTATGAGTAAAAGTAATAATATGTTTATAACAACTGAAATTAACAATATAGACTAAATAACTGTTACATATGAAAGAATATTTGATTGGGAGACAGTAAACCAGGCACTCCATTGGTTGCCAGCCAGTAATAAACTTTATTCTGCGGGGTAATCGTGTAAAATGTGCTGCGAACGAATATGCCGATATTAAGCGGGAAAGCATTAGACAAGCCTAATACATTCTTGGGACCCTATTATTTAACTTTTTCCTGTCTTTATATAAATGCATTTACCGTTTTAACTATCTTTACGAGGCGAAATGGTATTCTGTAACTCACTATGTCTCCATGATGGTCTTTTGAATGCCTTGCGACTGTCTTTATGAACGAAGGTGGAACTAAAAAGGCCCATCTTATTGAGGTTTATTCTACAAATACCTCTTACAGAATAGAAAACGTTTTAAAATACCCTAAACATAAGAAATTTTATCTTCTATTATACTTCCGCACAAATAAACGGTGTCTGGAATACATTTAAGGAGTATATTGTTTAATTCGCCAGTGATACTCTCGCTTTAACGTGACTACGAAGTGACGGATTCGACCACGGGTCAGTGCTGATATCTCGTGATGCTCAAAATGCATTAGTACCGCCTGAATTCTGTGATGTCTCAATCCACATGTGAGTGATTTAAAATGCAGATGTTGAACGGCTACCAAGCGTCGTCCAGCTTCCAAATGGATATTGTACAGGTCATGTGTCATTCGGGATTAATTTTGATGCCGGAAATTCGTAAAGTATTTTATCGTAGTCGAAAAAGATTTCCAATCTTCGTACATCGCTTGGCCAACCTCGGCCCAACACTTGGCCTTAATTTCTTTGTTATTCTACTCTTTGCATTGAACATTACTCAGAGGTGGTCGCTGCTTGACACAAATTAATTTCTTCTTGTCAAACATTACGAGTCACAGTAGCACCACTGATAACCACAAATAAAGTGGACTCAAAACCAAACTCGTGAACTAACCGCGGTTTAACTGCTAACTGTCTCGCCGTGAAGATCAACAAGCATTTATATCACTAGCGGTCCGCACGTCTCCAGAGACGTTCGAAAAGATGTGACGGATGTCGCATCTAGCTATGTTCACCTCCTACAGAGAGTTACGTCGTTACGTATTTGTCATACGTGAACTACGAAGGACTTGGAGGCGTACGTGGATGTTGAGCCTACGTGGTGCGTCCGTCGCGTGCTAAGATCACAAGTGGGAATCGTGCCGGACGATGCCGTTTTGGTTGGCGGATTTTCTCGGGGATCTCCCCCCCCTCCCCCACCGCCATAGCATTCCAGCGCTGCTCCATTCGCATCTCATTTCACCCTGATCGGCTCTCAAGACCTCGTTGTGAAGAGCCGCCCAAATCTCTCCACTCCATGCGTGCGAAGATGGCCCGCCGCAGGACCTATGTAGCGCTGCTCACTGAATGCGCGCGCGCGCTGCGGCAGGCCGGTTGTCGGGTCGCATCACCCCGCCACCCCCTCTCCTAAGAGACCTTCAGTGAGTGTGCGTGCTGCATGTGATGTCACGGAGAAGCGTCATCAATGTTCCTGGCTGTTTGAAATTGTTCTAGATGTTTTAGAAGAGAAGATGTGTCCTAGTATAAGGGGTGGCTTCCTACTCCTGGGCAGGGAAACAGAGGACGACGCATTATGCGAAGTTTTTCGGAACTTTGTTCCGATGGGGGGAAGGTAATTGTAACCTTTATCATTAAGGGCACTGCCTACCGGCTGGCAGCTGCGAAATTTAAATAGGAAATCCCATGTAAAGGAATTTTCGCCTCAGTGCGTTTATTTTAAAGATAGGCGTTTCAAACGAAATGTATTTTTTAGGAGAAGATCCCTACGAGCGTATATTTTTAATATATACACATTATGTGTACTTTTTCGTAAAACACACATTAAAAAAATGCCTTGCAAACAGTCTATATATGTTATGGAAACATCTCCACTGTAAGAAACTTCTCCCAAAACATTTGTGAAGAATAAATTTTGTTTGAAATGCTTACCTTTAAAATTCACGCACTGAGAAAAATTTCCTTAACATGGGATTTTCTATTTTAATTTTGGACTATACCGGACTAAGCCATTCCAGTGAGTTACCTATTAAAAACCAAATTCTCTACTCTATACTCACACTTTCTAATGCTCTGCGTATTTGTGTTCTCTATTGTACACGCTATATCATGAAGTGGATTTGCATCGTCATATAAAATGTCAATAAATACAAGGGGGGAGGGGGATTAAGTTTAAAGGCTTGGAGGAGTTTCTTGGAATCGGGGACCTGGGGTAACTTGGCCCATTTGCCTCCCCCTTCCCCTTGTGGGCGGCCCTGGCAGTATCGGGCATACAAAAGTTGTTAACTAGTTTGCTAAAATGCATTTATTGTGTATGTTTTTTATTTAAGTTTCCATAACGAAATTATTCGGAGTTTGTATTTCAGGGCTTTAAAAATGCATGTGTCTCGATACCATGCACACACAGTAGAGAGTATGGCCTAAATATTTATGTTTTAATTCTGAGTTTGCTTTTTTTGAAACACTTAATTTCACTATATTTTATGATTCCATTGCGCTTATACATTCCGTTTGTAAATCCTCACCGTGCAACAGCGTTTCCTGTTCTCTCCACTCCTCCACCTCCCACTCTTCACAATTCACTTGTTATATAGTTTAAACTTTAACGTTAAACATTGTATCTACTATTTATCCTTATAAATGAAGGTGATATTGGACATAATTAAATACGTATTCCTTAAGATGACATTTTCGTGATGAAATGTGTAAAGAACTGGTGCATAAACGTTGGAGTAAACAAAAAACTTGCTATGTATTAAGTACTTTGTGAAGTCATCTTCTATAAACGAAACAGCCGATAGTATGAACTAAAAAGAAGTCTTGTGTTGGACCAAATAAGAGGTTCGTTTATTTATGATACTCTCTCATTGGCTGATCCCCAGGTCACAAGTGTAGTACTAGAACGCTCCTTTTGAACCTCCTAGAAGGCATCCTCCCTACTCATAAGCGGTAGTGAGAACCGTCGAAGAGGATAATGTTTTCTACTTTTCAATCCACTGAGCACGAATAGTTCTTATTACGTCACTCACGGAATCTACATCCTTTATTCATCCTCCAAGCGCTCTCTTTTTTTAGCCCATGCTTTTCTCTCTCACCATGTAATTACTTCTGCTGCCACGAGTTGTTTTCTTTTTTCAAGAGCAGCGGTCAGGTGTTTTAACAGTGGCCCGTCGTCTACGAGCTTTTTATTGCTTCATTGTGACGAGGCTTTGCTTTCTGCTTCCGACCCTGTGTGCTGCTTGTCGCGAAGTCTTCAGTTGCTCATTCCAACTTGCATGGCAAAGGCGGATAAAGCTCTAGGCAGATTTTGTGTGCAGAAGTTAAAATTCGGATCCCTAAAAATGTAAGTGTTGCTGTGGTGTCACGTAATGCATGTTAAGCCGAGATGTTTGTATATTATATGTAAGTGAAGCGGATGACTTGTAAACAGTGTACTCTAAAATAATTGCTGACCACAAGAGTGTTATTCATTTTTGTGTTGATAATGTCAATGTATAACACTGTTACAAGACGCCCGAGGGACGTATTTGAGTTCGTGAGGGATGGATGTCTTAATAAAAATAAGGAACTAAATTTGGTATTTAATTTATTCACACAGCTACTATTATTTACAGCATTAAATTACCTGTCTTCACTATTAATCTTTTTATGACACAGTGAGCGCAATATTTCATGTCTTTCAACTCTAATTAACATCCTTCTTCGTCTTTGTTTAGTTATTGTCAATTAAGTCGCACGCATTATTAACATAAGTTCGGTCTGTCTGTTGCCATCATTTGTAATGTCTTTCACTCACGCATCCAGGCCAATATTGTCTGCAATCGTACTCTTTACTGCTCTGATGTTCGCAGTCGCAGATTTTCTTCCCGCTGGTCACTTCTCTTGCCGCGCGCTTCTCTTCTCGCTAGTCGTCTATCTCTGGAACTCAGCCATTCAACAACTGCCGGCTTGGATGCCCGACTCGCATTTTATAGCCACTGGTCTTGACCTGGAAGGTTCGCCGCGCCCATAGTTTAGCTAACAGAAACGAGGTCAGTAACCCAGAACATTCTTCAGATGTCTCAAAGACACCCGATACCCAAGGTCGGGATCGGCAGGCTCCCTGCTAGGCAAAACAGGCACGCTTTGTAAACATTCATTTGAGAAAAACCGCCGCGTCTCCCGTTGCAACTGATAGTGCGCGCGTCAATAAATCATCTGTGCCTCGCACGCTCAGAGCGGTCGCCTGTAACAATACTCTATTGCTGGGACGTCCACCAATCACTGCGAAATGCTCATTCATTGTGTTATTGACCGGAGCAACCAGTACGTTAACGAGAATAATAAGCCTTGTAGTAGTTATTGGTTTTTTTTACAGAGATGGTGAAGTGATTGGATTTTCACGAATTTTAGTAACTCATGGTTATCCTGTGATTTTATGATTACAAAACACCAGATGTGCAGTCACTGTTTTACCACAAATGTTGGTTAGTAAAATAGCTTTGAAAATGGGGTTATATAACCAAAACTGTTTTGCCGAAAGTCGAACCTTTTTTTGTTTTTATTTTTGCATGTAAAGTTTGCATCAACAAAGCTGTTGAATTTTTTTTACAACAGGCAAAAGTAGTGGTAAACGTGTGTACATTTTGTGTAACACTGCTCAAATAAATTCGCTGACATCTGGGATTGACAATGAATAAAATATAATATTTGGGTTTTTTTTTAATAATTAGAATATCTGTGTACAACACAATAATAAAGTAAGTATCTCAAATAAAGCTGTAAAAGGAAGTGAGACTAGCTCGAGAGCCTCTTACGTCATTAAAACACACGCTTCCCGTACTTGTATTTGTTTCGGTTGTGATTTGTTAAGTCGTATAAACACGGCTGGTAGCAAATTATACTGTTCATGTCACGATATCTGCACCAACAATGTTATAAATATTATTAAAATTGTGTTGTGTTCCGCGTGTAATATAATTTAAATTGACTGAAATTGGTCGTACTGTTTCCATTAAATGTTGTGTACATTGTTTAGAAATATTCCACACTTTGTGTTCCGGAACGGTTCTCTTAGAACCTGTAATGGATACTAGTAATTACGAGTGTTAAAGAAACGCGCGGACACATGTCGGGAATTGAGTAAGAAAGGCTCTCAAGATAAACTATCACCATTGTAGTTGAACCCGCGACTTCCCCAATTCGAGTCATGTATGCTACCTGGTAACATTAAACACCATCGGTTTTATGCATCAAGAGAAGTGATCAGAGATTTACCTTCCCCCTCCTTTTTTTTTTCTACCTTGCGTAGTACTCCACTATGAAAACAATTTCGGTTTTGTTTGGCTTGCTGGCGTCCTCAAGTTTAATGCCGGCACGCCAGTTAAGTAACGACTTACATCTAAGTGAACATAAACTGAGAACGGCGCCCAAGCCCATAGTGTGTACTCGAGTAATATAGTGACGTGTTCTGCGCGAGGTGCGTGTAAAAAATGCTGTGCTATCGGATTATTATTGACCTTGTGAGACTAGTTTACTGGACTTGGCATTTTGAATTTGAACGTCCCGCGCTATTGGCTCAGCGGCGCCCACGGACTACAGTGGCGTCGTCTAGGCTGCTGTTAGCCAGACTGCGTTTCCTATGCAGTTGGCCTTCTTACTAGTAATCGTTACGTATATTAGTTTTTACGGTCCACCTTTACTCTTGTCATGAAAGGTATGACGTGTCCGGAATCTGAACTCAGGACCTCGAGGTCGGAAGGTGGCGACTTAATACCGTCGGCCATTAGAGCGAGGGCGCCTGCGGAAGCCAAGGAGGATGCCAGTGGAGGCAGTGTGCCATGCCCAGGTGTGTGTCGGCGCCCTGGCGGAAGGCAGTACTTAGAGCGAGTCGGCCTCTCATGTGGTTCTACAGGTTTTTTCGCGCTTGTGGGAAACCCGACAGTCCAGTTACGGTGATCCCGACCATCCGAATCGTTCATACTCTGTTAACTCGTTACCCGTCTCGGGAAGCATAGCTGACGTTCGTCCTCGGATGGTTGGCCGTCTCGGCTCCCCTGATTGGTGCTTAGAGGCGGCGCTGAGTAATGTTCGTTATTTGGTTGCGAACTCCAGAACTGAACCAAAGGGTATGATGCAGTCCCAGAGTACTAAGTATTTGTTTTGGAGTACCTGACCTAATCGGTCTTTACTCCTGCATAAGACGCTGAGTAATAGTTTCACATGTGCGTTTTGATTAAATGGATGGCGTTCCTGTTTTTTATCAATAATTACCCCCCCCCCCTCCAACACATCCTAAACCATTACTCTTTCCGCTCGGTCGTTAATTAACGTGATTTTAGACATGACCTTAGAAATTGGAAAATATAAATAGAAACACGTTGAAGGGCAAGTATCTCGGGAAATATTATTTCGCCCCACACCCAAGATTTTTTCCTTCACTAGTAAGTTGAAGTTGTGTAGCCTACCTGTGGTATCGTTATATTAATTGGGGGAGGGGGGCACACTTTTGTTGTTAACTAAGTCCTTATCTTGCGAGGTAAAGTGTGTCTGTGTTACAAATATCCCGACAAGACACGAATTATGCAAAACCCTTGTTATTTTTCACATCGCTGTAATGACAGACATGAATGGTGTTTGTGTAGTGGCTACACTGATCACATCCCATTTGTACAAATGCCACTTCAGTGAGAGAGTTACTTTTGTTACGGTCATCACATTTATGTCCAAAAAATCAAAATACAAAAAAAGTGTAATGTTTTAGGATTAGGCCACATATGTATTGGTTGCCGGTCTTGGGTCCCTCTATCATCTTCTTTAGTTGGACGTCTATCTTTGGAACAGCCTGTATGCATAGTGTTTTTCCCCATTGTGTGGGGTTATTGGTTTTTACTGTGCCTATTCCGCAGTCTTGCCACTGGTTTCATTTTCAGAATACTATATCGTGTTTGGGTTTTACGTAGTGGTTTCACCTGTGAGGATAAGGAGGAGGCAGCAAGTACTTACGTAGTTCACACATGATGGTGACGCTTCACTACTATCGCGCGTTCCAGTCTTTTCCGGCTGTTATATTCAGCGTCGCACTTTCAAGATTGCAATTTATTTGGGAAATTGAAATACATATGTACTGAAAGAAAAAAATGGGCAGTGAAGATGAAAATAAAATTTTCAATTTTGTTCGTTGTAATATCATAACGCAGTATATTTTTAACTTACAAGTTACTTAAAAATAACACTTCACCACCCTGTAATTTCTTAAGCCTGTCAAAATGTAACCGATCCGATACAGTTGTTCTTAATAAACAAACTTGAAGTGCTTAAAGCAATGTGCTCTGTTTGATTTCTGCGTACCAGTATAGTTTTTGCCCACGAAAATTGTTCTGATCAACAATTTTCGATCTATTTAATGTTATACCTTGAATTACAATGTATTACGTGTGGTTTGAATATACTTAATTGGTTATTTTGCAGAATTATTTGTTGACCTAGAAAATCACAATAAACGAGGTCAAAAACAACAAAAATGTGTGTTTCTTATTTTTTTCTTTATATGTGTAAACTTGTGTTAGAGCGATGGTAATAAGTTGCTTTCACATTAATCAACGATGTTGATCATATACATTCGTCTTAAAGTCGCTGCTTTATAGCAGTATATTACATAATAATTTCTCTAATGACTAAGAGGCCGAACCGGTTATGAGTAATTTCTAGTTATTGTCAATGAATCGCAGTATATTGAAACCATGTCAGTATCCTAACTGTTTTAAGTCCACTGTAATGTGCCGATCCCTTTGATTTCAGTATTAATGTGAATATTTCTTGGAGTTTGCCGGAGGTATGCATAACGGATTGTGCTGCGTGCGTGCTAAAATTAAACTCGCAACTAAAATGGCACACGCATACATGTTACTCGGGTTTCGAACTCGAGGTACATGCATATTTGGTGGATGTCCCAACCAACTTGGCCGAGGAAGTACGCTGTTAAGAGTGAAGGATTTCAGGTCATGGCTGTTTGAAACCTTCGTAAGTAATAAAATATTTTAACCTTATGTAGAAGGTAAATAAATCATTTCAATGTAAATTTCACTTCAGCCGAAGACGAGCTAGCTTTGTTTTAATGAATAATTGTCGACGCGAAGTAGGGCCTTTTTTTTTTTTTTCACTTGTTCGTATTGAGTATTCCTGTGGAGAGATATGTCATCTCTTAGAGCGCCTGGGTAGAGTGAAAGGAAGACTCGAGTCAGTGTAGATTCAAGTGGACACCGTATGTCTTCATTGTGCTATCGCGTCTTTTATTGGGTGCGCCCGTGATTACGGCTTGAGTCGGGTGGTCCGTCGCTGCGCCGGTGGTTGTTAATGAAGTGGACGAGCTCGTTTGGTTGAGACTCGCCGGTACGAGGGGAAGGGGCGGTGTGTTGACAAATGAGCGTCTGTTTTGACTGCTGTGTTAGCCTCGCTTGACGTTTGGAGCCTGAATCAGTGCGCTTGTGATTTCTATCTTTCTCCTTCGCAGTCTGTGAAAGAGTTACAGTGTAAAAGTTTACTTCCTGGAAATGGAACCTTCGCTCATTGAAATCTCCTGTGGAGGAATGATTCAGTGTTTTTTTATGTATGAGGATATACTGTAGTGTTATCACTTCCATCTCCCGTCGCATCATGTCTGATAAAATAGAACTTTCAATTAGGGCTGACCATTTTACGCTTGAGGAAATGAACCTCTGTATTAGAAGTGTGTTAATGGCATTTCCTTTTAAGAACAGAACTTTGGTCCGTAGAAATAAAAATTTTGACAAGTACATATCATGCGTCCTGAAGGTAATACGATCAGGGAGTTACCTTTATTTCCTCTCTTTTTCCTTTAAATTGTTTTTATTACAATTCATAAATGACATCATTGGCATGATAGATTGTCATGAATATGGCCATGCTGCGGTTGTGTGTAATATTTCACCATTTTCACTGACAACCAACTCAATACGTGATCATTTTCTTTTCGGATACTGATTTGCAGAAAAATAACTGGATAGAAGTAAAGAATATTAAATGAAGCGTATACCACTCTAGAGCATCCCACGTTACACCAATGTGTTGTGGAGATTATGAAATTTGAATTCGAAAACTGGAAACAGTAATTATTACAAATAATAAATTATTTTATCTGGTAAATATTTTGTGGCATATCCGTAACTTTGATAGAAAAATTGAGTAGCCCGATACAATTTGTTATTTAAAAGTAATTCAATAAATATAAACTGTGACTTCGGTTGTTAACAAAATTATCTGCAGACATGCTTTTATGTTCAGATAACTCAAGTAAAGTGCGCATTGAAAAGCTAAACTGGAAATACAGGTGAAAAATTGCAGTTCGTTTGCAAAATAACTGGAATGAAAACTACTGAAAAATACCATACGATAATAACACATACAATGTAATACTACACCGCATAGCGCGTATGTGTAACTATGCTGAGAGGCGATTCTGCCAAGAGGGCGAGATTGTCCCGAGGAGTAAATATAGGATCACGGAGTCTGGGCAGCATCAAGAGGATACTGATGTTTCAAGGAATATCATGTAATGTAAAGACAGTTGTGTTCTTGGACATTAAAAACCTCTGTTTTAGAGACTTGAATGCTGGGTTGGCACAGAAACGTTTTCAACCAACATTGGGATTGATGTGAGGAGACTTCTATAAGTGATTATGGCAGGAATCTTACTTTTTGGTGACCTAAATGCTAGCTTGAGAAGGAAATATAGTTTTTGGGTGACACTTAAGTTGAGTCGTCAGGAGATTTTAATAAGCGAGCATGAAACGAACCATACCCTCTACAGAGACTAAAGTTACTGCAGTGACCCGAGCCTAGTGGATTTAGACTGAGAAGCTAAATTGATGCATGCCGGAGTAAAGTATTAAAATTGCAGGATTTCTCAACGCATGCCCACATACATGCATTATATTAACCCCTATTAGAGTGATTTATCTTCTGAAAGCTCTGATATCATTCGTTATTACCATACATCAGCTTGGTAGAGGAAATATTTATTGTGTACTNCACACATACATGCATTATATTAACCCCTATTAGAGTGATTTTATCTTCTGAAAGCTCTGATATCATTCGTTATTACCATACATCAGCTTGGTAGAGGAAATATTTATTGTGTACTATGGCGCGACAGTCGGTTTGAGAATGACAAGCAGAATACTCCAGCTTTGGTCAGGTGGATCAATTGCTATGTTTATTTTGTTGTCACAGGCTATGCAAAATTTTAAAACTTGTAGGTTTCATCTAATATAAAATGTTCTTTTTGTAATTTGTGGTAACGTTATGTACATAGAGTAAAATGTAAAATCAGTTTTTTTACTATTTTTTGTAATTCGAGAATTCATAGAGTTTAATTTTACAGTATAGTTGTGCATGAAGTATATGGACTGCTTACCTTTTATTTATTAACAATTTATATCCATTATTTAAACCGTAGCATCTCGTTTATCATTCACGAACCACTAGAAAATTTTCTTATATCCCACAGTGTTTGTGGCTTGACAGCTTCACAATTTCAAAGAAATGGCCTTGTGCATAATTATGCATGAACCATGCAGCTTGGCTACCACAAAATGTAAAGCTATAAGAAAATAGTATGAAAAATTAGAAAGCAGGAGTTAATGAGGAACCCAAAAAATGGAAAAAAAAAAAAAAAAAAAAACCTTTACTTCAACTATTTTGTCTCAGTTTGGGAAGACTGCAGTTGACAGCCATTGTCAGAGATCAGTTAATCAATTTTTAGGAGTTTTTACACATTGTTAGTAATAAAGGAAGGGATGGTGGAAGTGTAAAAGGAGGTGGATGAGTGGGTGGAGGAAGGAAAAATGGGGTGGGTGAGGGGAATTGTGAAGCGAGATTGAGAGTGGATGAGTGAGAGCTAGATGAGGAGTGGGTTGGTGGAGGGATATATGAAGAATGGTGTGAGAGAGATGTGTGTGAAAGAGAGAGTGAGAGAGATAGTCTGTGTGAAAGAGAGTGAGATCCATAATGTTGCGTTAAAGTACACTGACTGACAAAAATTGTCCAAATTATACTTGATTTAGTGAACTCGCATACCGTTGCTAGAAGTGTAAATAATTAGAGTTGCAGTGATCTGCAACGTTTAGTATGGCCACCATAGCGCACTAGTGGTTCCACCATGGTTTAAGCAATTGTGTTAAAAGGCGTTTCCGGAAGCATCAGACAGCTAACACAGTGAAAGAAGGTTACCGAACACAAAGTATGATTTTCAGACGCGTTAGAAAGCATTATCAGCACTTGACGGAGTTTGATAAGGGCCTAATCGTGAGTCTGCATGAGGCTAGGTGGATGTATATTGCTATTGCCAAGCATGTGGGGGGCATCCCGATGTTGAAACCAATTGGTACGTGAGGGCACCCACGCATTTTCGGAAGGTTACAGTGGATCAAGACAGATGACACCAGTGGAGGGTAGCTGTATTGTGCGTCAAGTATTACCAACCCCACGCCATTGGCGCCTGATATCCGGAAGATGCAGTTACTGGACACTCGACAAAACCTTTCGTCATCCCGCACCATGTCTAGGCGAATTGCATCATCTGGACTACAGGTTCGCTGTACCATGTAAAAGCTGCCGTTAACACCAGGACAGAGACTGCATCGTTTGTAGTGATACCGTTACAGAGAGGCATGGGTTGATGGCGAGTGGTCGTCGCACCATTTTCAGCGATGACTATCGGTTCTTGCGTCACCATGGATGACCGTAATGTGCGAGTATGGCGATGCTGAGGGGAGAGAATGCATCTTGAAATTGTTTTAGAGAGACACCGGTACTACTACTGCATTATGGCATGGGGCGACATAGTTACCTCTTGTCGTGATTCAGGTGGCCGTAATGACACAGCGGGACTTTAGTGACAGCCTACGTAATAGTGTGTTACTCTTCATGAAACAGCATCCTTGCATAGTCTTTCAACAAGATAATACTCGTCCACATATGAGACGCGTGTGGAATTCCAGCACAGTGCTAAGCTACACCTATGGCCAGCAAGGTCCCGATCTGTCCGCGGGATAACATGTGTGGTATCAGTTTGCATATCGAGGGCCAGTTACAACAGCTGTTGGCCGACTTGCCCCAGAAGAGGACACAACGGCTGTATGGCTCCCTTCCAAACCGGATCGGCGCATGCATCCCGGCCCGAAGAGGTGCTGCATCCTACTGGCATGGGACCAGCAGCATGCTCATAATACTAACTCTGTTATCTGTGTCATGTGACATTGTAATCCTAACAATTCACGGGACCTTTCAACTTATGCAGATTCATTCCATTCTTGTCACTGCTTAAGCGTCCCGCCTGCCTGCATCGTCTTTCTTTCTTTCTTTTTTTTGTCGAGAAACATTGGAGCTATAAGGGTTACACTGGCACGCGTTACAAGAGCGTCATCGCCGCGACGCGCAGACTCTGAACTGGCGTGTAGTGTTCTCGTAGTGCTGCGTGTACCTATGGGACTTTCAGCGGTGACCCTATTATTTTTATTGATGAAAATTCTGTAGCAAAACTCAATACAGGTTCCTATCGTAGTTTGACTCTTGTCCAGCCAGTATGTTTTAAGTTACGGCAGTCTGAAAAAGCAGTTTTTAAATATATTGGAGGCTCCAAAATAATATTTACTGCATTCGTGGTTACTTTAAAGTACCATTCCTTCCTCGTCTGGGGTATCGTGTGTTTTCGTAAACATACTGGAGACATGTTTAATAGTTTCGTTTAAAAAACAGGATTACAAACACTCTACAACGCAGTTCAAGCGCCAGGCATGCGGAACCCTTAACTTATTTTGTCCACTATGAATTCAAGTGTATATTTTCAGCTGTGTTTTTGAGGGATAGTATAAAAACGCAATTTCTCGAAATTTTTGTAATTTTTCTTAATCTGTTGTGGGGCTCTTTTGACTGCAAGTCAAACCCATGTCCTTTTGAGACTATAAATTAGTCCTGAGTTTTTTAAATAAGCGTTGGATTAATATATTTTAGCAAACATTACGGTCTGCAATTTTGTTCCACCCAAATAAATGATAGCATAATTAATTTATGATTTCTAACAGTGTACGTCATAAAATAATCAAACATTGTTTAATGCTCATGTATAATGTACAACTAGTTTCCAGCATTAGTATGTTACAGAAACCATTTTTAGTTGCTGCTGTTTTTATTGGCTCTGTTTTGCACGAAACTTTACTTGCATGGCATCTTTAATTGCGGGTTTTTTTTTATCTCCCTCTCTTTCTTTTTCCTACCTTTTAGAAATATAATAAATGTTTACTGGAGAGATGCTATTGGAACCGTTATTTTATACGAGACTGTATTATAGTCTGTTTAATAACCATCTTTCCAAAAGCAACTGCTCGTTCAAGCTTATGAAGGTTCATTATGTGTTAACTAGTTTGTAATTACGCCATTGCCATGCATTTCAGAATTGTTAAAGCGGTTTTATAAAACATAATTCGATAACTTTTATTAATGATTCATAGTAAGAGAGCAAGTGAACACGTTGGAACTTTTATGGCATGCTTTAGCAACTGGATGGACGTGTATGTGTTTTTCCATTAAAAATTATTGGAGACCCTGTTTCTACGTTGACGTTCGCACACGCATTTGAACTAACGGCATCACTTATTCTTGTTTGTCGGTATTTCCATTTACTTAGTACTGCAAAATAGAAGAAAAAAAATGCTGGTTTACATCATGTCTCGAGCGTGTGTTTTGAATTTAAGTTAGATAATAGTTTCATGCTTTATACCCGTGATTTCATAATAAGAAACCCTAGCCGGTGTNGTGTTTTGAATTTAAGTTAGATAATAGTTTCATGCTTTATACCCGTGATTTCATAATAAGAAACCCTAGCCGGTGTGACGAAATTTTACAGCAATTCTTCTGTACTATTTTCGTTGATTGTCAAAAGACATGGTTTCGACGTGAACGTGTTTCGGGAATGGCTAACTTGGTCGCTATAGGTGCTTACTACAAGTAAAATGGCGCCAAAATTGTTAGCATGTCGTGCAAGCAAAGAGGCATTTTTCAGTGTTTCAGTGCACGGGATATAGTACAATTTTTACGTCATTGCGTCATGAGATAAGAGACTCCCGTGAAATTGGTAACTTGGAGGGGGTATGGTCTGACAATTATTTTTCCTGCTTCCAAAGACGTAAGCAAAGTTTATGTTTAATTCCATATTTTAGCCCACTAACACTGACGCAATTTAAGAAAACTATACGTTCCCGGGGTCGCAGTGGCTAAGCGGTTAGACTGCTCGCCTCCCACCTATAAGGCGAACCGGCTTCAAACCCCAGCTGGGTTACTCCCGGATTTTTGCAAGTGGAAATCGTATCGGACGATGCCACTGGTCGGCGGGTTTTCTCGGGGATCTCCCGTTTCCCCCGCCCTTGCATTTCGGCGTTTCTCCATTCTCACCTCATTTTACCCTCAGCTGCTCTCAAGACCACGTTGTTAAGAGCCGTCCGATTCTCTCAACTCAACTCACTCTACGTTCCCTTCAAAGATCTGCATTTGCCACAGNACCACGTTGTTAAGAGCCGTCCGATTCTCTCAACTCAACTCACTCTACGTTCCCTTCAAAGATCTGCATTTGCCACAGATGCATGTACGAGTATTTATCACTGTGCACTCATAAAACAATGCGACGCGTTTCTTCGTATTTGTGACACGAAATTGCTGGTTTTTCGGTATGGAAGTTTCGGATATATTTTTTACAGTCCTTTCATCCGATTTTCTCAGTCTGGATGATAACCAGAGGGAGGGGGGACGAGTCATTAGTAATTGTGGATACGTTGTACCGTTTTGAATAATTATATTTCGGACATGAATAGGCCTANCACGTTGTTAAGAGCCGTCCGATTCTCTCAACTCAACTCACTCTACGTTCCCTTCAAAGATCTGCATTTGCCACAGTTGCATGTACGAGTATTTATCACTGTGCACTCATAAAACAATGCGACGCGTTTCTTCGTATTTGTGACACGAAATTGCTGGTTTTTCGGTATGGAAGTTTCGGATAGATTTGTTACAGTCCTTTCATCCGATTTTCTCAGTCTGGATGATAACCAGAGGGAGGGGGACGAGTCATTAGTAATTGTGGATACGTTGTACCGTTTTGAATAATTATATTTCGGACATGAATAGGCCTACAAATGTCGTTAAGAAAAACGGAAATTCACGAAAACTGGGAATAATTCTACTAAAATAACCCGTGCGAGCTTGCGCGCGTGTGTGTGTGCAAAACTGTGTATATTGGACAGAGAAGCAACTGAGTAATACTGACCACCTAAAATTTTGATGGCATTTCACGTTTTTAATATTACTTTTGGCGAAGATGTTTAGCTTTGTTCTATGAATTACTGAAACGTGTACGCTGTAAACCAAAATAAGTGAGAAAATATATTTTTCAATCAGACCACGGCGTCTGGTCGACCAAACAGTTACTCCCAAACACTTTATGTGGAAGTTCAGTGTTAATACATCCAATTTCCGTGACTTGCGTCATTGAATACGCAACATTTTGAACTGACGTGTTAACAATCTGCGTTACTTGTCGTTCAGTGATATAATTTTCAACTAATCTATTGACGAACTTATGTAATAAGCTGGGAATTAAATGTTGTCATAAACAGATAAAAACCTAATTAACAAACAATTAAAAGCAATAAAATGTTCTTTTTAAATGTGGTTTACGCCTTTAACAATACTATTTTAAAAGGTTACTTGAATTTTCAGAATATTTCTTTTATTTAAAGTGGCTGGCATCCTAGTCAAGCATCTTCTTCACATGTCGGTTTTCGCCGAGAGAGGAGATGACTAGAAAGTTGATGCAATAGCATGATTGGCGGTGATGCCCGCCCCTTCGTCACTCCAAAATCCTAACCGGCGCGGGGGTCCGCGCGTAACAGTATAACTCCCTCCACCACGAAGTTAACATCGGCTCTATAGCTTATTTTATAAAGTGGTGGTCTTACAATAAAGTGTTTCGGGTTTGAATCCTGGTAAAGAATATATATTGATTTATATTTATATGCATGTTTTATATAAGTTAAGTATGACTGTACCTAGTCAACTGCGACTGCCAGGAGAATGTTTATTTCTCATAATGATTTGGCAAAATTCAAGAAAGCAATATTTAATTCACCGCGTGCAGTTGGCTGTGACGAGTCTTTAATCAGTTTAGCAGAAATATCCAGTTATTCTCCACTGAGAATCAGTGGAGCCATTTTCACCGATTTGTGTTGGCATTGGCTGTGAATTAGTTATTTTTCACTATTTTGGGTTTATATTGTAGTCAAATTCGTTAAGTAGTTTTAATATCAATATTGATCAAGACTTGTAATGCGAGAATTCCACAAAAGGCGTATCTTAATCATGGAGACCCAGGCAGTTGATTGTATCAAATGATTATACATTCAGAAAGCCAATTTTGTTATCAATAAGGCAAATGAGAGCGGTATCGTTGTGAAGACTATAGTCGGTTCATGACTGGAAGAGACTTTCTTGAAGCCCTGCTAAAGATCTACTTTCAAGCCCATTTCGTATCCTTCTGCCAAAGGGTAAACAAACATTGCCATGTGACTGCCACATGGCAATGTTTACATGCAATGTTAACATTCCACTGTGTGTGTGTGTGTGTGTGTGTACATGTGTTCGTACATGCACGTACCCATCATAAAAGTAATGTATNTAACATTCCACTGGTGTGTGTGTGTGTGTGTGTACATGTGTTCGTACATGCACGTACCCATCATAAAAGTAATGTATATATTATTAATGGATATTCCACAAGCGTAAAGTTTTTAATCTTGAGAATTTCACACGAAAGAATGTGTGATGCAAGCGAAAAACATTTCATTATATAAACCCAAAATGTGAGTATTAAAAATTAGATGTTTCATGTGCGTGCCTGTGTCTCTCTCTCTCTCTCTCTCTCTCTCTCTCTCTCTCTCTCTCTCTCTCTCTGTCCGTGTGTGTGTGTGTGTGTGTATAGGTTTAATTTTGACTGGGGGATTGGGTGGGGGAGAAAAAATTTCACTTTGATTACATATTATAGACTCAATACTTTGCAATGAAATGTGTCAACATTCAAGGAGTCCATCCAACAACATTAACATGGCAACGCCAATCTCTCATAAG
>NQII01003128.1:207265-226698 GCA_002778355.1 Clitarchus hookeri | reverse complement strand
TTTGTAACGTCACTGGAGGTTGTTGAAATAAGAGAAGCGACCCTTTAATTTTGATCGGTGAGATGAACTTTATTTCCGTAGTAATTATTATAGTAGTTATTTTTATTGTTTTAATATTCGTAATACTGAGAGAGAAAGAAACAGAGATGATATAGCTTAGTTAAACGCTGATGCGTGTGAAGCGATGTAAAAATAGAGTAACAACGAAATGCAGTTGTGGGTGGGGGTGGGGGGTATGAAAGTACGCCGAGGTTAACTACCTTCCAAGGTAACATGTGACCACGCTGGGAATCGAGCTCGATTCACCGAGGTAGGAGGTAAGTGATCTGACCACTACTACGTTACCGGGGTCTCCTTTGGTTGTATTACATTAAGTATTTCACTATAGTCTGTGATAGTTCTATTATGTACATGCTGCATAAATAATAATAACCAGTTACTACAACTAGGTGGAGAAGTCGATTTAGTTCTTTTATATAGACATCCCTCCATTTACGATCCCATGCTCTTAGATTTTTAACATTATTGACGTTCATGGCTACTTTTGGCGTTTGAAATGCTCGCGAAATCACCGACCCGTAAAAATTAGTAATATGAGTTTCACAAATTAATGGTTTCTTCGTTAACGTCAAAGGAAAAAGAGGGCTGTGAAAAGGAGGGGGGAGGGGGCAAGCCCACATAATTTTGCTTCCTGTATCTAGAATAGTGTTTCTTCGGCAGATTATCCATAACGGCGGTTGGGCCACCGTGGTGTATCGGTTAGTCTAATCTCCTCCCACCAGAACGAACGTGGTTCTTTTCCCGGCGAGTTGGGCCACCGTGGTGTATCGGTTAGTCTAATCTCCTCCCACCAGAACGAACGTGGTTCTTTTCCCGGCGAGTTGGGCCACCGTGGTGTATCGGTTAGTCTAATCTCCTCCCACCAGAACGAACGTGGTTCTTTTCCCGGCGAGTTCACCCGTATTCCTGGTTTTCGTTGTGTGGAAAACGTGGCGGATGGGGGCAGTCCTGTTTCCTCCGCCCTAGCATTCTGCAGCTGCTCCATCTTCACCTCAAGACCTCGCTTTCAAACGCCGACAACAACCACTCTACTCTAAAACGGCGGCAGGCCTGTGTGTGTAACAAGCATATATGTCGTACTCCGTTTTTAATTTTTACTTAATCTGAAACAGGAGCACGCCCAGTCTGGGATTTAATATCTTGCTAAAAAGGAATTTATCGTTCCTCTTGTAGCGCCCTGGGTCTAATTTTGTGTCTGTTGCCAATAGAAGATTCTAAAACTAGTAGTATTGACAGGTTGTATGTAACGATATCTTAAAATATCAACAAAACTAATTATTACTACATCTGTGAATATAGCGATTTGCTATTTGCGTATTTTTATTTAATATAGAAAATGAGCTTATCAATTTTTCGGTTGCCGGTTTCATAAAATAAGGTATTAATGACAAAAAACTGGAATATTTTAGTTTCATATCACAAAATAATTACTCAGCAATGATATAATAAGTAGCCATATAAAAATGTTGTAAAAAATGCTCTCTTTGGGCTACGGACCTACTCTAAGTTTACAATCGTTAGTGGTCTTCATTTAATCGCCAACTTCTGAACTATTGCGTGTTTTTTTTATCTGCAATTTAGTATTCTCGGAGCTATTTAACCCATTCTGTGGTTCATATTTATGTGGCAGATAGCAGCACGATTAGCAAAAATGCCACATCATAAAATGTTACCCAGCAGTTGTATATTAGAATGTAATTTGCCAACTTGTTCTTTTGTCATCATTGGAATGTTACTTCAGTGTCTGTAATTCCCAGCCTANACCCAGCAGTTGTATATTAGAATGTAATTTGCCAACTTGTTCTTTTGTCATCATTGGAATGTTACTTCAGTGTCTGTAATTCCCAGCCTAATACCATAGGTATATTGCCAAACGTGTCTTCTCAAATATGACGCCATATTTTTCTCTCCCTGAACCTTTGGTTAAATGCATAGCCGCCAGTCCAGCCATAACATGCATCAACTGGAAGCTGCAATCGTCATTAGGAGATGACTTGGCGTCGTAAAATGAAATTGAGTACTGCCTAGCAGTTAAGAATCAGCCAGAGGTATAACTAACTCATAAAACTTGTCCTTCGTGTATGCACGCCTTCTTGAAGTCAAGCGACTTGCTGCTTCATGGTGGGTAATCTAGCGTAAGTGCCAGTGTGCAGTAGGCCATGCAGTACTGAAGTCTCAAGTTAGTCCACCGTAAATGTTCAAACTAAAATTTCATATATAATAGGTAATTTTAACGATATTCATGTTGGTTCATGTAAACATACGCACATTAGCATTAAAACGTATTTTCCTTTATTTTTACAGGTATAAGTATATTGTCCATATTGTCTTAAAGAAAATGAATTTCCATTCTTCCTGTTTCATAAAAAGGAAAAAAAAAATATTGCTCTACATTAATTTTTTTTTTGGACTTATAGAAAATTAACTTTTTAGTTGAGGTTCTAGAGGAAAGTCTCATTTGATGTGCCATCTTCTACTACTTCGTCTGTTACTACGTCTAGACTGGAAGATAACCCTTAGGCGAAGAATGTGGTGCTTTTGAGCGAGTTCCTGAGAACGTGCATTCGCTACAGTTAGCCACAATGTAACGGCGAGAGTCAAAATTTTATTGATTTCTGAAAGAAGTAGGCGAAGAATGTGGTGCTTTTGAGCGAGTTCCTGAGAACGTGCATTCGCTACAGTTAGCCACAATGTAACGGCGAGAGTCAAAATTTTATTGATTTCTGAAAGAAGTAGGCGAAGAATGTGGTGCTTTTGAGCGAGTTCCTGAGAACGTGCATTCGCTACAGTTAGCCACAATGTAACGGCGAGAGTCAAAATTTTATTGATTTCTGAAAGAAGTAGGCGAAGAATGTGGTGCTTTTGAGCGAGTTCCTGAGAACGTGCATTCGCTACAGTTAGCCACAATGTAACGGCGAGAGTCAAAATTTTATTGATTTCTGAAAGAAGTAGGCGAAGAATGTGGTGCTTTTGAGCGAGTTCCTGAGAACGTGCATTCGCTACAGTTAGCCACAATGTAACGGCGAGAGTCAAAATTTTATTGATTTCTGAAAGAAGTAGGCGAAGAATGTGGTGCTTTTGAGCGAGTTCCTGAGAACGTGCATTCGCTACAGTTAGCCACAATGTAACGGCGAGAGTCAAAATTTTATTGATTTCTGAAAGAAGTAGGCGAAGAATGTGGTGCTTTTGAGCGAGTCCCTGAGAACGTGCATTCGCTACAGTTAGCCACAATGTAACGGCGAGAGTCAAAATTGTATTGATTTCTGAAAGAAGTATTGCATCAGCAAAGGTCAAAGCGAAATGCATCGACATATATGACGTTCTTTGAATNTATTGATTTCTGAAAGAAGTATTGCATCAGCAAAGGTCAAAGCGAAATGCATCGACATATATGACGTTCTTTGAATCGTACGATATAATTATTATTTGCCTTAGGTATGGACTTTACATGAAATAGCATGATACAAAGTAGGTAAGATGATGCTTTACCGCAATGCAGGTACTGCAGTGTTAATATAAGCAGTGGAAATGGCGGCAAGTGAACAGAATTATTTCTTAGAAACTGGAAGAATACAGGACCGATGTAGTTCTCAAGCTATTCTTTCCCATACGGTGCGGATGAGAAACCGTCGATTAAGCCACACCTCTTAACACGCGCCGTGTTAAGTACCTTCGTCACTGGGCCACGAAACCAGTTCTTTGGGTGACTTGCAATCACGTATCTTCACACGATTCGTGTACTTTGATGCGTGTACTATTCTTGTGTCTCGCTTTTATCCTTCATCTTCTACTGAGGCCAGGGTCGACATATTTATGGCATCCCATGGCACCCGCATGTGTGCACAAAAATCCCCAGAAGCGCATTTCGCGGGATGGAGGAGGGAGTGGGGGTTGCGGGCGCTGAGAATGGATTTACACAGCTGTAAAGTTAAGGCAGCGCCGTCGAGGCCAAGGGTTAGTTAGGTGGGATGCCGCCAGGCCGCACTGCGGGCTGTTTACAGCGTGTATCCTCCTCCAGTCTGGCGCGAAAGCTACAGCCACGCGCATCAACAAGTCGCTTTCGAAAGTGTCTCGGAGAATTTTACTTCCCGAAAGTTCTGTTTTTGAAAATGAACTTCCTAAATAGGAAACACATATTGTGGGTTCATGAATATAATGCACAGGGAAGNCCGCACTGCGGGCTGTTTACAGCGTGTATCCTCCTCCAGTCTGGCGCGAAAGCTACAGCCACGCGCATCAACAAGTCGCTTTCGAAAGTGTCTCGGAGAATTTTACTTCCCGAAAGTTCTGTTTTTGAAAATGAACTTCCTAAATAGGAAACACATATTGTGGGTTCATGAATATAATGCACAGGGAAGACTGGATGGTGAATTCGTTAGGGTTTATAAGGGGCTTGCGAATCAGTGACAAATTTTATAGTTACTTAAGGATAGGCAAAGAGTCTTTCGATTTACTTTTCCTAAAATGCAAAACAGTCTTCATTACGTGACAACAAATTATAGGGAAACAATCTCTGCTGAAGAGCAACTCGTAAGTGCATGCAGGTAAGTCTCATATTATTACCATCGTAAATTGGAACAGTTATTATAATTCATAATTTAAATGAGAGCAAACAAATAGTGTTGTTACTGCCATTATTACGATAGCATTGGGTTTGATGAACCATATCGCGAGGTTTCTATNCAGCAAACAAATAGTGTTGTTACTGCCATTATTACGATAGCATTGGGTTTGATGAACCATATCGCGAGGTTTCTATATGCAGTATTCAACAGAGTAATTGCCAGAAGTTTTCTACATTCGGAGTTTACTTATTAACGAATACCAATTTTTAAAACATTATTTTAATATAGGCCTATCTGTTTCGACACAATTTTCATGCAGTCGAACAAAAATATTAGCTGGATTTGCCATCGTTATTCATACGGCTCATACATAATAAAACAGCCAAATTAATAATATTGACAATATCCATGACCCTTAATAATTATAATTCTACGAAAATATAATTTGATAACTTATATCAAGTAAAAACAGCGTTAATGAAACTAAATAAATCATGTTACGAAACAATACAAAATGAAAGCATTGTCCACATTCAATCTACATTGCATTTCCTATAAGACAAATATAGCGTAACTTTAGGCATTTCGTGGTATCTGTATATGTCTTGTGTACCAACAAAAATATCTAGTAGTAAGGAATGTCAAATGGTTCTGCTGATGGTGTGCCGTATGATCACGTAGATGTAGAAGGCCTATCCAGGGAAGCAGTAAGTTGTGAATTGTGATCGCCAAAGGAATTTGTAGCTAGAGATGACGTGCTTGGCGAAACATGTTGAAGTGGTGAAGAATTGTAGTCCTGTATTGCAGCACGTACTCTCAGCTTTTGTAAGCCATTGAAAGAGTGCATGTACGGTAACAAACTTTTGAAAAAAATTAAGATTTGGATCTTCTTTGCTATTTATTTCTTTTTCGTGAAGCGCCATCTTCATTTTCCACCCATTATTTTCTGAAATGCTTGAAGTTGAAATTTCAGGTATAGCTTCCGCTTGAGTGTAAAGAGACTCATTTCGCTGTTGAGATTGTTCATTGTTATTAGTCCCATTTACGTCACAGCATTGCGAATCATATTGGTTTTCTTGAGTTGGTTCTTGATTACAATTTTACAGGTTATCATCCCTGGGACAGTTTGCACTTACAATGGCATCTTTAAAAATCATTATGTGAGAGTAAAACCTCCATGAACTAACAGTTTTTATACCATCCCCCACTTCCACTTTTCGGGTTTTCTAATTCTCGCATTTCTTTCACAAANCCATGAACTAACAGTTTTTATACCATCCCCCACTTCCACTTTTCGGGTTTTCTAATTCTCGCATTTCTTTCACAAAACAAGCGCGAAGGTTTTTCCATTTCGCCCTCGCTGTCTTCACTGAAATAGAAATAAAATTGGTAGTTAGGAACATCTTAGTTATGTTAATTAAGACTAATATTTTATTTCCTTTAAAGAGGTCTAAATGTTTCAGCAGTCTGGCCACCCGATTCGCTCGTGTGTGATTTGTGTTTGAGCTGTGTAATTTTCTAGCGTGTAGAAAAGTGATGAGCAGTAACAATAGTAAGACTACAGTTTCAAGGACCATAATAACTTATTTGAATGCTCCATCTCTTTATNCACTTCCACTTTTCGGGTTTTCTAATTCTCGCATTTCTTTCACAAAGCAAGCGCGAAGGTTTTTCCATTTCGCCCTCGCTGTCTTCACTGAAATAGAAATGAAATTGGTAGTTAGGAACATCTTAGTTATGTTAATTAAGACTAATATTTTATTTCCTTTAAAGAGGTCTAAATGTTTCAGCAGTCTGGCCACCCGATTCGCTCGTGTGTGATTTGTGTTTGAGCTGTGTAATTTTCTAGCGTGTGGAAACGTGATGAGCAGTAACAATAGTAAGACTACAGTTTCAAGGACCATAATAACTTATTTGAATGCTCCATCTCTTTATGCTTATCCCTTTTGCCGTACACGTAGATTTTACCCGGACGTACGAAGTGTTTTATCGTCATATTTATACAATTATGTATTGGGCCACTTATAAAAATATGTGATTTTGTGCGTTGTATGTAGTGTGTGAGTAGAGTTACGCACAGGACTATGTAAAACATATACATTTACATGTGGTAAAGTTGCTAAACTGCAAATATATACACTTTCAGTGTGGGCTTAAAACACTTTTAATTGCATGTTAAAATTAAGGTTTGATTGCGATTCAGTTGAAACCAAAGCAATGTGAAGCATTTTCACTCCTTCTTTATTACGATAATATTTCATCCAACAAAAATAACGAGTGCGTAAGTCCCGATAATCAGATTCGCAAATTTACGATGGAGTCAAATGTCATTTCAGAATATTTGCTTTTCTACAATGAATTACAAGTGTACGGAACTACTTGAGCATTAAGAATATTTTCCCCCTACTGTATCACGAAGTAGTGTACTGAAACACAATGGAGTTCCCATATTTTAATTTACTTTAGCCAACAAAAAACAAACGTTTTTTTTAACAAACATGAATTTCATTTCTAGGCTGTCATCTGTAAAAAAAAACATTTATTCGTAATCATCAATATAGTCTATTAACACAAATATATAACATTCAGATGGTATCCAATGTATAGGCTTAATGTTTTTAGTTTATTGTTGGGTTTTCACTTTATGAGACTATTCATATTTATATATTTCAGATATCCGGCTTCTGGGGAGTCGTTCAATTCGTTGGCGCACTGCGATTTAAAATGGGCAAGACCACTGTTGCTGAGATCGTCCACGACACATGTCGAGTTTTATGGGCTATTTTGAAAGATGACTACCTACCAACAGCAACGAAGGAAACACGGCTTTCTGTGGCAGACAAATTTGGAAACAGGTGGAATTTCCGTAAATTTTTCGGTTGCTTGGATGGTAAACATATACGAATAGTGTCCTGCAAACAGTGCGTCGCAATACCACTGTTATAAACAATTCTTTTCAGTTTTACTACAGGCTGTAGCAGATGCTGATGGAAAACTCCTTGCTCTTGACATCGGCTCTCCGGGGGAAGACAAAGTGACGGAAGAAATTTCAGAACATCAAATTTGTTTCGTTTACTTGAAACTGGAAAACTTGATGTTCCATCTACGAGTTCGACAGTACCATTCGTCTTGCTAGGAGATGGATACCCTTTACTGCCGTACCTGGTGTCACCTTATCCTAACAGAGATTTAGATGATCGGAAGCGAGTGTTTAACAATAGGTTAAGCCGTGCGCGAAACATTGTTGAATGTGCATTTGGCATCATGGCTGCTAAGTGGAAGCTGTTAAATAAGGCCATTGAAGCAAATGCTTCTAATGCTGTACAAATGGTGGAAGCTTTTTGCATCCTACACAACTTCGTTCTGACACATGAAAATGATTATGTAAACATTGCACATGTTCAAGAAAATGCATGCCGAGGTGTCACTAACTGCGAACCTGTGCATCACCTCTTCACTTCAACAGCATTGAGAACAAGATATCCTTTCGTGGAGTACTTCAATGGTGTGGGTTCAGTTCCTTGGCAAGAAGATTATGCTCTTCCACAGAACATTGTGCGCCGCCATAACAGAAACCATCATGCAAACTGAAAGCATTTCACTTAGTGATTTTCTTTGTTCTTGAGAATCGGTGAATATTTGATAGCATTGTATGTTAATATCCAAGTTAACTAGTGCCAATGTAGTTAGTTGCGAGTCCTCGGCATCTGTGTGCTACACGGTATGTTTATATTCGTTTACTTGCAGTTTTATTATCTTCATATAGCCTAATTGAGGTGGTGGGATGTATTAATTTCTTTGTATACGTTCTGTGTCATGTAACAAAGTTCTATAATGAATGACAAAACTGAAAATACTAGTTTGAAAATAAACGATCCCCTGATATACTTTTGTTGCACATCATGCACTTCTAATAATTTAGTATGTTTACAAAAAATGTGTAAGGTTAACACAGCTGCCAAAACTGCTAATTATTTTATGAACATTTTAAAACCTTAATATACGTAAGTCTTATGGCTATCTAATCTAATTTGAAATCATACCTGTTACACATTAAACGTTATTTACTTTTTCATTGTTTATTCGGAAAGTTATTATATGTGGCACTGTTTTCTGTTAATTAGCACATGTTATTGAAAATAAACTGTAAAAAATGGTTTTACTGAGCTACAGCTAAATGGTAAGTTAAATCCATTCGATGGAAAGTAAATACTAAATTTATGAATATGTTTTGTACCTTTATTAATATGGTTTCACAGACTTGGCTATCAATAATCAAATAAACCGTAAAGTGATTGAAAACATTGCGTCACTTTTATTACTAGTGTGGAAACCTTATTATAGCATTGTGGAGTTTTTAGTGTCCTAAACCCTGAATAATAAATTAATTAATTAACAACTTTCCGTCTACTCCAGCTTCTTGAGCTACTTCAGCTCACAAAGTATTCAACATCTTCGAATTCCTCCTGAAGCCATATGTTGGATCCCAAATAGCCCTGCGTTTGTAGACAGATGCGATAGTAATTTCCCCGGTGTTGGTGGCGCGGCTGCAAGAAGCCTGGAGGGTGGATGGAAGAACGAACCAGACTGTCCAGGGGGACACCCGCCAGGCGACGAGAGTGGTTAGAAACCTACCTCGCTGGTCTCCAGGCGTCTCGCTCCCACCCAGGCATTTCTCTCTGGCGCGGCCTCGGGCTAAAGGCGCTGCCCGCGTTGGCCTGCGTCGCGCGAAGATGGCCAGACGGACGTGACGTGGTTAACTGCGCTCCGAACTGTCGATTCGTATGCGCCTTCTCCTCGCTGCTCGTCTCCTTACTGCACCACGCCCCTCAGCCTTCCTTCCAAGTCAGTCACTTTCTCTAGCAAAATGTCATCCCGCACTTGCTCGGTATTCTCTCACGGCCGAGGGTTTTCCCGTGCCGATATGGAAGGAAGAAGTTGTCTGGAACCAACTGGCTAGCCGCTATCTACAGTATTTGCTTCAGCACGTGTATCTATGAGGAAGAAACATTGCTTGTGGTAGGTCTACATTTTAATTTGGGGAAATACCATCATCTCCTGAATTTAATTGATTTGGTTTGAAGTGTACTATCGCATACGTTGGGAAAACAGTAGACGATCGCCCAGCTGAATACAATATAAACTGACGCGACGGTACGATACCACATGAAAATCTGAAGTATAACAAAAAAAAAATTAAGAAAATAAATAACATGTTAAGAGTCTTTTGTAAAGAGTTAACGACAGCGTCTTAGCAGCAAACCTACGAGAAACGTGCATCTAAGTCAGCAAAGATAAAACAAATAACCAACATAATAAAATTCTTGTATTCAACTCAGAATGCCAAAACAGGACATTCAAAATAAATACAGTGCCTTTATAAGCATGACAAAGATCGTAAAAATATCCAGCTAATAAAAACGAATTAGAAATATTACATTTCAACAGAGTTACGAACAAAATATATTGACGGTTAACAATGCTAAATGATTAAGCAAGTAAATTACTAACGAAACATTCAAAGCACCACTTTGTGTCAGGTGTATTCAGCTGAGAGTACATAGTTATTTCGTGAACATTTTCTACGGCTCATTGTAGTTGTACATACAAATGGGCACATTTTTCAGTCTCTCAAAGAGCCATTTTTCACTGAGAGAAACTACAGTGAAGCTAGAATAAGATGTCGAATTCAAACTTATTAACATTTCAGGGTGTTGCTAGGTTAGTGATATGGAGAAGTCTTTTTTTTATTATGATTTTTCTCATGTGTACACACACAGTGCTACTTATTATCAAATTAAAATTCTTAAAAAAAATAAATAATCACGTAACACATGTATTCCATATACAGAAGTAATATTATTTTGATTATGAAAATCCTATTTCGCACATCTAGGTACAAGAATTTGTTTGGTCTAATTATCAGAATCGAAAATGGAAACTGTTTATACCTTACTATAAACAGCATCAGTCATTGTATACACAAATTCATCAGATATTCGCTCTGTCCAGTGAGTGGATTGCAGTGTCAAGTGTCCTGCTGTGAACATCACGAATATTCCTTATCCTTAGAATCGCGACGTACGGTACTCGCAACCAGGCAGTTGTTTCACTGTGACGCGCGCCCACTGTCCAGGCCGTTCAGAACTCAACTTCCCGCACCACAGTCGCTAGTCGCGATCTCGGTAGCCTATCTATATCCAACTCGGTGGTCCACTTGCTCGCTCGCAAGGCACCACTAGCGGCAACCGAATGAATGCCGCAATCCACGACAAACCCGGCTAGGTGCGCTGGCAGACTTCTCTTCGTGGATCGGTCACATTCGCTGTCGAGTATTCCTCGCTTCTTCGCGAGAACACAAGAGTGAGGTCTAAATTCTCGGCATTTCTAGACACGGAGTTTCTCTTTCCTGTCATGGGCGCGGTGACTCCGCAAGTCCGTTTCGCCTGTTGTCGCGCCTCGCTTCCCTTCCCCCTCCTCACTTTCCTGTTACAATCTACTATGCTTTAGCGATTAACAGTCAACTGACCGGAAGTGGGCGGGGATATACTGCATATAAACATATAGTAATTCTGTTCAGCACACTTTTTAACACACGTTCCTAAACGTGGCAACAGCGTAATAGCGAATTAATGGGGGGTTTTTTTTTTTTTTTTTTTTTTTTTTAAAGCTTGAGTGTGAGTAGTTTGTTGATGTACGCAGTACCCCTGAACGTAGTTTTACAATTTATCAAAACAGAGCTTAAGTTTTGTAACCATCGAGAATTTTTTTTGTGCTGCTACAGAACTCCAGGTAGAAATGAAATACCTGTTTGACGACTGAAAATCTTTACTACTTGCGTACAAAAATTAAGGCTATGCCTGATGTAAGTTACTGCTCGTGCATCGACACGAGGAGCAACAACATGCTCAGTCAATTAAGTTCAGCAGCACGTTCAAAGGGACGACAGATCTTTACCCACCTTGCACTTAGAAAGGTTTCTGACAATCATAGACAACATGACGTCTGATGCGACCCGTGCCACATCATCAATGTGGGATAGAGAGGTGAGAGTAAAGCATGATGCATGGTTCTCAAAGACAGCGACACATGCTTTAGGATGATCGATGTTAAAAACAAGATTATGGATCAGTTCTTGGGGCGAGATGTACCAAAGCCACCCAAAGCTCCTGCACGGTTCGTAGAGGCACTGGACAGCCTGCAATTCAACTCGCGAATGAGTCCCTAGCGTACTCGATAGGATCGAGATCGAAGGACCTCGCCGGCCAATCCAAATTGGCCGTTTCCTTTGTTTTCTGGTAGTCATCCAACAGTACAGCCCAGTGTGGAACAAGCGTTGTTATTCATGAAACCGGAACCGTGCGTCCGTTGCACCACCGAGATTTAGATGTACAGCTGGATGGTAACTTACATTTTGGGTGAACCAAATAAGAACAGCCAACAACAAAATATCATTGATCCTGTACAAACAATTAATTTGACTGCGCCTAACAAAGTTTGTTAGATTCAACAAACATTTTTCTCGATGTATTATAAACTATTTGGCGTCAATACAGCTGGTCATTTATATTATAATACATTAAAAAGCGTGTAATATATACATTGGAAATCAAGATGTCAGTAATTCGACTGATTCCGTGTGCTCATTCGTATAAAATTCCGTTCTGACATCTCACTGAGTTGCAGTTTGTGTTTTTTACTTGTGAGATACGTAATGTAAGTTAATGACCCTCCTGCCTTACTTTTTGTAACGATTTTGTATCACTACTTTGTCAATTTTGGGTTGTGGTATTGCATGCCTCAGAATTGTCAATCACTTTCATCATGTAGCTCATTAGCAATATTTATTTGAATCTCCGCATTAGTATTTCGTTAGTAATTTTGGTTAAAAAGAAAAATAATATATAAGTTATTTCCAGAAATTTTTCAAATATAAACCAAATAAATTATTTTTTACTTTCGAAATTACCTGCTTATTTGTATATCTTACTCATTCTCAGTTTTAATTATTTGTGGCATTATTTACAGCTGTAACTATCAATGCTTTAATACAGTTTTTGCAAATAAATAATTTTTCCAGAGATCAGCGTATTTTGTTCGATGTTGGCATGCATACAGACTTATGCGTTCTTTGCCGATGTGCATAAATTTGAATTTATCGTTCCGTAGGTGTGCGAGTGCTGCATGTGGAACGTATTATTTTTATATGTATAGTTTTGCACAATCGGCAGGGAAGAGAAAAAAAATATGAAATAAGGAGGCGGTGCCACTGTAAATCTTCGCAGCAGATGAAAAACCGTTGCTTTAATTTGCGGAAGAGCCTTTCAGCGTTGCCCACGGAACGGCCACGGACAGTTAACTTGCCTTGTAAAGTCACTTGACGATTTTACTGCCTCCGCTACTTGTAATAATTGTCTCAGCAGCGTGCGCGTGTGTGTGTGTGCGCGCGCGTGCGCATGCGCAACTGTCTGCTGCCTACGCTGGCATGATTAATGCGCCGGTGGGTTCTCCGTCTCGCCACCTCGGCGCTGCTGTCTTCGCCTTCGCCTACGCCTTCGGCCATTACCGTTTACTGCTAGAGTAAGCACCCCGCACCCCATCGCTCGCACCATCATAATACCGGCCAAATTAGTTTCCAATTGACTGGCAGAAAAAAATAATGCCCATGCGGCTAATTAATGGCTGCTCGGACATAACAGGATACTGAACGTGTTTATTGCAGCCCGTAAGTGCTCGGAAACCAGTCTGTAGTAACAATGCAGTAGTAATTCGAAAAAAAAAAAAATGTTAACATTTATGTCCCGTGCACTTACGCGTAATTACTTGTGACGCCGTAAATGTGCAGATTGTTGAATATATTCTGCGGCTGCATAAACGTTACCAAATAAAAGTTAGTTTTTCTTTATTGTGTCTGCCCCTGGCAAAGGCAACGGAAAGAAAATAAATTGCGTATTTCGTACCTTAACTGCAAGATTTTTTTTTGTTAACTTATATTCTACAGTTCTCTTCATTAGGGCGTCCAAATTGTATTCAATTATTGCACATGATGAAACACTTTTATGCTCAAAACTTTGTTTTCCGATTTTTTTTTAATCATTTATTACGGAGGGCTTTAGAAATATCGTACGTTATTCATAAATGTCTGTTAGCACGCTTGCTTTCGTGTTATATTACTTAAAATATAATCTAGTAGAAATGTCAAACACCTGTTGTGCTATAACTTTCTGTTTTTCTAAATTAATTCCATTGAAATTATATTGTTTGTGCATGTGCGTAATTTTGTGTTTATTTATATCTTTAAATGTTTTTTAGTGTAGCGAATACATTGTAGCAGCACTTGCATCACATAGCAGGAATGCATAAAATAAGCCTTAATATTTAACTATTTTGTTTTAAATTACTTAAGATATTGTGTCGTTAAAACTGCCTGTTGGGCAGGTTTTTGCACCGTTACGATGACATGGCATTTTTTGGGAAAGTAGTTATCACACATATATATATATTGCTTTGTATATATATATATATATATATATATATATATATATATATATATATATTGCTTTGTAAGGAATAGTTGTCTATAAATTACGTATTTACCGTGAATTATGGGATAATCTACAAACATCGTAGGAATATAGCTGTGAAGCTGCCTTTTGTACTTGTGAGGTTAACCTAAAGTAACGTTCGACCATCACTCGTTTTTTTGTCCCAGATACATGCTCATCCCCATTATAATACGAATGCTTGAAGTATACGTGATAAACGAGAGGTTGATGGTCGCAGAATTCGTAAATTTTACCTAAACGATACTAGTTAATGTATTATTTTTGTAAGGCAATTTTGTTTTTATAATTTGGTCATATTTTTGTTATTTGACTAGTGTTAGAGATGGCAACAAAGTATGTTCAAACGAAAATTAGAAGAAGTTTGCCGGTTGTTCAGTCTGGTGCAGCCTACGGGGTGTTGTATAGTGTTGTATAGATCTTAAGTGTGGACTGTCTGAAAGGAGGGAGAGACGTACTCGGTAAGCTTTTAAATATGGCTGTGGAGAATTATGTGGACAGTTAAAGGAACGAATGAAAGTAAGGCGTTGGTGGTAGGGGAGGAGGGGAACTTGATGAGAATGATGAAGAATAAGGAAACGTCGTTGTCGCTTGCTACGTAGGAATTGTCTGCGACGGAAAATGGTAAATGTACAAAGGAAAAGGGAGAACAAAGAAAGGGATTTGGGATGTTGTCTGATGTCGAGTAAGGTAATAGTTCAGAAGTGAGAGTAAGTGTTCAGGATAGATAAAAATGGAAAATGTCCAGTTAACTCCGATTACAGAATAGATTTTTCGAATTAAAAATAGCGGGAATGGAGGAATTCAGGATTGTGTAAAATGGGGAAAAGCTTTCATGATGCCCGTTATGCTTATTCGCTCTTTATATGTTGTTACATGTACTTTTCAAAATACTATACACGTATCAGAAGAATGCGTGGAAGTCGAAAGCAACTTTTCTCGAAATTTGTATAAACATATTACGTACAAAAGTAAATATATTTACGGGAAATAAAATTACATAATTGCTTAAGTGGTGTACGAACTGACATGAAAAATTGAGTGGCGTTCTTTCTAACGACGGGTTAGATGTCTACAAATTTGACTGAAATAGCTTTTCTTTTTTAAATATACTTAATGGTAAAAGAAACGCACATGTACGCACGCTCACAACCTATTTGTGTATATTTATTTGGGGCAGAAGAACAATGGTCAGGGAGAGTTTTGAACATTTGTTCACTGGTGCCGTGAGAAAATGTAACTTGGTTCGGAACATCTTGTTTCGCAACATGTTTCGTCGGCTCCTGTGATGGAGTCGTCGCCGTGCTGCCGCTAACTACTCATTTGTTTGCCAAGGCCCGCTAATGACAGCTTCGATCTCTCGCGCTTGGGCCCCGGACCGACTCTAAGCCTCGTCCACACTTACAAACATCTGTCGCAAACAGTGCGACAGTTGCCGGAGACCTGCTGTAAGCCTACATGAAAAGTGTCTCCAACAGGTGCTTGAAACATGCAGATAGTGGTCAAGAGCACAATTGTTTCCCACCCGGGATGGAAAACACCTTACAGCTGTCGCAAACAACTGCTAGTGTGGACGTGATTCACCTGCACGTGATTCAGCGTCGTTGTGCATTGTACGTATTCACAGTACAACCGCGGTCGTTGCAGCGCAAACATCTACAGTCATGGCATGGTCTGTTCAAAACACGCTCACCTGCATAGAATATTTACATCCAGCACCGTGCTTGCGGGATGTACAGTGTAGCGATTATAAAAACAGCAATAAGGAAGTTGACGCACTATCGAAGAAATACAACGTAAGTGCCGCTGAAGAGGATAAGAAAATTCAAGCGCTGAAAATACAATTCCGGAGGGAACATAAGAAGCTAGTAGATTCCAAAAGAAGTGGTGTGTTACCTAAAAAATCTAACTGGTTTGGGTATGAGCCGCTGCTATTTTTTGCTGCCGGGAAATGAAATTCAGAGGAAGTTGTTCAACAGACATGGATATACAGAATAGCCAGGTGTGTGCATGCCAGATTAAAAAATTCTGTAACTGGGCTTGGGTACGTAAATCGAATAGTGAGGAATTATAAAAAATAGGTTGTTGTGTATTGGTTAGTTTAGAATTGAGTCCTCCACAAACGTGTAGAAATGTGTTTGTCGTACCTAGAATGCTTATTACAAACACAAACGAACTGCAGATTTGGCTTATGCCATGTGAAATTAGGCTAAGTTATATGCCGTATAAGAAATACCAGAAATATTTGGTAGCAATTCGAACCGTGTACTCGCTTGTAAATAAATGTTTTAATTATGACTGCTCACAACAAGTTGTAAAACGTGGTCTCGATCGGAAAATAGCGCATAAACGTTACATATTGTGATTTGCATAAAAAAAAACACAAAAATGTATTTTGAACTGTTTACTTGCTCCAAATTAATTTAATAGAGGAAAGGCAGCTGATGTGTTTTAGACATCCTCTTTCAATACACGTTTCCGGTACGCAAAAATATTCGTGACAAATTTGTTTTCATAACTGTATTAGCAAAGGGTTAATGTATAAAATAAAACAAACAAATTATGAGAGTTTATCCATTTTTTTGTCATCAAATGTGCCGGGAGGGGAATATTTGTTAATTGCTGCAATGTTCCTGCGAAGAAAATTGTAAAAGTAAATGCACGTCAGAGCTACTGTTTCCACTTTGTCGAGATGCAAGGCGATTGGTTTTAGAAATACTCTAAATCTCGCTACCAATATCCCGAAAACGTTTTCGACAATTTGCAGTGTCCTACTCAGTCTGTAATTAAAGATAAGGTTTGGTCTGGCACTGCCTGGGGTATGACCTGGATAAGGTTTCATAACGTTTCTTACCAATGCAAATGCATCATCAGCTATTAATACGCATGGTACGTGTAGTGACCTGCTAGGTAAAGGCTGGCTTCAGGGTAGGTATGGTGCATCCGTTGTCAGTTTCTGATAGAACGAGGTAGTTTGGAACACTCCACCATCGGAAATGCNCAGGGTAGGTATGGTGCATCCGTTGTCAGTTTCTGATAGAACGAGGTAGTTTGGAACACTCCACCATCGGAAATGCAGCCTTGGTAACCTAAATTTGCATAAATCATGTTGTAATTTGCATCCACAATTATCATAATCTCAATGCTATAGCTTCCTTTGTAATTATAGAACATGCTTCCGCTACGTTTCGGCGCTATTATTGATACGTGCTTGNATCAATGCTATAGCTTCCTTTGTAATTATAGAACATGCTTCCGCTACGTTTCGGCGCTATTATTGATACGTGCTTGCCGTCCACTGCACCTGTGCATAATTGGAAATTCCATCTGTTAGCAAACCCATTTGCGATTTCCATCCATTCATCCTTATTTTTGGGCATCTGAAACAAATTACAGATGCCACTGTTGAACCCCGTACGAGTGCGATGTATAGGCTATAAGGCAAACAAACTCTACACATTTACAATGTCTTATTTTATCACATGAAAATAAATCAAATCATGTCCATTACGACCCCCTTTCTCCGCCTTCCTAAATATTACACCTATGTGTAAGCCATTGAGACGCGTGAGTATATAAAATAATATAACTTTCCAAACAGCGGTATTGGTTGCACAGGTGAGCATTAATGATTTAAGCCTAGGTAAACAGGAAGCGCGTGCCATGTAATGGCAGGTTGCATGTCTGTCCCAACCTGCTGATTGGGCAAGCATAACGTGCAATGTCTCATCCTTCAGCCTGCTCGTCAGGCTGTGCAAAGTATATATGTGTGGTTGATAATTCATACCTTTTTGTTCCTAGCAAACAACTGTCGCACTTCTGTCTGGCTCAGACACCCATGAAAGTCTTCCTGAGGATGTATCTGGCCTTTCCCATGAAGAGGGTGCAGGAAATTCAAGAGGAACGTGTACTGACGGCTCCGCTATTTCATTCGCCTCAACTAAAGCGAAAGAAACCCNGGTGCAGGAAATTCAAGAGGAACGTGTACTGACGGCTCCGCTATTTCATTCGCCTCAACTAAAGCGAAAGAAACCCGCACCAGAATAGCATACAGTTAAATAAGCATTTAAATGCATGCAACCGTTGACGGACAAAATAGCACGACGTGACGAATACACAGTTTATGGGGAACACATCGCTGACAAACTATGCAACTCTGGCAGAAGTACATTTGAAATTGCGATTGATCAACGCAACATTGATGATGTGCGTTTTAAACTCACGATGGGAGAGTTCGCCCAGATNGGTGCAGGAAATTCAAGAGGAACGTGTACTGACGGCTCCGCTATTTCATTCGCCTCAACTAAAGCGAAAGAAACCCACACCAGAATAGCATACAGTTAAATAAGCATTTAAATGCATGCGAACGTTGACGGGCAAAATAGCACGAGGTGACGAATGCACAGTTTATGAGGAACACATCGCTGACGAACTACGCAACTCTGGCAGAAGTAGATTTGAAATTGCGATTGATCAACGCAACATTGATGATGTGCGTTTTAAACTCACGATGGGAGAGTTCGCCCAGATANATTTGAAATTGCGATTGATCAACGCAACATTGATGATGTGCGTTTTAAACTCACGATGGGAGAGTTCGCCCAGATACATCATTCAAGCAGCTTGTCTTCCCTTACCAAAGTACTGTCCCATGAGTGTGTGCAATCTGGCCTTAATTATTCCCAAGGACACGCTAGCTCACCAAGTCAGTCGTCAGCTCCATCACCTGTACAGTCTTCGGTTGCTTCACCTGATCCACCNAAGGACACGCTAGCTCACCAAGTCAGTCGTCAGCTCCATCACCTGTACAGTCTTCGGTTGCTTCACCTGATCCACCCATCGCAATCTCCCGCCAATGTAACACAATTTCCAGAACTGTACGGCGGATATGACTTCGAGCAGCTGTAATTAANCCATCGCAATCTCCCGCCAATGTAACACAATTTCCAGAACTGTACGGCGGATATGACTTCGAGCAGCTGTAATTAATTCTGTTACATATATGTAATAAAGATGTCATTGGTTGGTATCAACTACGGTAGCAGGATATCTGAAAGCCTTAGTAGGGTCGGCAAGTGGACAGAAGGACGTGACGAAAGGACAGCGCGTGTACTAAGCGTACGTGTCGCAATTGGATTATCGGACCACAAAAACAATTGTTTTTTACCCAAAGAGAGTTGCGAATTAATGATGACTAGACGACGTTTTACATGCCTTAGCTTTCCCAAGTCTCTCCCCCCCCCCC
>NQII01003128.1:191329-207250 GCA_002778355.1 Clitarchus hookeri | reverse complement strand
CCCATTTTCTCATTGTTTTGCCAATGAACTGTGTATCTATGACGAGTCCCTAGCTTTCAGATATGCTGCGACCAGTATAACACTAATTGCATTTTTTTCCTATACTGACATAACCAACAGCTTCACAACCATCTATTTTTCCGAACATGGGCAGCACGTAATTATATTTCTTAATTTTAAATACAAAGAATGTGTAGTAAAACAACATATACATACTCATATTACTAAATGCTGTGCACAATGTAAACACAAAATCAATTAATTTTCTTACCTTCACATATGCATTTAAAAGTGCTATCAGGGCTTCACACACTTCTGGTGCTATCACTGATATTGACTGTTTGGATATTTGAAGTGTGTACATCAGACTGGTGAACGAATCGCCACTTGCCAAATATTTGACAGTCGCTGCCAAGCGAATTTCTGCAGAAACTGCCTTTCTCAGTCTAGTTGATTATCGCGATATTTTTGGACCAATTAATTGTAGCAATACCTCAAAATCACTTTGAGACATTCTAACAAAATTCCTGAATCCTGCACCATCTTCCAACTTCAAGACTTTCAACAAATTCTCTTCATATCGGGTACCTTCCTTCAATACATTTCGTGTTCATCATCTTCGCTCTCTTCTAGTTTTATCCTTTAATGTTACATATATACACACATATACATATATACACACACATATACACATATATATATACACACACACACATATATATATATATAGCCAGCACATACTCCAGCCACAGCTTCACGCAACGGTATGTTATCAACTAATTAGTGTAGACGTGATGCAATGGACGACAAACATAATGTACATTTGTCCCAAACATTTCGTTCATCTGTGTTTTTAACATCACATGAATTTGTCTGCTACATGTGTTTAAAACAGAGTTCAACAGAAATCTGCAGCAGCAGTATCGGACAAATGTTTGTAAGTGTGGACTAGTCTTAAATACGAAATGGCTACTGTCTTGCAGTCTCGCAGCCGCGGGGCAGTAGCCACTGTTTACTTTGCGACTGCCTATTACAGCAATTAAACCGAGACGGGTGGTGTGTAAGAAGTTGCCGGAGCGGAGAGGGGCACCGCCCTCTCGCCGAGGTTCTGCATCCCAAGTTACACGGTCCTTCTAAAGCTGGGTTTACAAGTGAGAAGTTATGAATCGTACAGTAACCGCATTTCCCGTGCATGGAACCGAGCCTTCTGGATTTACAATTTACAGTTCACGTGCCAATTCTGAAGCGCAGCCAATAAGACTTGGGACAAGCTTGTCCTGTTTAACAACGTATATACACAAATTATTCTTCAAAGCAGATATTTTCTGGCGGAGAAGTTTATTACAGTGAACTTAATTCGCAAATATAATAATAAACGTGCACATACTAACGCATTTATCTTTATTTTATTGATGCTTATACACTGAAGAGCCAAAAAAACTGGTACACCTGCCTAATATCCCCCCCGAGCACGCATAAGTGCCGCAAGACGACCTAGCATGGACTCGACTAATGTCTGAAGGATTGCAGGAGACTATTCACAACATGAATCCTGCAGGGCAGTCCACAAATCCAATCTGCGCCAATTTTAGAAAGGGTTGCACGTCTGTCACGTTTAATTATTCTCGTCAGTCGTCGTCATCCCGTTCTTTCGCGATCTTTTTCCGGCCGCAGCGATGTCGAAGATGTGATGTTTTACCGGATTCCCGATATTCACGGTACACTCGTGAAATGGTCGTACGCGAAAATCCAAATGTTATCGCTACCTCGGAGATGCTATGTCCCATCTCTCGTGTGCCGACTATAACACCACGTTCAAACTCACTTAAATCTTGATAACCTGCCATTGTAGCAGCAGTAACCGATCTAGCTGCCGACCGCATCGCGTTACTCTAATTGGTTCAATACCTCTGTTATTTGCATACGCCCGCCTATACCAGTTTTTTTGGCTCTTCAGTGTACATAAATATTATTTTATCGCCAGCTACAAAGACTGCTCTGTTCTAGTTGGTCACCGCTGCATACCATTTACTTAACAAATAAAATATAACATAAGACCGCACACTAGCTGCTAAGTTCTATTAGAAACCAACGTATAAGGTAACACATTTACATTTCTTCTGTGCACGTCATAACGCATGAGTTAACGCTTAATGTTTCTGTTGTAAACACAGCTTTACTCATCGCCGTAGTCGAGGGGCGCGAGTTTGGTTCCCCGCCCAGACACTTGGAGCCTGCCACTTGAGCTATTTTAGTGTGATTGCGGCGCAGACGGAATGCAGACTCTCAACACTGAAAAAAACTACTTTGTTGCGGCCACAAAATGTCTTGTCAGTATTCGCCCTGGCAAATTTTTTTTGTGGTGGACACAAAATTCTTTGTATTCACCACAAAAGATTTTTTAAAGTGAAATTACCGTCATCGCCAATAACTGATCTTACGAGAACAGTCGAACACTTCATCTTGCTCCTTGAATAGGATGGCCTGTTATTTCGTAAGATCTCTAATCGGTGATTCTTCTTTTAAAGACGGAACCGAAAATCGCTATTTTAATTCGTTATTAATGTTTAACCCGAAGAGCAATGTATACCCCTAAGGCATAATAGTGAGGATATATAATACGGGCCGTGGTTTGCCATTGTCCTTCTGAACTATGAGGCGAGCCGGGTTCGATTTCTGGCGGGGTGGACGGAATTGTGCGGGACGGTGCCGCTAGTCGGCAGTTTTTTTCGGGGACTTCCCGTTTCCCCCGCCCTTGAATTCTAGCGCTGCTCCATACTCACGTCGTTTCACTTTCATCTGTCACTGGTGAATGCCACAATCCCAATCTCGCTATCTAGTGGCACGCTTCCCCCGTAGCAGGCATCGTGGCCTGGGGCTACATAGCCTACAATAGCCGATCCGCTCTCTTTCGGGTAAAGTGCAACATTGACGGTCCAGCGGTACGCGGATGAGATCGTACGCCACCATCTGCTCCCATTTCTGGCCGGGATTCCAGGGGCAAAATTCCAGCAGGATAACACCCGAGCGCACACGAACGTGGGTCGCCCAGGACTGCCTCCGTCATGTCCAATCACTAACATGGGGTGCCCTTTCCCCTGACATGTCCCCCTATCGAGCATGTGTGGGACCGCTGCCGTGCCACAGTACCCGGGATCTGTCGCATGCTGGCCAGCGGTTGTGAGACCCGTCTATCTCGGGACAAGATCCGTTGTCTGCTGGACTCCGTGCAGCGTGTATCGCAGTGCGAGGGTGTGCGACGCTGTTGGTTGAAATGTTCGCGTATTAACAGCCAACCGGTGAAGGGGGCTGTATAATATGTGAAGCGAGATAATCCTGTGCAGCATGTTCAGATCACTGGTGGAACGCTGGGGAAGACAGGGCACGTATTTGACACCAACTCCAGCAGCGATAGTGGGAAAAATAANAGATCACTGGTGGAACGCTGGGGAAGACAGGGCACGTATTTGACACCAACTCCAGCAGCGATAGTGGGAAAAATAAGATGAACAGAAATATTTGTGGGTCATGTTCCTGAATGCAGTTTGTATTTTTTTACGTTCTACGTAAAGAATGTTAAACTCTTACATATTCCGTAATGTTTTGACGTTGATTGGTATGCTAATGCTAAATGTAGTATCTTTTTAATTTATGTGAAATTCTTTTTATAATTAATTACGTAAACTTCATTGAGATGCTTGTAAACTTTATAAGTTAACCTCTAAGTTATTGCACAGTATAATGTTTAAATTAAGAACGTTTCGTGTAGCAGATCTCAAGCAGGAACACACGTGCATTATGACAAGGGATGCAGATTTTACTACTGTTAAATTTGTCCTTTCTTTTATGAAATTTTAGTATTTATTTATTCAGTGTCAATTATAAATCTAATAAATTAACAAAATTTGTGTTTTCCTGATTTAAGGGAAGTTAAGTTCTACTTGCGTCAAAAAAATTTCATAAATTCAATAGTTGTTTACAACTTCTTCCCCGTCATGACATTTTAACACAAAAACGGGTAATGTGGTAGGAACTGTATCTCTTAGAGAGCCATAATTAGTTATAATCAAATGTAAATTATGTAAAATTATTTTTCAGGATGCGCATTTAAAAGCAAGGTTCTATGCGAATTGACTAGTTCACATTATTTAATCTCGTTAGTCGTGAGTTTTTATTTTTAATTCCCAGCTGTTATTTGGCGGAAACGTAAGACGATAGTGTAGGTTCTTGAGAGTTTTCTCATTTTATATATATATTTATTTATTTATTTATATTTTTGCAGTCTCCTGTAAAAAAGTTTGCAATCATTTTTCCAGTCATTCATATGAGAATTTTAGTGCGTGACTGCAGAATCCGCACAATACACTGTACATTTAAAATACACACACGTAGGCTACCGTGCCTTGCAATGTGCAGGATAGTGTTTATGACTGCGCCTAGGGATTGGTCATTAACACTGTGTCTGCACTCAGCAGTCATAAGCTTGTCAAAAAATATTTGCAGGTATTATTTTATAAATATTTAACCAGCCACGTTCTGATTAAAGCCTAATAGGAGAGCACCTCCCATGGACTACAATGTCCTATATCGGCTGCGTTGTCCCCATTTACTGGCAGGTGGAGGGGGTTTCTGTGGTTTGCCATTTCATAACTAATTTCAACGATCACGGTCCGTGTCCTGGATAAATAATTGAAGGTGTGATCAGGCAGGCCGCTCAGCCAAGGGCCTGACCGCAACTCGTAACAAAACGAACAAGGCGAAGCGTAATGTTTATGGTGCCTATTCTTGGATACTGTATTACAAGTGAAGTAATTTAGGTATCCGAGCCTTTAATCAGGCGGTTCGAGCCAACTTTTATCTGGAGTTTCGTCTCCTTTTGGCTCTGCATGGATAACCGCGTATTACAAAACCAAGCTTTTGGTGGTCAGCTGGACGATTTTAGTAGACATTGTGGACTTTTTTTTTTTTTTTTTTTTTTTTTTTTTTTTTTTTTTGCTATTCCAAACAAAAAAGTTTACTGGCTTTAGGTTCTAAGAGTTGTTGTATTGTTGCAAATGCCAGTTTGTGATTGTACTATTTATTAAATTTAATGGAAGGCTGTTGAATTTAAGTGTTAAGATATATAAAAAGAGAGTTTACTAGATGTACTTATAGATAATGGTTAAAGGGTTTATTCTTTATTTTGGGCTATCTTTGTCAGTTGGTTGAAGGAAAAAGGGGAGTACCCCCTGTAAAAAACCTTCAGTTGGGCCTTAGGCTGGGAGATGTTGGTTCCATTGATACTGGTGCTGTTGTACTTGTTACACTATGTTGCCAAGCTCGCACATGGCGGAGAAGATAATCTGGAATCTGGCTTCTGGAGTGGTGGCGGACAGAAGTTGTGAATTGGCTTGCCTGATGTGGGGTAAATATGGACGGAGAGCGTTGATGAAGATTTTGATGTCTTGGATGGCGTTCATAAGTTCGGTGACTGGAGGTGGTTCTGAAGCGTTGGGTTGTTGAGGCTCTGGTGCGATCTGGGAGAATTGTTGCTGGCTGTGGGTTGGGATGGGCAATTGCGGGATTGGTTCTTGAATGATTGGTTGTCTTCTTGGTTTCGGTGGCCTGGGTGCTGCGATTTTGATTAGTGCTGTTGAGGTGATTTTGCTTGATATATTTTTCTTTAGTTGTGGTGGGAAGTTGCAGGTTGTCCTTGCTGGTGGTGCAATGGTTGGGGGCTGTGGATTCTGTTGTGGAAGTCGGGCGGTGATTTGCTGTTCTTTCTCTTGTCTCTTGGGGCATGCTTTGGCGCCGGCCATGTGGTCGCCTCCACAGTTTGGGCAAATTCGGGTTTCAGTTTCTTGTAGTGTGCATTCTTCAAGAGGGTGTAGCTGTGAGCACTGTGGGCACCTTCTGCTGCGGTAGCAGTTGGATGCCACGTGGCCATAGCATTGGCAGATTTTACATCTTTTTGGTGTTAGTGAGATGTATCTTTCCGNTCTGCTGCGGTAGCAGTTGGATGCCACGTGGCCATAGCATTGGCAGATTTTACATCTTTTTGGTGTTAGTGAGATGTATCTTTCCGTGGTGACGATGTAGTGCAGCACTTGCCTTGTTGCAAGGAGTTTGGTTTCTTCTTGAGCAGTTTGTACAGTTACCAGTACTGGGGGTGAATAATATGGACTTCTTTTAATTTTCGGGTCTCCAAGTATTTGCACTGTCGGGTTGATGAATCCTTGGCNGGGGGTGAATAATATGGACTTCTTTTAATTTTCGGGTCTCCAAGTATTTGCACTGTCGGGTTGATGAATCCTTGGCTTGATAAATTTTCTTTGATTTCGTCAGGCTCTGTGTTGTTGGGGATATTTCTGATAACAACTCTGTGCTGTTTCTGGTCGGCTGATTTGAAGGTAAATGGTTCTTGTTTGTTCTGGTACAGGAATTCTAGGAGCAATTTGTGGGTTTTTGATGACTGGGGAAAGTATTTAGTCTTACTACCTTGCTGTAGGNGTACAGGAATTCTAGGAGCAATTTGTGGGTTTTTGATGACTGGGGAAAGTATTTAGTCTTACTACCTTGCTGTAGGGTAGTGAATGGACCAATTATGTTCATGAGTTCTTTGAGAGTTTTAGTTCTGTTTCCCTCTAGTGGTGGGCCACGGCAGTAGATTGCTGGAATTCTTGGCTGTTCTCCTGCGTTTGGTTTTGGTTGTTGGTTATTGNGTACAGGAATTCTAGGAGCAATTTGTGGGTTTTTGATGACTGGGGAAAGTATTTAGTCTTACTACCTTGCTGTAGGATAGTGAATGGACCAATTGTGTTCATGAGTTCTTTGAGAGTTTTAGTTCTGTTTCCTTCCAGTGGTGGGCCACGGCAGTAGATTGCTGGAATTCTTGGCTGTTCTGCTGCGTTTGGTTTTGGTTGTTGGTTATTGNCAGTGGTGGGCCACGGCAGTAGATTGCTGGAATTCTTGGCTGTTCTCCTGCGTTTGGTTTTGGTTGTTGGTTATTGTATAGGGACATTTTGACGTTTGTTAGATTTTCCGGTGTGGATGCCCTTTTGTTGTCGGTTCTTTTAGGGGATGTTGAGCCTGTGCTGCGCTTTCTGCGAGCGTAGGTTACAGTTTCGAAGTCAGTTTCAGTTGGAGTTACTTCATCGGCGATGGACTCCATTTCTGGGTCAAACTCCGAGTTGGTGTCATTTTGCATAACAGAGTAATTATTACTTTATAATCAAAAACACCGCAGTATTTTTTTTTCACCTTAGAAATACAAATACATTAATAACACATACTGTACTCGCCTCTTGGCATTCTTGGCGGTGACCCTATCATTTTATGGTGTAATAATAAAGATTAAAGTATGCTTGCCTGTCTTTCGACAACTTTAAAATCATGCACAGGTATTTTTGTACCTAAAAGCCATTGTGAAAACTGCCGTTTCAGCCACTTTCACTTCCAAAAAATACACACTATAAACTGAAATACGAAACTGAAACTGTCGCCGGATGTGGACTGTTTTTTAAATGCTATTCCTTGATGTGCTTTTTTTTACGCACGTGGGACTTTTTTTGAATAATTTTCTTTTTTCCCTGAAGCTCTGCGCACCATGCAACGACCTAGCCAGGTGGGACACTCAGTAAACTGCATTGTTTTTGTTAGAAGTTTGTATTTTATTATGATATATTTTTTTTACTTCTCCTTGCGATGAATGCTGGCATCACGAACCTGAACATCTGGGATACACAACATGCGTGGNTATATTTTTTTTACTTCTCCTTGCGATGAATGCTGGCATCACGAACCTGAACATCTGGGATACACAACATGCGTGGGGTGTGTGTGTTAAAGGTACTGGATAGTCGTGAGCACAATTGCCATTCAAAATGCTGTAAAACCCCTCTGATAGCCATTAATGTAAAAAAAAAAACACGTTAAGATAATCACGCAGTAAATATGATAAAACTAGGCCCAGGGACAAATGGAGGATTCAGATGTGTTACTGGGATAATATTCTCAAAAGTAAGTTCTCAGTTTTCGGGAGTGAGAGGGCAGTACTGCGCATTTGCCAACTATGACTTATTGGTGGAGGCAAATGAGTAAATTGTGCCTATCCGCATCTTGTAGGCGACTGATAACTAGACAACAAAATATTAACGAACTTTTTTTTATTGAGCTTTCAATTCTTTCATTTACTACTCTCGTCTGTACGAGCAGAAAGTGCCGCCAAAAAATTACATGATAGTAAACAGATTTGGAGAAAAATTCTATTAAAAAATTTTAATCCAAAATATTTGCTTATTTTGGTGTAGTTGTTGGCAGTACGTAGACCGCAANGAAAATTCTATTAAAAAATTTTAATCCAAAATATTTGCTTATTTTGGTGTAGTTGTTGGCAGTACGTAGACCGCAAGAAAATGCGTTCGCAAAGAATGTATTAGAAACTGCGATACAAGAATAAAATAGAATGAGACGCCTGTACATACATTCTAAAGAAACGCTATTATTTACTATCTTGTGTCGATTAATTTGTTATAACAGTGCAGTACAGTGGTCGATAATTTTCGGTGAAGCAAATAGCTCTCCTATCTTGCATTCAGTAGGACGCAGTACTGAGGTAGCGTTTTGTTCCCGACCAGGTACTCTGCGATAGGCGTGGGTAGGGAGTGGCGGTGGTGGTTATGCCACAAGGTGTCATGTCCCCATGTCAAGTTCGTTATTGCAGGCCACCTATAGGCTGTTCACGGTAAACTGGACACTTTTGAGGCCCAAGTTACTTCTTCCTTTCAGCCATTTTTTTTAAGCTTCAACTACCTATTTAAATACATATTGTCATTTAAGTAATAAACACAATGTGTGTATTCCACCGCACTTGGAAGCTAACATCTAAGGCTAAAATTAAATATATTTATTGACTATTATTCCAAATGAGAGGGCTTTCAAAAGTGCTCACTTTACGTTGAATGGCCTATACTTTCCCGTACGTTAGGTTTTCATTACAATTTTAACCAAGTTCATAATGGGTATTGTTTTACACTCTTTCGTACTCGCATTAGAAAGGACCTGGGTTCGATTTCGGTTTTCCATGTTTTTCTGAATTACTACAAGCGAATGGTGGTATTGTTCCTTTCTATACGTCATGGTCGATATCTTCTCCGTTCCTGCTTCTCTGTGCAACTTGCTCGATCTCTGATGACCTCACCGTTGACGAGACATCAGGCTTTAACTACCTAGCTACCGTTACTAACCCTACCTTACCCTACCCTACCCTATCCTACCCAACCTACCCTTCCCTACCTACCTTACTTACTTACCTTACCCTGCCTTACCTACCTTACCTACCTATCTTACATACTTTATCTACCTATCTTACATACCTTACCTTACCTACTTACCCTACCCTACCTTACCTACTTACCCTACCCTACCTTACCCACCTTACCTACCCCTACGTACCCCTACCTAACACACCTTACCCACCTTACCTACCTTACCCTTACCCATACCCATACCCATACCCTTACCGTACCTTACCTTTAAATTCCTTCGCACTTTACGAAAAGAATAATTAAATATTTGTTTCTTTAGTCCGTGAATGACAATTTAACGTAGGCCTATTGTACTTTTGATTGTGTATATGAAACGTGGGGAAATCTAACCTATTGGCAGATTATACATTTTTTTTATTATTAATTTTAGGTGAAAGAATTGCTGGTACTCCAGAGCCATTTATTCTACTTTTCTCTTTAAAACCACCAACTTTTGTAATCTATCCACATAAAGGCAATGGCGTACTCGTCCAGCACAAATTTCGTTTGAGCGTATGTTTCTTGTTGGTTAATAAGTGTTGTAGTAAGTTGTGATCCGTTTACCGCTTTGATAATTATTTTTGACCGTAGGTACCTCGGCGGTGTTAATCGCTTACCGCATCACTCTTACATGGCTATGAAGCCGCACCGGTGTGAATAGATCTCACTCCCCTGCTCTACTTGAAATTTCTAAACACAGAAAAGATTTTTGAGAGGTTTGTAGCCCTTTACTGTCGTGAAGCCGCCTTGTCTGTAGCGTTTCTATGTACAACCGAGCGACGTAAAGCTGTGGTTCTTTTTCCGAGCAGGTTTAGAAATAANCCTTGTCTGTAGCGTTTCTATGTACAACCGAGCGACGTAAAGCTGTGGTTCTTTTTCCGAGCAGGTTTAGAAATAACCGGTTGCCGCTTTCTTAATATTCAGGCAAGACAGCACGGCTTTGATGTACTCAGTGATCGCATATGTGTCGGTGTGGATTGCTAAAACTTCCATCAGGAAGTATTGTCCTCATCAGAACGAACTCCTTTTTTTACAAGGTGTCAGGTAAGGACGTAGTTCTCTGACGTTCGTGTTTATCGATTTAGGAATAGCTTTACGCATGCGTGCTTTCTCTACGTAAAGTTTCTTATTTATTTTACATTCCGTGCTTCCCTCCAGTGCCTATATTTTAGCATAGGTGATGAAGTATCGACAGTGCAGTTGCTTTCAAACCAGTGTCGCGCTTGTTGCTTTCATTTCTGTATTGTCTTTTCCGACTATTCTTGTTCTTTACTCCATCTGGAATAAAATTACCAAAAATAGCTGATTGGTACTTCAGCTTATAAATAGTGTAGGTGATTTCTTGTAAATAATATATTATAAAATATAGTGTGAGAGATTTTTAAAATGCGAGAATTGCCACGTAGATTGCGGGTTTCACGGAATATTTCTTTTCCATTTTAATTTTAAATGCGTTAAAAATTAGTTATTTAATTTGGTAACACATTTATATCATAATAACGTTAATTTTACTGAAATGAGACGTTGTTTGTGGTTAATATCAAATTTTCTTACGCCTTCTCGTAATTTTTATAAGTTTGATACTGATTTCAGTTGAATTTTTTTTTTAATTGTTCATTCAACGCCTCCACTTTATAACGGATCTAAATTGGGGGAGGATTGGGGGGAATGGATGTGTTTCCCGCTTAAGCACTAAACTAACTCAAACTAAAATAAAAAAATGCATGGCTTATACGGTATTCAGACGTGGAACATCTTTGCCTGAAGTTTACGTCTTTACGACGGGTGTTTCTACTGCGTCTACCAAGTTACGGCGAGCAGTTCCCCGCGTAATTATCCGTATTTGCAATTATGTCGTAATTTGCAAATTGAAATCAGGAGGAGGGAAGTGGAAGTGGCCCGGGGGTTGCGTCCAGCTGTCGTGGGACGGCGAGCGAGAACGGAGGTGTGCGCCGCGCGTGTAAGGCAGTGAGTGGTCGCTCCTGGACGCCATCTGGCCTGGCGTCTCGGCCGCGGTCCCTCGCCGTAAATTAGCCCTGCACTAATTGCAGTCTCCCGATACCCCGCTGCGAGCCTCGCTATGTTAATGCCGCGGCGGCGCGAACCGGCCTGCCTACCTGCACTGCCCTCCCCCTCCTAAGCCTGCTTCATTCAACATTCCCTCGACGCTCCTCTCTTTACTCACATTTCATTACAAAAAAAATGCTGTATTGTCCCCCCCGAGGAAACATTAGAACTCTGCCAGCCTTACCTGTAAGTATCGATGGAAATTTAACGAAGTACGCACTTACAAATTCCAGCCAATTCGTAAATAAACGTTTCCTTTTTTGGTGGATTAAAAACTAAGTTATCAGTTTACACTCCGTACTTCTTTCAAAGTTATCAGCTTCGCATGCCGACCCTCCCGTGGTGCGGTCGTTTGGTGCGTCGCCGGTCAGTGGTGTGGGAGGTTCTGGGTTCGAATCTTAGTTAAAACATGGGTGTTAATTTAAGTTAGGTCATAAGTTAGTTTGTAAGCCGTCCCCCTGATAAGCCTTCACGCACAGCACCAGGGGACGTTAATAAGCTCTTTTCAATCCTGGCTAATCTTATCCTATCAGCTTTATTATTATTATTGAATAGTTTTCATTTTATAAAATTATAGTGGAGGAGGCAGTGTCTCCCAATTACAATAGTTAGATATCTTTGATTTATAGTAAAAATAAATAGTGTCACACCGTTGTTTGTAGTAAGCCTGGAGACAAAGTGACATCTTTGATTATAGTACAGTCCGAGCCACAGCGTTCCCTTGTGGCTATATTCCGAACCATGTTAGAGATCGTGAGAACGGATGTCTTCGTTTGTAACCACTACCACACACGACCCTAGATTCTGGTTTAATAAACTNGTTAGAGATCGTGAGAACGGATGTCTTCGTTTGTAACCACTACCACACACGACCCTAGATTCTGGTTTAATAAACTACTTTCAAAATAATTTCATGATGAGGGATTAGCTGCGGCCAATGACATGAAATACAAATTGTTAGAACACGTTTAATCATCATATTAATATTTCAAGTTTCCCAATAGATTCGTGTGTATAGTCTATTCGCGGTTTCTTCACACTTTTTTTAATCAAACCTCTGAAAAACCACCCCGAGTATGGCGTGCATTGTCTATGTCACGTATGACAAGCTTTTTATGCGTTTAACATGAAAGTACCTTTTTTTGGTTAAATTGAAATTTCACTTNACTATGTCACGTATGACAAGCTTTTTATGCGTTTAACATGAAAGTACCTTTTTTTGGTTAAATTGAAATTTCACTTATATTTGTTCTATAAATTATAATATATAGTTTGTAATTAATATTTATAAAAAGAGGGAGAAATAAGTGAGTTGGTAATTCCTAGTAAGAAATAGTTTTTTTTTTTGCAAAATATTATTACACTCAAGTGCGCACGAATATGGTGCGCTGTCCCTTTGTTGTCATTTTCTAAACTCGGCTGAGCTTTGTCTGCACGAGGCGGAGAAATATTCTGGGAGTAGAACTTTAGCAAGGCTTCAGAAAAGTTGGAAGTAAACTTGAATGTATTATATTGTCCGGGTTCTAAGGACCTCACACGTGGGGCTTCCGACGTTCTGCAGGCTGGTGGGCAGCTCTAGACTCCGGTCACGTGTGGTCCCAGATATTCGCTTGCGAAGAATGGCTCTTCATCAAAAACTGGCGCTTTCCAGCACACGGGATCGGATCCAGGAATCCGTGATCAGTCCGTCAATAAATGACTCGGCGGTATTCGGAGCTAATGCCGTTTGGGTTCCTTAATAAAGTAAACAGTCTGGATGCGAAACTGACCAATAGAAAATTCAGTACATTGATATTTTATTAACGTATTTTTATTCGGAATAATTTTTAACACTTACTAGTTCTATTCCTCATTTTTACCTATTGCCTTGTTACTACTCTTAATCGCACTTTAGCTCTCCGAGGGTCACCATGTGAGTGTTGTCCAAAGGTGTTATCCCTGCCTTTAGGAGCACCCCTCACAGAATGTTATTCATTTTCGTTATTTTTGTTTAAGCAGGTAGGTGAAAAACGCGCATTTATTGTGGATTTACACTTTCAAAAAACATGCGTGTAATTTATACCACTAATTGAATTAGAAATATAAATCNCGCATTTATTGTGGATTTACACTTTCAAAAAACATGCGTGTAATTTATACCACTAATTGAATTAGAAATATAAATCGCGGTATCTGGAGGACTATAGTTTTTCTACTAGTACGAAGAAAAAAAAGGATTATGTGTGTGCATAGTATTTAAGCGTTTGAGTAAAGGAAAGCTTACGTGTGTTTTTCACCGTGGATGTTAAGCTCTTCGACCGGCTGGCCGGGATACGNGCGTTTGAGTAAAGGAAAGCTTACGTGTGTTTTTCACCGTGGATGTTAAGCTCTTCGACCGGCTGGCCGGGATACGGCGGTTATTAAGTCGCCGTGCTCGCCGATGTAAGTTGCGTCGTTATCCGCCAGGCGCGCTGTGATAGCATGTCGCCGTGCTGCATTGTGGGTCCCGTGCAGGCCTGCCATCTGCTCCTCGCCGCGCCGCACGCAGATGAATGGGCGTAGCGAGCCTCTCGGCCGTATATCGTTCCCAGACAAACCATGTTGGCCGTGCGGCGGCGAACGCGGTTTGCCTNTATCGTTCCCAGACAAACCATGTTGGCCGTGCGGCGGCGAACGCGGTTTGCCTTGAGTCTGGTCAGTTACGTTCTTCAGGGGCAACGAACCAACCTTCGGCGCTTGTCCTTGTAACGGCATTTTCAGTTTCGCTGCAGATTTTTTTAACGACCTAATATGTAAGCTGTTGGCGGCATTTAAAGCATAAGTTTGATGCAGACAGGGAAAACAAAACATAAACGGGACGTAAATGTTAAGATAATTGTATCCGATATAAATTAGATATCAAGAGTTTTTTTCTTTATTGCTATTTTGTGGACTTTTCAGGAATGTGATATGAGCCTTATAAAATGTGTGTATAGAAAAATAAAATAGAGAGTTTATGTCAGTAACGTGGTTGTGTTGAGGGTGATAAAACGATCCAGGGGGAAAAAAAATAGCCAGTGATTTAATGGCGGTGGTAATAAAGGACGATACGAAAGGTGTGTCAACATTTCAGCGTATAATACGATACAGCATGTGAAGCATAATAGAAGCTGTTGGAGTGATAAACGCTGGCTCGTAGGAACAAAAGCACTGGACGATGTTGCATGGAGAACTTCTTCACTAGAGACGCGACAAAGGAGTCTCGGAGTCTATTACCCGTGTGTTCCGCCCTGATTGTGAAGTGTTATTAGCTCGGATGTTTTTTCTTGCATCTCGTACATAGCTTTCGCTGTCCACTGCGTGGAGAATTCCTTACTTTTAAGCCCTGCTTTTCGTGTTGGCTACCGTGCTGTACATAAGAGTTTTGTAAACTTATAGGTATAGTTAGCGTCTGGTAAAATACTCAGAAGTAACGTAAGGTAAATTGTTAATTCTTATATCCTTGAAGTGTCTTAAAAACCCTGCCTACCATGCCTGCAGCTGCAGACTTCAAATTGGGAATCAATGTTAAAATAATTTCCTTCCCATTGCGTCAATTTTAAAGATAAATGTTTCAAACAAAAAATATTCTACGTGTAATTTCTTAAGGAATTTTGCTATGTTAAAACATATTGCCGATTATTTTGTGTAGTAATTTTTTTCTAAAATTAAATATTGAAATTTACATATAACAAAAAAAAAAGATAAGTAAATATATATATTTTTTAAAAAATAATTGTATATAGCAATATTCTCTGAGAAAGCCGCATTAATTATTTTTTTTTTTGTTTGAACTAGTTGTCTTAAAAATTGACGCAATGAGAAAGAGTTTCGTTTGACATTGATTTCCCATTTGAAGTTCGCGGCTGCCGACTTGGTAGGCAGGATCGTCAATTGACAGTATTGCCATGCAGTAAGTCCACCAATAGCATCGTGTATCACTTAATATTCTCTCTTTTTATTATTAATGTGCTAGGTAATGAGAACTTAAAAATACAAAATATGAATAGGGAGAAATAAATAATTTAAAGATGCCTAAAATGAAATATAATACTTAAAATGAAAAGCTATTTATTATGCCATTAGGGGCCTCTGTCTAACGAGAATAAGACCTAGAGGGGAGTCTGAGATGGATAATAAGGAAAGGAAAACTACCCGACCTCGAGTTTGTGTCCTCTCGTTGCCCAGTGAGGGGGAGACGTCCAGACTTCAGATACCCCGCCGACTGCGATGTTCCACCAATTCGGAGTTCTGTCCGCAATTATCGCCCCACTCCCCCTTGATTGTGATTGGTCCTGACGTGGCTTGTAGGTGGAGTGTAACTTCAGATTGCTGATTACATTTCGCCACTTTGAATAATCAGCTGGACACACATTTTGGCCCTGCGTAGGCAGATTGTCCAACTTGTTTAGTCTTTCAACATTTCAGCTCTGATTTTGAAAATAGTTTATAAACAGTCTGCTGCCATCTTTTCGGGCATGCGTGCGAGTGGCTTTCATGTTGCGCAAGGTTGCATAACGATGAGAGCAGAGTGTCAACTTGTAATTTAGTGAAGCCAGTGGAAATATGCAAG
>NQII01003128.1:171671-188931 GCA_002778355.1 Clitarchus hookeri | reverse complement strand
TCGAGGAACACCGAGCTCTGTATCGGCCTCGCGTCTACCCGCCCTCGACTGGCTGCGGCGTCAGCTTGCTCCCACACCGCCTCCTCTGCCTCGCGGTTTTCAGTTCGCTCGAGTGCTTCGCTGTTGTTTTCCAAATGACCACGTCTTTGGCTGCAGACCGGGATCGTCATTACCGAACGGGTATGCGTTTCCCCTCTAGAGTGAATCGATGCGCGTTCTGCGTTAGCTGTATGCTGTACCCTGTTGTTTGCTGGTTTACACTTACCACCACTAAAACGTAGCTCGTCAGCTGACGCCACATGAAGCGTGTTAATGGGTCCCTCGCTGCTCGCTTGTGAGTGGTCGGAATGCATTCAGTTTCCCTATGCCGCACGGTGTTAACTGGCTCCTGCTGCGTGTGCCGAGAATGTACGGCAGTGAGCGAGCACCAGCTTACCTTTGCAACACCTCACCACACGCCACTAGTTTTTCACGTTAATACAGTTATCAGTGGTTAGGGTGCGTAAGATAAGGTTCGACATGACCCAGATTCATCGTGACTGGTTTTGAGTCCTACGTTGGCCGCTTGTACGTGGAAAAGAAAGCCCTGATAATATTAAAGAATGTATTTAAAAGAGTTAGTTTGGCGAAAATATTAGTTCCGACTGGAAAATCACTGTTCGGACCACTTGTTAGTGTGCTNATCACTGTTCGGACCACTTGTTAAGAGTGTGCTAAAAAATGAGTTGAGTTGAGAGATCTGGGCGGCTCTTAACAACGAGCTCATGAGAGCCGATCAGTGCTAAGAAATTTGTAATGTTGTGGTCTCTGGAAGTTCTATCCTCGAATGTTGCTGATACTGCGTCTAGACAGACTGCTGGAATCTCTCTGCCAGAAGCCATATGTTTCTGATACACGCACACTCTATAAATGGAACAGTCTGTGACATTATTGGTGGCAGCGATGGGTTTTGCAGTAATTGCAGATATTCGCTCAACCACGCATTATCCTAAATAAATGTCTTGTTGCATTTCAAATACTTTATGTAATATTAACTAAGCTTGTGTTTTAGCTCCGTCTCAAAGGGGCTCGTACCACCTCTAGAAAGCATTTTCGACCATAGGTACGACGCAATATTCTGGAATAATTTATTCATAGGGTATATGCAGGTGGAATTAGTTGTTGGTGTTCAGCCTCATCCAGTATACTGGCGTTACCTGACGCAAGCGAGCAGCGACATAGGGAGGCTTAAGATCGCGCCATTGACACATGCCGCAATCCACACTCTGGAATGGTGAGCTGTTCATTTATACCCTTCAACTGAGAGAGTAATTCCATGCTACTTGGCAGTTCTAGTTAGAGCTGCGCCGTTGGCACGTTCCTGGCCAACCAACGGGTAATTTAGAACGTAATTGCGCACAGAATTACGGGCGGAATGAATTGCCCCTTGGAAGTAGGTGGTTCTGTAGTTTCTGCATGCTGCGCTCGTCAGCTAGTGGAAATGGATAAGCAAATTGGAATGTTGCATGACTTCGGGGGGAGAACGAGATGACATATGTGAACGAGGTAAGGCATCGTACACACCACCTGCGCAGAATAGGCGACATTTCCCGTTGGGCTGCCAAAAAAATCCCAGGTTTCGCACGATATATAACGATATAACGTTACATCGCAAGGCAACATTTTGCCAGCGCTTTCTTAATAGGTTGTCAGACTTCAAAGAGCCGAATAAATATGTAAGAATTAAATGTAATGTAATGCTAAATTATTTTATCTTTACTCTTCGATGTAAAATTTTATTGTTTTTACTCTACGGTAATTTACGCAATGGATTAGCTATATTTCTATATTAAAACTAGTATTCAGCAATATTACATTGACGTCGTCGTGATTATTGTGCAGTGCACGTATGTAAATTCTTGGGGTACTTGTTTTCCACTGTTATTACCAACCTCCCCCCCTCCCCTTTTCTTGTCATAGATAAGTAAAGTTTCCTTCAGATCATTCTACATTTAAATTANAGAGCCGAATAAATATGTAAGAATTAAATGTAATGTAATGCTAAATTATTTTATCTTTACTCTTCGATGTAAAATTGTATTGTTTTTACTCTACGGTAATTTACGCAATGGATTAGCTATATTTCTATATTAAAACTAGTATTCAGCAATATTACATTGACGTCGTCGTGATTATTGTGCAGTGCACGTATGTAAATTCTTGGGGTACTTGTTTTCCACTGTTATTTGTCTTGNGCATGACTTCGGGGGGAGAACGAGATGACATATGTGAACGAGGTAAGGCATCGTACACACCACCTGCGCAGAATAGGCGACATTTCCCGTTGGGCTGCCAAAAAAATCCCAGGTTTCGCACGATATATAACGATATAACGTTACATCGCAAGGCAACATTTTGCCAGCGCTTTCTTAATAGGTTGTCAGACTTCAAAGAGCCGAATAAATATGTAAGAATTAAATGTAATGTAATGCTAAATTATTTTATCTTTACTCTTCGATGTAAAATTTTATTGTTTTTACTCTACGGTAATTTACGCAATGGATTAGCTATATTTCTATATTAAAACTAGTATTCAGCAATATTACATTGACGTCGTCGTGATTATTGTGCAGTGCACGTATGTAAATTCTTGGGGTACTTGTTTTCCACTGTTTGTACCAACCTCCCCCCCTCCCCTTTTCTTGTCATAGATAAGTAAAGTTTCCTTCAGATCATTCTACATTTAAATTATGTTATAGTGGTGACTTCCAAATTTTCGCTTGTTAAGTATTGCCTTCCAAAAGAGCCCTTTTCAATTCTTCTCAGTACTAGATGTACATTGTGATTCGTCTGTTTGCGTAACTTCGTGTATTCATCTTACATCTTCTCTATTGGAAGCTTATAGTTTTTATATGTTTCCGTTACTTAGAAGCCTCGTCTGTGAATCGTACACGAGTGTGCTCCGCAATTTGCTAATTATTGTATATTGTTTTTACATTCATTGACGAGTATAGCTCTCTAATAATGATTCGGCAGTTTTCCATTTTTCTTACTCCAGGACTGTGAGTAGCCAGTAGTTATGCTTACGGAGACATCCCCCCCCCTCTTAGGCTCTCTTTTATATACAACTTTCACGATAATTGAAATTCATTTGCCAAAAGTATAAAATCAACAATAATTTTTCGGACACGAACACAAGTGTGTGTGTGTGTGTGATATGTGTATACACATACATACATGCGCACCCATAATTTTCGAATCTCCATGGAAACTAAATTCTAAATTATAAGAACGGGAAACGAGGACATTGCCTTCCACGGTAATTACACACGAAGTGTTCATGGAAAACTATCAGCAGAAGTAATTTTGTATCACAGAAATGGTAAAGTTTTAACTTTAGATGGCCGAAGCTACACCAGAGCAAGCTAGCCTCAAATTTTCATGGCATAGGTTATCAAAAATGAGATGGTGCAGTCTATCTCTCGAACTATTGAATTCTGCAACCATCGACAAAAATTACACCTTAGGGCCGGTTTTACGACCTCCTGTTAATCTTCCGGTCGAAAATTAGCCACTGGCTGTCACTGAATTTGGTTTTAGCACTTCAAGTCAACGTCTAACAGCGACTTCAGCTCCCAGTTGCTGGTTACCGATGATGAACCTGGAGCTAGCGGTTCCAACCGGAGGTTGGGGAGAAAGAAAATGGCATCATATTTGGAATACATGGCAGAAATACGACGATTTCGAGTATTTATATAATAATAAGTACAGTTGGGTGATATAAAATACTCCCTAGTGATGCGATTATTTATTTGTGTTCATATTATAAATATTACCATCGAATAACATTTTAACGTAACTTTAGACAATGGCATTTTCGTTTCGATAATCAGTAATCGTTTTGGACGTTACTGTGCTGATATCTTGCAGGCAACTGTGAACTACAGAACGTGTAGCGCTGCAGCTGCGCAATGAATCATAAGGGTTGGTTTTTGAATAAAGAAATTTTGTTCAGACTTTGGGAGTAACAGATATGAAACAAAAAAAATATTTTTCTCACAAATATATTAAAATTTCACTTTTGCTTTCCGATATAGGAAGCTTAAAATATATTAACACCACAATTTTGGTTTATTATAAAAAATTAGCTACTAATAAATCTTTAACTACAATATTATATGTTTACCATATAGAAAATATAAAAAAAACAATTAAAATTGTTAAAATGTTGTTTTTTAAACAGTACAATCTCGAAAAGTCACTAATTTTTAGTAACTTTCGCTACCAACATATACAAAATCAGACACGAGCTTCTATTTAGCCAACAGTCAAGCCCAACTCCCAGCTAGCCAACCTCCAGATTTAGCCGGAGGTGGTAAAACCCGCCCTTAAACATTAAACTATTTGTGTACAGCAGAACTGTACACACAATTATACAGCGGTTAGCAGCGGAAAANACCCGCCCTTAAACATTAAACTATTTGTGTACAGCAGAACTGTACACACAATTATACAGCGGTTAGCAGCGGAAAATTTCGAAATGAAGGGAACTAATAAATTAAGGGCGGAGAACTCCAAAAGCTGGTAAAGGCATATATGCGGTGTTACAAACTTGTCAAACTATTACGATAACGCACTACAGCAAAAATTACACGGCCGNACCCGCCCTTAAACATTAAACTATTTGTGTACAGCAGAACTGTACACACAATTATACAGCGGTTAGCAGCGGAAAAATTCGAAATGAAGGGAACTAATAAATTAAGGGTGGAGAACTCCAAAAGCTCGTAAAGGCATATATGCGGTGTTACAAACTTGTCAAACTATTACGATAACGCACTACAGCAAAAATTACACGGCCGCNGTAAAGGCATATATGCGGTGTTACAAACTTGTCAAACTATTACGATAACGCACTACAGCAAAAATTACACGGCCGCTACAAGCACAGACGCGCGGACATATCCAACCTAACCAGTAACAGCTTAGTCAATGGAATCTGCATTGTCGAGCAGTTTTGGGCCGACACTGACAATATGGGTTGCAACAGCCAATGCAAGGAATTAGTGTAATTTGTACCCGATATATGTTTTTTTAATCACTATACGAATTAAATAATACATTCGGAAGTACGGAAAACAAAGTCAATGGTAAAAAAAATGACCTTATCAGGTAGGGGTCACCCAGTGGATAATTTTTTTTGCCTTGTTCATCGTCCTTACTCTGTATTTTGGCATAACACTAAAAACTTTATTGCGCAAGTGGGAATCATGCCGGACGATGCCGTTGGTTGGCGGGTTTTCTCGGAGATGTCACGTTTACTCCGCCCTTGCATTCCTGCGCTGCTTCATTCTCACCTCATTTTATCCTCATCGTCTCTCAAGACCTCGTTGTTAAGACCCGTCAAAATATCACAACTAAAAACTGTATGGTAACCGAATACGTAGCAAAGTAGGGAAGTAATTGNTTGTTAAGACCCGTCAAAATATCACAACTAAAAACTGTATGGTAACCGAATACGTAGCAAAGTAGGGAAGTAATTGATACAAATTTTCAAAGTCTCTGAGTACAGCCAGATTTTTTAAAGGTTGGAGGCCGTAATTATATAAAATAGTTAATAATAATTTTTTAATTTATTTATATGCAATAAAAAATATTTTAAACGTAATATTTCAATGATTATGGCTGTGATTTTCTATGCACAGCTAATGTTTACATAACCTTCCGTCATCTCACAGAATTTAACTCAATCACATTGTTAAAATCAGTATAGCAAGTTCATTAACACCTACTGAATTACTGTTAAAAAAATTTATATTTGATATCTGACATGTCCAGTATTTACATTGACATACTCGTCCATTCAGTCCAATCTTAATTCAGTTCAGGTATCGCCAGTCTTTCCTGTCCGGAATATTCTGGAGCATCCCTAGCACTTCCTCACATAGCAGCTCTCCAATTGTCGCATACCTCGTTCACCGCAGCACTCGCGTACCCTCGCGCATAGCTGCCGAGCGCGCGCGCTAACACACACACACACACACACACACGAGCGCGCGCCCGACGCAGTCTGTAACACCGTCGTTCCTCGCCAGTAGTATTTTTCAACGTCATTCGATGGCCCGATTTCCGCTCCCCATTCGCCGCACTTCTTCAGATGGTTATTACAGATTCCCGACCCTCCGGCTGTGGCGGTGTTTATAGTGTCAGTGACTTACCCCCCAGAACCTTCTTCACGCGCCGCGTTACGCCGAGGGAAGTGATTACCAGAAAGTTCGTGGAATAGGCCACANGGGGTGACGCTGAACCCGGTCAGATGTCACTCATTCCCCCGCCCGCGTCTGGATCTGCCCGGAAGGGAAGGTGGCAGGTCGTGGTGACTTTCCCCCTCTCTTTCCCCCTCTCTTTCCCGCTGCTGTGAGACCGGTCGGGCGTTGCTGGTGCGGGGGTCCGCGCGTAATATTATAAAAGTATAATTTGCAGAAAAGTTTTCTTTGTACAGTCGGTATGTTTGTTGTGATTCATTATTGATGTTTTGTTCAGAATTTTTGAAAATACCGATGTTTTCGGAACTATGAACTTTGAAACATTAAGGCGGTCGCCTATTGAGGGGTATGTTTGTGTGAGGTAAAAGTCGGTGAAGCATTACGGGACACACGGCGACCGGCGTATGTAAAGCGGTATCACCTTTACGCTCAAGTGTCTCAATTGGCGTGCTGTCTTTCCGTAGGCGACTCGCCTAAATGTAATTTTAATTGGTAACCCTATAATTTTATTGGACACAACTTTGTAGCAAAATCCAGTGCATGTCTGTATCGTAGTTTGGCGTTCCTCGGTTCGTATATTTTCAGATAGAGCAGTCTGAAGAAGCCATTTTTAGCTATGTTGTATGGCATGAAAATAATGTTTCCATTGTACGGAACGTCTTAAAATTATTGTTACAATTTTCTCTCAAGTGTCAGTGGGCTAAACCAGGTTCATTAAGGGATGGAGGTTTTAATTAAATAAAAGAGTTAATTATAATTTCCTAATTTTATTTACTATAACTACAAACAAAATTCTCTCGACCGAACATCTCACAATAAATTGATATCACTTGCTATTTACAACTAATTAATTTAATCAATACAATTTACAGTTACCTCAAAGAAATTGATCCAATTAATTAACTAAAATCAATCATAATAGACAGTGTATCAAAACCTAATTAATTATTTTATAAATTATATGTCCATATTTGACTGTTCCCATATTTAAATTAAAGTCCGTATCACAGGTTCTCACTGTCCCACCTCAGTTTAGTCCAGGTCCCACCATTCCGCGGTGTTCTAGAGTCCTTCGAGCGCCCTCATGCACAGTAGCCTTCACTCGTCGGGTTTTACGCCCTCTCGTCCGTTCACACCACGGGCACCTCGCCCGCCGTCGTCTTCAGTCTTCTTCACCGATGTCCCTCGCCGCACTCGACTTCGCCCGGTTACCGCACTCAGTAAAAGACTTCAACCAACAGACTGCCGACCCTTGTACCGCTGCAATATTTAAAGGGTCGTAGGCCATCGCCCAGAATGTTTTCTAAATGCCGTGTTGCGTCGAGATTTATAGTTGCCAGAATATTCTTGCGTATCCTCTAAAGTCGCCGACTTTTCCAGCAGGGGGGAGGAGGGACTGTGACGCCAGCCAGGTCGCCGCTGTCAATCATTCTACCGGCCAGCGGGTCTGCCTGGGGGAGGGGAGGGTCGAGATGCGCCTCCCCCCTCCCTTAGAGCTGGACCGCGCATGGAGTTCGCGTCTCGTGCGTCATCGGAGCGTAACGGTATCATTCCATCATCGTCTGGGACATNAGCGTAACGGTATCATTCCATCATCGTCTGGGACATGCTTAATTTTCGTATTTAAATAAATGTATTGGGGGCACGTTTAATAGTTTCATCAAAAAATAATTTTTCAAACACTCTGCAAAGCATTTCAAGTGCCATGTAGGCGACCGCCTTAAGATTATATTTTTTAAGTGAGTTTGGTTTGGGGCGCTTAAGGATTTACAGCTATTCAATGTTGCGTTTTTCACAATTCTTTACACATAATCTAATGTGAAAGTATTAATAATAATAATATGTAATGATGTATGTGGTTTAAGTAATATAAAGATTATTCCTGGATAATGTATATGACTAACAGGAATTGAAAACTGCCAGACCCCTTAATCTCGAGAGGTACGNTGCTTAATTTTCGTATTTAAATAAATGTATTGGGGGCACGTTTAATAGTTTCATCAAAAAATAATTTTTCAAACACGCTGCAAAGCATTTCAAGTGCCAGGTAGGCGACCGCCTTAAGATTATATTTTTTAAGTGAGTTTGGTTTGGGGCGCTTAAGGATTTACAGCTATTCAATGTTGCGTTTTTCACAATTCTTTACACATAATCTAATGTGAAAGTATTAATAATAATAATAATATGTAATGATGTATGTGGTTTAAGTAATAGAAAGATTATTCCTGGATAATGTATATGACTAACAGGAATTGAAAACTGCCAGACCCCTTAATCTCGAGAGGTACGNGAAAGATTATTCCTGGATAATGTATATGACTAACAGGAATTGAAAACTGCCAGACCCCTTAATCTCGAGAGGTACGAGGTAAATATATTTTACTTTATTGAGTTGCTCAGCGGTAGATAATTAAGACTCAAAAGAAATTATCTGAAGTTCTACACAGATATATTGTCTAGGTTGGTAAACAAAATAAAATATTAAGCTTGATTGTAAGAATTCTGCCAGTGAAAAGCTGGATGATGGTGCAAAAAATGAAACTTATTTGTCGAGTAGCGTAGTTCTGTAAGAGTCCGTTTCACACAATTCCAAAAAAATGCGACAATTCATCTGGAATGAATTCTTACTGCTGGTATCTTTTTATTTTTAAAGGAAATGAATATATGTTTGCAAGATAATATTCGAAACAACTTGCCAATATCGTGTTTTTTTTTTNTTTATTTTTAAAGGAAATGAATATATGTTTGCAAGATAATATTCGAAACAACTTGCCAATATCGTGTTTTTTTTTTTCTTTTTGAAAACTCTATCGTCCTAGTTACCACGCAAAATTCTGCCAACTTTCCCTTATTCTTACAANTTTTTTTTTTCTTTTTGAAAACTCTATCGTCCTAGTTACCACGCAAAATTCTGCCAACTTTCCCTTATTCTTACAAATTTCTTAATATAAACATTGCCAAATTACTCTTACTTTCATACTGCATTTTAAAGACAACAAACAAAACAACTGTAATTAAGCTTTTAAACAAAAATTGGAACATGATAAAAAACATCTTTAGCATTCCTAATAATACAAACAAATATTCACACTTCTTATTATACAATCAAAATGAAACATAGACTTAAATGAAACAACTAGTGATCTGAACTGAACTGCATAGAGAAAGTATTAAAATAAATATGCCCGACCATTATTTCAAACGTTACAGCACAAACACACGTATTATATACACACGTTCGCGTAATTCGACCACGTAATGTTGTATTACATCGATCAATATGAAGTATTTGGGAAAACAGTCTCCTTTAGTCGTGGTAGAAATATCTTTGATGACTCAGGTCAATTACGGGTATAACCCAAATAGCCGAAACGCATAAACTCTCCCCACTCTTTTTTTTGTTAAACAGTTTCAGGCTATCTAAGAATGTCTTCATATTAATACTAGCTGTATCCATTTCATTAACCGAAAGATACGCTAACCTTGTTTGGATGTACACATTACGAAGTGTGCTTGGAAATAAGTTGTTAATGGTTTAATCACGTACAATCGTAAGTGTGTGTAACTAATTACTTTTATTTTTTCACACATTTATTCTATGCTCTTGGTACAGTATTTCGTGATATATTTTAGTATAACACTTCGGAAATACGGGTGCACTTAGAAGAATTACGGCAGTTTTGCTTGGTTCATTGGATGCAAATAAAACCTTGGGCCACCCTTATTCCTTTGTTGGTTGTGTACTACTGCGGGAGGGGGCAAATAAGTGAGTGCAAAAATAATGAGTGAGTGAAGAGATTTGGGCGGCTCTTAACAGCGAGGTCTTGAGAGCCGATGAGAGTGATTGCAGTGAGTATGGTAAAGCGCCGGAATGAAAGGGCGGGGGAAACGGGAGCTCTCCGAGAAAACCCGTCGACCAGCCTCATCGTCCGGCACGATTCCCACATGCGAAAATCCGGGAGTGACCCGGTTCGCCTTGGTGGGAGGCGAGCAGGCTAACCGCTCAGTCACCGCGGTCCCGGNTGCGAAAATCCGGGAGTGACCCGGTTCGCCTTGGTGGGAGGCGAGCAGGCTAACCGCTCAGTCACCGCGGTCCCGGGGACAAAAAAGACACCAAGTACCTGATCAGTTTGTTCGTGGTTGATTTTATTTTCCTTTCAGATTATTTGAATTTTCATAACTGTCTGTTTTAAGTTTTGTTATATTTAGGGATACAATGTATTGTCCGGGCGTGGACAAAATTACAGACGAAATAAAAACACTGCCCGATAACGAGATGGAGCTCTAAATTACACGGCGTATCCTGCCTTAACGTTGAAGAGAGAACCTCGAGTATGGACTCGTCACAGTTTTCATTGCGAAACGGTGACCTTAACTGCGTAATGGTCTTATCTGCAGTCATCATNTGCGAAAATCCGGGAGTGACCCGGTTCGCCTTGGTGGGAGGCGAGCAGGCTAACCGCTCAGTCACCGCGGTCCCGGAGACAAAAAATACACCAAGTACCTGATCAGTTTGTTCGTGGTTGATTTTATTTTCCTTTCAGATTATTTGAATTTTCATAACTGTCTGTTTTAAGTTTTGTTATATTTAGGGATACAATGTATTGTCCGGGCGTGGACAAAATTACAGACGAAATAAAAACACCGCCCGATAACGAGATGGAGCTCTAAATTACACGGCGTCTCCTGCCTTAACGTTGAAGAGAGAACCTTGAGTATGGACTCGTCACAGTTTTCATTGCGAAACGGTGACCTTAACTGCGTAATGGTCTTATCTGCAGTCATCATNTGAGTATGGACTCGTCACAGTTTTCATTGCGAAACGGTGACCTTAACTGCGTAATGGTCTTATCTGCAGTCATCATCAAATCAGTTTTATTGCATTAATTACTATCCGTTGTCCTTCTTAATGGACGTCGGTAAATTTCGAAGACTGTTACATTCCTCTGCGTAACGACGGCGGCAACTCCGTACAAAGAAGGTCTATAAAAACTGAGGAAACCTTTTCAAGTTCCGCTTCATCCGACCAACGTGCTCGTAAAAAGCAGGGTGTTCTCGGATAATAGGAAAGCCTTTGCTCGTTTAGCGTGACATCCGGCGCCTTCGCGCGAACCGTTTAACGACGCGTTCTCCAAGGAGGCGCCTTAGGCCGCTGTTGCACCCGGTGGCTCCCAAGCGGTTGTTAGCATGCCAATTAGATATTCAAACAACTCCAGCCAGCATGCCGGCGATCATATTTGTTCCCGGAGCTGCAGGGGAATGCTCGTGCTGATTACGATTTATCGCCACGGAGTGGTGGATGCTGCAGACGTCGGAAAGAAGGACAATGGTTCTCGACTTGAAAGAAGGCAAGGGGCGGGGGCTTATCCCGACCGCCCTTGTAATTACGAGCAGGAGCTTTTTCTCCTCTCGCAAGAGTGTTATTTGCTCTTCGGGGAACCATCAGCCCTTTAGATTGGGGCGGCGGGGGGTTCATGGTGGTAGTTTTGTTTCAATGCGTGGTCTTATTATTCTGCTCACGTGCACGTTCATCTCATCCGGGTTGTGGATTCGAGACTTGTCGAATTCACGGGTTCGGGTCCTGAATTTCGCATGGAGATGTTAGCATGTCATAAATTACGAGATTATTACAGCTCGTCGTTGTAAGCCCCCTCGAAGTAACCGTTTACAAACGAGTTTTGCTGCAGCCGGTGATCTCCGATTCAGCGGGACGGCACCTGTGGGACAATTACACAGCGACGGCTGTATTTACCGGTTTGCACGCGTCTCTTTTTGTCGGCGTGAGCGAGAGTTCGCGCACCTGGGCGTCCATGAGGAATGGGCGAATTCGATTCTCCGTTGGCGCAGAAATTCTGATAGAAGCCNGAGTTCGCGCACCTGGGCGTCCATGAGGAATGGGCGAATTCGATTCTCCGTTGGCGCAGAAATTCTGATAGAAGCCTCAGAACTAGTTAAGGTACTTTGATAATTTAGTTCCGAATATTACATGTGATTCGCTAAAAGTCGTGGGTCTGAGGAGTAGGTCCATATGTTAATATTCTTTTACGTATGTTCGCTTTGAGTTCGCCCTTTTCATGCCCGATTTTAATTTGCGTGGAATCGTTTTGAAACGTTCGTGGTACAGATTAGCTTCGANAATTTGCGTGGAATCGTTTTGAAACGTTCGTGGTACAGATTAGCTTCGAGAACGCCAGGTAAATAACCAGTTATTATCCAAGCAGGAATGGATAGAGGGTAGCGTTAGTGTAGACTGTGAGGTCAGACCACTCACCTCCCACCCAGGAGAACCGGGTTTGATTCCCGGGGGGGAGGATCACATTCATATTTTCGCATGTGGTGAATGTAGCGGACGTTGCCTTTGGATGGTTGACTTTCTCGGGGTGCTCCCATTTCCCCCTTACAGCCTTGCGTCTCTGCTCCATGTCCTTCTCATTTCGCCCTCATTATCTCAGCTGTTAAGTGCCACCCAAATGCCCAAGTGCGTGCGTGTGTGTGTGTGCATATAATATACAATCACACGACTGGACAGAAACATTATCTGTTAATCTTGAGTGTAATGTTAACTTTGTAGAGTGGGATGATGTTGCTTATACTGCACGTATAAACTGATGTGTAAAAACTCAGTCGAAGTATTATTTAATTCAGTTAAAACTAAACTGGAGTACTGCGAAAAAAGATTTGCATCTCACAATTTTGTCCGAACTGCGAACGTCAGAGGTGGAATGCTAATTTTAAGCACCAAGTCATTTGTGGATCCAATATTGTTACTTTACCTTATAGTCAGCTTTTAAGTAATGTGCAGGGTCATTCTGAGTAGGTACAGAACTGATACTCCGCCAGATTGTCAAAACAAACTTGCAGCTGGTCTACAGACCTTAACTGAAATCATTTTGCGACTTGCGGTGGCATGGCTGATAACGCTTTCGCGCGCTCATGAATTCAATCATAACCTACGGTATGACGATGAGGAGTTTGGTTGTTTTCCATTCCCATTCCAGGTGAAACTGATACAGTTCCTTAACACTCGCCTTCCTGATTTCGCACAGATTTAGATCCGTTTTAGGATTCATTGTACATATGGGGAAAATAATCTCATACAGTTTGGTATAGCGATGGAAATTTTTCGAAGGACCAGTGTACTAAACTGGTAAACGGAATGTGTAAATTATTGTTGCACGAATCGTGAGAAATTTAGAGGATATTTTTTGGGGAATTTGAGGGGGTGGAGGATGCTATTAGAGAGCAAGATTCGCTTAAAATTGTATCCATAATTTTAAGCGATTCTGTTGACCGTGACCAAACCTAGTGTTTCTGGGCGGTGTTTTTTTTTTCTTGTAGTAGAATGAGTATAACCCGGCTCCTATTTACGCAGGTGTATTGTTGTCTGCTCCAACAAACGACCTCTCCACGCAATTCCGAAACATGCCCTATATCTTACATTTTAACTTTTTTTTAATGTTGATTAAGAAATGGTATGAAGAGCGGGTATTGGGGTCCAATCTAAATCTTTGTCCAAATATAGCGTAGGCCTACGCATTGTTAGGCGGGTGTGAAATCCTTGGTTCGCCCGGTATTCGAACTGTGGCCCACGGAGATCGCATAGAAGATTAAGGCTCGGATTCACCTATTATGCTGAAATTATTCGTTTTCATGCCATAATTTCAGTTTCAGAGGTATTATTGGACATGTTTGATTATACCAAATTTACTAGTCGCTTAATACTTTCGTAAATAATNCATGTTTGATTATACCAAATTTACTAGTCGCTTAATACTTTCGTAAATAATTTTCATTGTTTTTTTTTTTCTGCTTGCTGGCAGGGAGTTATCGATAGAATAAAAATATGTTCCTGAGTTTTTACAACAAGCAGATAACACACAATTAAAATCACATACAAAAATATTGAATATCTCGTAAAATGTAAATTTCCATAATCGCACATCTTTAGTAATTAGTATGAATTTGAAAATTATGACACGAAAACGAAGAATTCCCGCAAAAGAGGTGAAATCTGAACACCTTGGTTGCCGCAGTGTCAGCGTATGTTGCATTTCAAACCAGTTTGACAGGTTTTCTCATGTCACTGCAGGCTATCACTTCGTGAAAAAACATCCAACACAATTTTCGCACTTATGAATTACCCGATGTATGTTATTCGCACAGCCATACATTCACTGGGATGCTGCTCCCTCGNGAGTTCGCGCACCTGGGCGTCCATGAGGAATGGGCGAATTCGATTCTCCGTTGGCGCAGAAATTCTGATAGAAGCCCCAGAACTAGTTAAGGTACTTTGATAATTTAGTTCCGAATATTACATGTGATTCGCTAAAAGTCGTGGGTCTGAGGAGTAGGTCCATATGTTAATATTCTTATACGTATGTTCGCTTTGAGTTCGCCCTTTTCATGCCCGATTTTAATTTGCGTGGAATCGTTTTGAAACGTTCGTGGTGCAGATTAGCTTCGAAATGGCCAGGTAAATAACCAGTTATTATCCAAGCAGGAATGGACAGAGGGTAGCGTTAGTGTAGACTGTGCAGGTCAAACCACTCACCTCCCACCCAGGAGAACCGGGTTTGATTCCCGGGGGGGAGGATCACATTCATATTTTCGCATGTGGTGAATGTAGCGGACGTTGCCTTTGGATGGGTTGACTTTCTCGGGGTGCTCCCATTTCCCCCTTCAGTGCCACGCGTCTCTGCTCCATGCCCTTCTCATTTCGCCCTCATTATCTCAGCTGTTAAGTGTCACCCAAATGCCCAAGTGCGTGCGTGTGTGTGTCTGCATATAATATACAACCACACGACTGGACAGAAACGTTATCTGTTAATCTTGAGTGTAATGTTAACTTTGTAGAGTGGGATGATGTTGCTTATACTGCACGTATAAACTGATGTGTAAAAACTCAGTTGAAGTATTATTTAATTCCGTTAAAACTAAACTGGAGTACTGCGAAAAAAAATTTGCATCTCACAATTTTGTCCGAACTGCGAACGTCAGAGGTGGAATGCTAATTTTAAGCACCAAGTCATTTGTGGATCCAATATTGTTACTTTACCTTATAGTCAGCTTTTAAGTAATGTGCAGGGTCATTCTGAGTAGGTACAGAACTGATACTCCGCCAGATTGTCAAAACAAACTTGCAGCTGGTCTACAGACCTTAACTGAAATCATTTTGCGACTTGCGGTGGCATGGCTGATAACGCTTTCGCGCGCTCATGAATTCAATCATAACCTACGGTATGACGATGAGGAGTTTGGTTGTTTTCCATTCCCATTCCAGGTGAAACTGATACAGTTCCTTAACACTCGCCTTCCTGATTTCGCACAGATTTAGATCCGTTTTAGGATTCATTGTACATATGGGGAAAATAATCTCATACAGTTTGGTATAGCGATGGAAATTTTTCGAAGGACCAGTGTACTAAACTGGTAAACGGAATGTGTAAATTATTGTTGCACGAATCGTGAGAAATTTAGAGGATATTTTTTGGGGAATTTGAGGGGGTGGAGGATGCTATTAGAGAGCAAGATTCGCTTAAAATTGTATCCATAATTTTAAGCGATTCTGTTGACCGTGACCAAACCTAGTGTTTCTGGGCGGTGTTTTTTTTTTCTTGTAGTAGAATGAGTATAACCCGGCTCATATTGTTCAGTGAAGGGTTTTTCATGAGCTGATAGCTGATATTTTGGTTATCTAACCCTGCTATACAACCTGTTTACGCAGCTGTATTGTCTGCTCCAACAAACGACCTCTCCTTCACGCAATTCCGAAACATGCCCTATATCTTACACTTTAACGTTTTTTAATGTTGATTAAGAAATGGTATGAAGAGCGGGTATCGGGGTCCAATCTAAATCTTTGTCCAAATATAGCGTAGGCCTACGCATTGTTAGGCGGGTGTGAAATCCTTGGTTCGCCCGGTATTCGAACTGTGGCCCACGGAGATCGCATAGAAGATTAAGGCTCGGATTCACCTATTATGCTGAAATTATTCGTTTTCATGCCATAATTTCAGTTTCAGAGGTATTATTGGACTATTGGACATGTTTGATTATACCAAATTTACTAGTCGCTTAATACTTTCGTAAATAATTTTCATTGTTTTTTTTTTCTGCTTGCTGGCAGGGAGTTATCGATAGAATAAAAATATGTTCCTGAGTTTTTACAACAAGCAGATAACACACAATTAAAATCACATACAAAAATATTGAATATCTCGTATAATGTAAATTTCCATGAATTTGAAAATTATGACACGAAAACGAAGAATTCCCGCAAAAGAGGTGAAATCCGAACACCTTGGTTGCCGCAGTGTCAGCGTATGTTGCATTTCAAACCAGTCTTACAGGTTTTCGCATGTCTCTGCAGGCTATCGCTTCGTGAAAAACATTCTAACGCAATTTTCGCACTTATGAATTACCCGATGTATGTTATTCGCACAGCCATACATTCACTGGGATGCTGCTCCCTCAGCGCCTCAGGAGGAAGTACAAGCCCTTGTGAGGGCTCGGTATATCGTGTCTCGAGCCCAGGTTGAGGACAGCTGGTCCATCCCGCCTGGCTGTCGATCATAACGCTGCACTGAGGCAAGTTCCAGCAGTCTGTCTTGTAGCCCTGGGTAGCCCCAGGGGACCTGGTTCCCATAACTGTTCCCTCTCCTTCCCTGCCTGCGGGGGGAGAGGAGTGGAATGGTTCCTAACACCCGGAATTTTTTAAATGCAGGGCTTGTTGAGAACCGCCGCGAAGCCTAGAGCCACTTCGTGGCGGTTTTAGTTTTGTTCAAGCGGAATTTAAGTCGAAAGGTCGAGGAGGCATGGCCTGCGGATAAGTCACGTTAGTAATAATAATAATAAACTGGATTGTGTTTGTGTGTACATATTACTATTGAAATTTAGTTTGGCAGCAAGTTATAGTAAATATATGGAATTAATATTGGATAGTTGAAATTTAGTAATAATAAAGTTAATGAGGTTAACAATAAATGAAGTCAAGTTGAGTTATTATTATACGGGAT
>NQII01003128.1:137259-166870 GCA_002778355.1 Clitarchus hookeri | reverse complement strand
CGGCAGTCGTTGGCTCCGCGCTAACGAGACGGCCGGCCGGTCTGGGTGCGGTTCACACGGCCTGCTACGACCGCCCCCGCTTCGGATTAATTATATATGCGCCTCCCCACCCGAACCCCTGTTGTTTTGTCTCGCCGGTCCTCATCCCCGCTCACGGATTTACTTCTCAGAAAGACAAAAAACGTGTCGGTAATGAAAGTTTAATTCACTGTTGGTAAACTCCCTAATATGTAGCAACTGTTCTGCCTTGAGGAACATTGGCGACATAAACTGACGTTTGACACGCTTATGGAGAACCTTCCACTACTATATTGGATTTTCGGCTTTTATAGCCTTTTAATGCTTTCAAAAAATAATATTCTGAAAGTACCCCTATAAACAACCAACTATTGACCTACACTGCTGTTCAGAAAATACAAGGAAACTTCGTACTCATAACGACGTCACAATGTTAATGCTGAAAAAATTAGGCAAAATCAGTATTGTGACATACGAATTCGTAGTTACGCCGTTATATCCGTACTGCTGTGTATGATTAATAACTAATTGGGTATACGGGTACTTTTAGACTTTTATTTTGTAAAAACAGTCTAGAAAGACCAACAATCCTGAGTGAGGTTCCTCTTAATTCCAGTGCACGGATGTTCCGATGCCAGTGTAGAGAACAACTGAAAACTACTCGTGGACGGAACTTTATTAAAAAGCAAGAAACTAAGCAGTTATTTCTGGATTCATAAATTTGCGCTATTTAGTGCAACGAAAGATGTGATTATGGAGCGTCGGTAACCTTGCGGTGAGTCACGTTGATGCTGGTTCGATTCAGCGCAGATTTGCGTCCGTATTTTCACAGGTTCTAAAACATGGCAGAAGTTTGCGATGGTAGGTTTGTTTTCTCGTGGTACTCCTCGTATCTTCCTCCAGCGCATTTCATCACTGCTTCATGCAAGTGTTAAGTTTCTTGTCGCATTTCAGGGATGTTGACTGGCAAGTCTAGTCCCGTAAGTCTGTATTACCTAACGGAGTGTTAAGTTGCCCTTCAGAGTACTCACACACAGAATAGATTTACTGTAATGAAATTTTGTTAGATTAAGCGAAAATTGCATGCCTTTAGTGGGATTCCAGATCGTTCAGTTTTCAAAATATCGTTGACCTCCTGTGGGGCCGTCGGTTGGTGCGCCGCTGGTCTGAGGTGCGGGAGGTTTTGGGTTCGAATCCCAGGTAAGGCATGAGTGTTTGTTTAAGGTAGGTCATAAGTTAGTATGCAAGCCGTCCCCTGATAAGCCTTCAGGTATAAAACCGGGGGACGTTAATAAGTCCTTTCCAATACAATCCTTATTCAAAATATCTCCGGTAGCCATTAAATATGTGACGCCTGCGTCAAAATATAACCTTTTATCTGTTAACATTCCACTGTGATTGTGTATGGGTGTGTGTGTGGGTGTGTATGGGGGTGTGTGTGCGCGCGCGCGCGCGCGCGCGCGCGCGTGCATGTGTGTGTGCAAGGGCCAATAATATGGCGTCTAAGCATGCATCAGTGTGCAATCGTCAGTATAACCAGTGTGCGCAATACGTGTGGCCGTTAGGGTATCAAGTACCATAGTATTTAATCCACATATCTAACTTCAACTTTCTCATGACGTAATTATGAATTAATCTCGTGTATCGAAAATCAGGAGCACGATAGATAATCGCGATTATATGAATTTTATTTGTGTGATTCACGCATGACAAAAGTACGTACTACATGAACAAATGATAGGGTATGTTCGCAAAATTCCATGTAATCATAAATAAGGATGAAATAGAATCTTAAAAGTTCCATTCAACCATAATTGTGTGTATATTTTTGCGGGCTAAGTGATAAGGGTGTCGTACTTCTTCAAAAACAGTAATCGAAAATAATAATAGACGTGCGAAACAATTATTCGAGTCTTGAAACATAAAATTTTCCATTTTAGCGCTGTGTACAAAACACAAAAGAGAAGCCTTTGCAAAGTGAATGCCAGCCAACTGGTCACACTAAACACTAGTGGTACAAAGCCTTAAACACGCTCATCAGAATTTTCTAAATCGTTGGAAAATGTTAACCAATAACCAAGAATAAACAAATTTTTAAAAAATATATCTTTAATTTTATGAAAGATCTAAATACCCAATAGAATTAAACATGCATTAAGCAGTTGGTAGTTTTGCAAGAATGATCTGAGATCCGGAAAAAAAAAACGATAGTACAAAAACCAGAGTAAAGAGTCGCATTACTGACGTGATTTTTATTCTTACATACGTGGCAAGGGAGATTGCACAATATGTGCCAGTGTGGGCCACATATGCCAACACGGCAGGTTGATAATTCTCCGGAAAGAGAAAAAATATTTTTTAGACCACANGCCAGTGTGGGCCACATATGCCAACACGGCAGGTTGATAATTCTCCGGAAAGAGAAAAAATATTTTTTAGACCACATTTTGAGTGAGGGCTTACTTGTGCGGCTAAGGCCTGTACAGTAACTTTTCAAGTATAGCCAACCGAAAGGCGTAATCTAACATATATAACATATAACAAAATTATTGTATGGCCCTCATTTAGTTGTTTCGTTTGGTGGCTGGGTAGTAGCTTGCCCGAAATGGATAGAGACTAAGGTTCAGGCTTTACTTCCCNTTTAGTTGTTTCGTTTGGTGGCTGGGTAGTAGCTTGCCCGAAATGGATAGAGACTAAGGTTCAGGCTTTACTTCCCTCAATATCTAATACCACGCACCTCATTAGTATCAAGTCCTATAGTGACTGCCAAAATACACTCGTGATCCAAAAAAATTCACCATTTTGTTTTTGGCTTTCGCCAAAATAATGCAACTTTCTAGTACCTAGTCGAACCATCTTTCATGCGAACATATTCCTGGCTAGTGACGGCAATATCGGTGGCGCAGTTGTTGTGAGTGGGAAATGATGACAGAAAGAGCGGACAAAATTAGAGGGAAAACAAATTATCGAGTCAGGCATTAGGAAGAGGCTGACATATAAGGCACTGCGCATACAGGGAGACGATGAGTTGGACATTTACAGCGAAAATACGCTTTTCGCAGCACTTAAATATTTCTGATCTGCATGAAATATTTTAAGGCCGTAATGATTCANACACACACTGGCGTCCCGGTCCGGCGTCGGCGGCCTGCCAAGTCATTTTTGATCAGGCTGTTTGATTTCTTTCATACGAGCGAGATGACGATTTTATTTATACGTGGAAAGTAATGTCAGGGTGACTACAGACACGGAAAGGCCGGGGAATATTAAAACGGTCAGGGAAAACAAGAAAACGACAGGGATTTTTTTTGAGAGGTCTGGTAATTCCCATGCTTGTTAAAAAAAAAAAAAATTTGTTCCTGCCATTTGTGTCTTCATGAAAGGAGAATTCGCTGAATATCTATGCAACGTGCTTGCTGTCTCTGATTATGTTAGCAATTTCTTTCGTTTGCAGACAAAGGTTGCACATATTTATCATGCCTGAGATCCNTTGCTGTCTCTGATTATGTTAGCAATTTCTTTCGTTTGCAGACAAAGGTTGCACATATTTATCATGCCTGAGATCCCAGTGAAATTCTGTTTGAGATGGTGTAAAATAAAAAAAAAAATAGATTTTGTTGCGGGCACTGTATAAAAAACACATGTCTTACATGAAATGAGTGTGTTCTGTTGTACATACAAATGTTGTATTAATGTTATTGCAAATGGAAGCGCACGTTGTCACACTCTGCTTCGGTCCTATTCTCTGCCACACTGCAACCAGAAGTCTCGAACGTCGGCTGATGAGGCGAAGTGTCGGCGTATGTCTCATTTCAAACCAGCCTTTGAAAGCCTCTATGTGGGGTTCCATGACGGCGACAATTCACGGAACATGGACATTTTTTTTGGAATATAGTAGTATGTGATTGTATTATTTCCATATAGTTACANATTTCAAACCAGCCTTTGAAAGCCTCTATGTGGGGTTCCATGACGGCGACAATTCACGGAACATGGACATTTTTTTTTGGAATATAGTAGTATGTGATTGTATTATTTCCATATAGTTACAATATTGTATTCTAAATTTTTCAGCCATATGTCACTATCACTACATAAACATTTTAAAGACAAAAAATTTAATTTTTTAACAAATGTCAGAATGTATATTTATATATTGGTAGTAAAATGACTGAAATAATATTAATTTTGTCACATAATTTTGCATAATTTATGCACGTATATTACTGTTTGTTATTTTAAGAAAAAGTAAATAGTCACAAGATTACCATTACATAGAAACATATTTTTAGTTATGTAAAATTCTTCGACTAAGTAAAACGTCTACAAAAATTTAGTTTCATTGAATTCGTTTTTTTTTTTTTTTAAGAAAAATATGACTGGGACAGGAAAAACCTGGAAAACTCGGGGAATATAGTTTTATGTTCTGTGTAGTGACCTTGAGTATAGGACCACATATGCTGGCACTACGCAAGGAGAGTAGAAAGGTTTGTGGACTCTAACAACGAGGTCTTTCGAGACTACACAAGAACACAAAAATTATACTTACAACAAAAAACAAGCAATTCATAATTTTTTTTCTTGAGGAGTAGCAAAGTATAAACTGTAATTCTTTCTGCACCACACGTATATTGAGTTATTTGCACTACTGTTTTGCTGTCACAGAATAATACGGTAAAATAAAATATTACGGTATGCAAGATTCAATGAACCGTAACATTATCTCAGACAGAAAAGGCTGGCGCGTTTCAGCCAGCCATCCACCCTGTTTAACTCTGGTGTAAATATTAGTAAAAATGATCCAGATCGATTAGTATTAGAACATTGTAAACTTGTTTTTCGTCACAGAAGAATCTCCTGACAAACGATTACAAGAAACCAGCTTGTTATTTTCATTTTGTTCTGACGTTCAATAAACACGCCAAATTTGTGAGGCATATTAAGACATCGGAGCTTTCGCCTCTGCTATTCTGTATTTTCAGAGACGACTTTCGAATGTCTTTGAAATGGGGCGCTGAAAAATTCTTGAGGTAGAATTAATGCACCTATGGCTGACCTGTTTTAAACGTATGAAAATTATATCTAACTAGCATACCATGATAATTAAATACTAAATGGTTAATAATAATGTATTTCGAAAGTTGTTAAAAATTTTTCATATGAAGATTTTTTGTGCGTACAGTAGAGCCTCTTTCCTATATGTAGTTACAAACAGAAGTTTTTTAATTTGGTTCTAACAGAAGTATAATAGAGAAGTGATTTGCTATTTAGATAGTGTCTGGTAATGAGTGGAATTAAAAATAAAGGCAACGACAAACGGTACACTGTAATTGCTAAAATTGTAATTTAGTTGTCACGATGTTTTTCTTTCCTGCCTTCATCTTCGGCGCTATACGTATGAAATAGCGTTGTTAAATATTTAACTACTGTACGCCAAAACGGCGTTTTAAGAGAAAATAATTTTAAAATTGTACCCAGTGTTTTACGCCAACGAAAATTGAATAATATCAAGAATATTACCACAACAGATTGAATTGTTGTGCAATTTTTTATGCTGTGCATATTAAATGGTTTGTTGGAATTCACCCTCTTGCAAGGTACTGTCGCAGCTTAATTTTATAACTAAACTTGACTTTGAAATACGGTTGAAGGAATACAATTGTGGGTGACCCCCCCTCCCCCCTCATGCCCCTTATTTTTATTTCTCTTTTTCACATGTACAGGCTGAAATGTAGCATCACAATATTTTAGAGAAAGTTAAACAAAGAAACAGACAACGAACAATTACGTCTAACGATATCGGGAGTTGTTTAAGAAATTTTTTGAGTTTCGGTACTTAATTGTAAGTCTTCCGGATACGTTTACTGCCATAGCAAGCTGGGAAAATTTTCAAACGAATACTCATGTTGGTAGTGCGGTGAACGCAGGCGTAGTGTGCGTGGGGTGGCTTGTTTTGATTGTTCTACACTCTTATCTAACTCATCTGAACTTTCCTTCTCAGCTCGTGCAAGTCGGAACGGCACTACTGTTACGTATAGTAACACATGTGATTACAAACCTTGAGTGGTCTCGCTTCCTTAGTGACTTTGCATCATAGTTTTCTTGGATTCCTCTGTGCGTTGCGTCGTTTGCTGTCCGCAGGAATAGCCGGTTTCGTTGCCTGCATGCCTGACCAGAAGGTTGTTAAATGAAATCCCACCTCGATCACAAGAACAGTAGTGTTTCTTTTACACACACGTTAGTATTTCCTATAGCTGCAATGGACCTATCTGTGACATTATTTGCTTTGTTGACAAAGTAATGAATAATCAATAATGCATAAGGCTCCCCTCTACCTGGTACTTGAACTGTATTGCACAGTAATTTAAATCTGCGAGTGTCTCTCTTCTTTCTGCTATTTGTGTATCCTCCCGCAACATCGAACAAATGAACGGTGGCATTACGTAATGACTAACGCGCGTGCATTTTAAAAGCTACACTGTGAATTTGTTAGAAACAATAAATTATTATGGTGCTAGTTCTGACACTGATAAATGTAAAATAATTGGCAACGGGTTTTGAAGGTCACTATTTTGAACGTCAGATGCAGACGCTAAGTTCACTTTTCCTTACTCTCTCACAACTTACTGTGTAGGCCTATTTTATATCTGACCTTTCAGCATTTATATTCAAATATATGTATTTAGGCGAATCTTTTTTAAGTTGTAGATTTTAAAGGCGTTTATCAATCTACCAGTTTTGTAGAAATTGTGTTTTGTTTTGAAATTACATAAAGGTGTACATACGTGTTCCTTTCTAATTTATGCGTTTCTTAGCAGAATTCTTTAAAAAGTAGATACATTTTTTTAGGATTACGTGAAATAATGGTTAGGGTAATTAGTTGTAGCTTCCTTTTATAAATACTGTTATTGGTGAAAAGTTCCCGTCCCGCGGCAGCAGATGTCGCGGATTCTGGTGAGATGAAAACAGCGTCATCTCTCTGCAGCTGGTTGTGGAGTTTTTATGCTTCCGTCGATCGCGTAGTTGCGACTACTCATCACAATTTTTTTTGCTTTCAGTAGCTTTGCGTCAGTTGGTAAATGAAGTATACTCTGCGGTACAGGATGACATAATCAATTAATCACCTAAGTCGTTCGAAAGTATTCAGTTGCGAGGGAATATTATAAAAGAACCGAGATCGCAAAGTCAAATTAAGTTAACTGCTCAGAGAACAAAGGGAATTTCTTTCCTCGTTATCATTTAAACTTATTTCAGAGTTTCAGTTTACGGTGGCAAATGTAATGGTAATTATTTTTCGCTCTGGGAGTTTTGATCTTGTTGAAGGGTATATGCATATGGAACATATTAACAGTGACATTGTGTTCATGATCCAGTAATTCAAGCTGAAATCTGTCATTAAACTGTTATAAAATGAAGTACTTTGGCCAGGGTACATATAAAATGGGAGCGACTCATAGCTGTGTGGATTTTACAAACTGATTTTGTAATGCGTGAATCGGACCAACCGATCCTCAGCGACGCCCAGCAGGAAATCGGAAATCGTAGAAATACTGTCTCTCTTTTCGATGAAGAACACACTACCGAGAAAAGTAAGATATTGTTATCTTGTGGGGAAAAGTATTATTGGGAGAATAGCTCTGTCCACGGATTGAAACAGTTAGTACTGAGCCAGAAGAAGATAATAAAATGCGTGGCCGTCGTGCCGTGGTTCGTCTATGACGTGTAGACGACGATAATGCAAATCCGTCTTCCCCGCAGCCGCACTGCTGCCTTTTTTTAATGCAAGATATTTTGAAATCTGCCTGAAACAAGGCTATTACAGCGCTTGTCCACGCCGTCTTATTTAGTAGTGATTTTGGTAAGAATGTACCACGACAAGAAGTCGCGTGACAGTAGGGTTAAACTAAACTGGTTTCAGATCACTTCAACTTTAAATAAAATAAGAAGCGCGGTAATTGACCGCAGTGGCCGTAGGAAAGATAAACAGCCGTGGCGAAGTGAGTGCTTCGCTCGGACAAATTTAGGTGCGGAAAATTATCGCTCTAGTTGTGCTTTACTTGTTCTCGACGTCACTGGCGGAATGACGGCGCTGGCGTGGAAGCCACCGTATGCCGCCTTATTCGGGGCGGCCCAATTGGCAAGCAGCCTTGTTGGCGCGAGTGTGCGCCTCGTGTTAACATGGCATTTACCATGCAGCAAGCGCGATCATTATTGAGCTTGTCGTGTTGGCGAGTCGTTTGTCTCCCGCGCTGAACAAAACCATAAACGATATGGCCGGGAGGTTTTGATCTGTAGTTGGAGAGAGGGTCGTGGTGCCCGTCGCTTGTTTGATATTAAGCGTTCTCAAGGTCTCTCGTGACGCAGCAATTAATTTATAAAATTTTTTTTTACTTAAGAAATTTGTTTAGGTCTTGTAATAGAGGGGAACGAATCGATTACATGTCCATTGCCCGAAGCGGTATTACGTTAATAATGCTTGTGCTGCAGAAGTATCGAAATATGCGCCCTTGTCACGTGAAATCCGGATNCGAAGCGGTATTACGTTAATAATGCTTGTGCTGCAGAAGTATCGAAATATGCGCCCTTGTCACGTGAAATCCGGATTTTCTCTAACAAATGAGTCTCGTAAGAATAAGCTGTCGGTGATTTGTTGTTGATAATTATTATCCTACCCCAGTGCATCGGATTGCTCCCCAAAACTCTGCCAATTATTNGGTCGGTGATTTGTTGTTGATAATTATTATCCTACCCCAGTGCATCGGATTGCTCCCCAAAACTCTGCCAATTATTGATCCAGAACAAGTGTGCTTCGAACGTTGTGTGAAGAGAAGTTGTGTAAACAATTTCCTTGTCGGTCATCCGAATTTCATTAAATTTCTGTTATAATCGTTGCGTGAGACTAAGCTGGATACTAAAACGCTTATATTTAGAATTATTTGTGAAAGGAAACCACCTCGCTGTTGCAGTGCTCAGGTCCATTGATTGCATATTTTCTTCGGGACTTTTCTTCGGCGCCGCCTTCCTGGCGCCTGGAATGCGTGGCAGTGTTTTTGAAATTTACGTTTTTACAGGAAACAATGTGTCGATCTACGAAAATAAAATTTACTTCAGACGAGTGCTTTCAGGATGTCACGCACATTAGAAACACCGTAGCACTCCAACATAGTTGAAAACTCCTTTTTTTAAAGCGCTTCACCTCAAAATGTGAGTCAGATAGACACAAAACTACCGAACCCTGCGACATACTTCCCACCAATAAAATTATAGGATCGCCGCTTGAAGTCCCTTAGGTACACGCTGCACGACGAGAATACTGTGCGCCAGTTCATAAGCCTTGTGCTTAGTGGCGATGGCGCGCTTGATGTGCGTAACAGAGTAGCCCTTACCGCTTTCACTCTTCTCGGCCTCAAGCGTGGAAAATATCTGTAGGTAGGCGGACCTCTTAATGTCGTGTCGTTATACTTTCCCAGTACCATGAACTGAGAATTTGGATAAGGAAGTTTTCAAAGNGCGGACCTCTTAATGTCGTGTCGTTATACTTTCCCAGTACCATGAACTGAGAATTTGGATAAGGAAGTTTTCAAAGCTAATTTGGGTACCCGGAAGCATAAACCAGCCTACGCATGGACGTCAAAATCTATACCAGTGTGCAAGCTACCGAATTCTCGGTTAGTCTCCCTGATTTTAGTGGGCGAGACAAATCCAACACGTGTAACTCATTTCGTTGTCTTGTGAGTTGAGCAACTTTCCTACAAAGGCAAGGCTAAATACAGAATCCCGCCGCGGTCCGCTCGTGCGATGGTGTACAAGTAGCACCGGGTCTTTGTAAGAGTTCGTAGCTTTTGCAGCGCTGGGGTTTTTTGTCAGTCATCCGTCATTTATACACTTACGGCATTTTCCTTTGTCGAAACCCACTACCCGAACCGACAGCAAATTGCTTTCTGCAAGTGGGGTTTTAAATATGGTATTGCTGGGTTGAAGAAAGTATACGCTACGCAGTCTGCAAATAATAAGGTATAAAAGTCATGTAAAAGTGTGCGTTTAGGAAATGAAGAAAAACAAGGGTATTTATATGATGGTGTATAAGGTGGACGGGGATGGATAGAGTTAGTGAATGAAGTGAGTGAAGAGATTTGGGCGTCTCTTAGCATCGAGGTATTGAAAGCCAGTGAAAGTGATTGGGGTGAGTATGGATCAACGCCGGAATGAAAGGGCGGGGGAAACAGGAGATCCCCGAAAAAATTCACCGACCAGCGGCATCGTCTGGCATGATCCCCATGCGAAAATCTGGGAGTGACCTGGCCAGGGATTAAACCCGGTTTGCCTTGGTGGGAGGCAAGCAGACTAACCGCTCAGCTACCGTGGCCCCGGATAGAGTTAGGATATATATGTGCTTATGTGTGTGTGTTTCTTGTTTGATGCATAGGTATATAGGACGAGGCGATTTGCAGAAAATATTTAAGTTCTTAATATAATGAATAAGCTACTGAGAAGGTCCAAATTAAGGATATGCTCAGACATTTGCTGGGAATGTGTTTGGAAAAGCACTTAGGGAAATTCATTTCCATTGCAGAGGTCCGGAATTGAACTCACTGCCTCACGAATGTGAGTCAGGTTTATTACGACATAAATGTATACTCCCCTTCGCAGTTTATATTGTGAGATAGTATGAGGTATAGCGTGTTTGTTGGTTTGACGCGTGGGTCTACAAAGACTTGAGCCATCCAGTATCCTAATGAAAATGTGATTGTGGCGTGAAAATAGATAATGTAAACGTGAAGTTATCGGGCTCGTACCAGAGATTGATATGATTATAACGTCGTTACAAAGCGTGCGTGGTGATTGGTACGTAGTTTAGGTGTTGTAATGTGATACGGGTTTGGGGATAAATTCATCGGAAGCGTCAGAAGTTTGGCGGCGCGTTGGTAGAAGTCTTATACTTCGGCGAGCAGCAGAGCATTAGAAATTAGCTCTCAAAAATCGATATGTACGTAATTTCTTCATGATGAAATCCTTTTTTGTACCTTTTTTTTAACAGCGTTAGCGCAGTTAAAAACCAATTAAATTGAAAAATGGAATGTTATTTTCCTTAACTCTTGCTTTTAATTGCAGTATAAATTGTGATAGATAGATGGGGAAGGGAGGGTGGCGGCAATTATCTTTACCCAAACTAAATGTAACAAGCCAGTTCTACAAGAGACTGCTTTGGCTGTTTGTGTTCAATGTGCACGTACATAATGATAACACTTCATATATGTATGGTTTGATAGAAAATCAGGCCAAGAAAGATGCAAATTGAGTTACTTCATTTCTTTATCACACCTTAAAAACTAAGATACAAGAATTTCCTGACTTGCGAGAACTCATTTTTCTGTCTGATTCAGCTGGTGGCCAGAACAGGAATAAGACACTCTCAAGGTTCTGCTTATGGTTATCCAAGCTGTACTACATCAATGCACTGCAGTTGTTTCCAGTTCGCGGGCATTCCTCTCGCAATGCGACAGCAATTTTGGACTTGTGAAATCTCGGCTGAAGAAGATGATGATCACAACTGCAAAACCTTGCTTGGAAGCAATGGTGCTATGTAGAAAATGCCACCTTGCACTTTTACATTTGACAGAAACTTGATGAAAGACTGGAGTGGTGCTTTGGCACCTTTCCTTCTGGATAACCCTGTTGGTAATGACAAGAGAAGTTTCAAAAACAGTCTTATGTGCAGATTAAGTACAAAGAAGATGACTCTTGGCAGGAATCACCCACTTGCACGCCTACATTTTCTCCTTTTCGTTTCTGGAGAAAGACGTATGACACGAACATTCTCCGTACCATTCTAATAGATCCTGCTCCACTGCCGGGAGTAAACAACGCAACACGGGAAGATGTGAGAGGACTGTACAGGTTCATGGACGAGGGAAGCATCGACTGGACAGAAGGTGTTCTGAAGGATGGTGAAGCTGTTTCTTCCCTAGAAACTAGTCAAGCAACGAGTGATGAAGATCATAACTGTTGAACTGATCACGAACAATATACAAAGCATTAAAATGTGTGTGCATAAAGTTTTGCTATTAATACTAAATGTGTTATAACTTATGTGTATGGAGTAATAAGTTACATTTAATAGGCGTTTCCATGACCATTACGTCAATATTTGATGTCAGGTAAAAGAAGGGTACATAACATAACTGTCACAAATGTTTATTTCCAGATACATTAAATTTAAAAATACAAACAAGTGACTTGATTTGTTTGTCAGAATAGTTATATGAACATCTACCATATTGTACTTGGCTGATGTTAACTACAGCCATTAAATCTTTAAACTTGATTTCCGAAATTTGCCATTTTTTTATATGCCTTTCTTGGAGCTAACTTCTTCAAGCCCAAACGGTTAAAATTTAAAATACATACACCACATTACTTTTGATAATCTGTACATTCAATACATTATTTTTCAGTATAAAAACAATGTGTGTCCTTGACCTTTCTAAGCAGTTTGATATATTTAATTCACACGCCTATAAACTTATCGCAGCTCGCGCCTCACTGACCCTGAGAAGCTCATATTTCTCAATTTATCACGCAGGAATGTCGTTATTATCACCATTACCTTTCCCAGGACAACTTGGATGGTCGAAAACGTTCTAGATGGCACCTACCTCAATTATAAATACCACTTGTGGGCCTCTGAGGAGGCAGTGATAAGAGCCGAGAGTTTGGCGTCTCGTGCGACCTTAAGCTACAGTTGAGCGATTCCGGAACGGCGAGGGAAAACTGCAGCGATCTGCGAGTGTGTGTCGGCGAGCTTTTGTGCAGTGAAGAGTGGGACTGTGGACTGGTTGCGTTAGTGATAAGACATTCGGGACGATGGAAATAGACAGTTTTAACTAAACGTGTGGAAATAATTGGAGAAGTTTAAGGGACATTGGCAAGAGTAAATACTGTTATAGACTTTAATTGAAATGGAGATAGCAATTAAATATTGCGCTCACTGTTTAGTAAAAAGAGTTATAGTGGTGACAGATAATTTAATGCTGTAGATCATACCTGTCTGAATAAATTAGAAATCAAATTTAGTTATTTTATTTTTGTTAAGACCTCCATCCCTCACGAACTCGGATACGGCCCTCAGCCATTCTTGTAACACTATTATACATTACCAGTCCTGGATAATATATATATATATGTATATTAAAAAATTTTGTATTGTGATATCTGTGTAACTTGTTTTCATTCCTTGGATCAATATTATGAATTTATTTGTTCTGTTGTATAAATTTAAATCTAACTTTATACATTTTAATACTTTAAATACATTACAACTATAAAAAGGACGTGAATTATCTTTTTTAAATGACTGTCTACATGCTGGTAATTTATATTTTTTCCATTATTCTTAGGATTTTCTTTTGTAATTTTAATATTTTATTAAATATTGTGTCAATTTCTCCATAACTCTATTCCACAAATCATACTTGAATGAAAAAAGCGTAATATACCATTTTGAGAATATTTAATGTAACAGTTTTTCTCATACAGCATACTGATAACAATTTTTTTTTCAATAATATTTATATGACTAGGCCTACCCCATTTTAGATTTATTTGAATGCATACTGCCAAAATTTTGATGTTGGTAGATTCATTTAACTTATCTGCTTCAAATAGACGCTGGTTATCATTGGATAAGGAAAATTGCATGTATTGTTTTTTAGTATTTAAAATTCGCGTATTGGCTTGAAACCAGTAACCTATATCTATCTATGTGAAATATTTACGACAGTTACATTTGCACACCTCATTTGTAGAAGGCCTAGTCATAGATGATGCATCGTCTCCCCGCCCTGATGTTATGCTATGTAATGAGATCCCATCATGATATCGTATTCTTAAAAAATATAATTGTTACCTTCCTTTGATGTACCACTTATCACAGATATAAGTGTTGCGCCTGATTTTACTGTACCCAGTACCGAATGATTCTGAAGTTTTTCTGTTACTAATCCCACCATAACTCGACCTTGACTATCTGAATTAATCGTTACTTTTCCTTCTACCTTCTTTAGGATTATATTTTTCTTTCTCACATGAACTTCATTATTCTTTTGGTATCTCTTCAGTAAATGCTTTCCGTTTATAACGTCTCACCACACCTGCCCAAGTTGATATTTCTTGTTTTTGATTATGCCTACTTGTTTAATAAACTTTTATATTTCGTTTTGGAAATTTCGAATTTCTTCTTGTGACACTTTAAATAATTTCTTTTATTGTTTTATTTTCTTCTTGTAACTGTAAAATTGCTTGCTGAGGTATATTTTTACTTGCGCCTTCATCTTGAGACACTGTAAACTCACCATAAGTTAAAGTAGACTGTGAACACATCGATTCTTTCTGCGGGATTTCACCATGCTCCACATCACGCTTCACATCACTACATTTTGCAAAATGGGACCAACAGTCGCAACAAATACCATTTCTAACAACCTTACTACACATCCGACATTTATATTAAATTATTGCCTTTATTATTTTGCACACACTAACATTCATTGTGTGCCCCGTCCCCATTTTGACTAACACGTAATAACATAATACATAAATACAGAAAAACTGAGCAGTTTATTCACTGTATTGGGGTATACGGTAGCTTAATTCTATTGAGTATCCACAAGCGTGCATCAAAATGTGTGCACGCACAGGATGCGATAAACTGATAATCATGGTCTTAAGAAAATCTAGAACAGCCAACATACAATTTTCCACACATATACGTTGGAATATTCATTGAAACGTTTTTGGAAATACATTATTAAGGAGGTTGGAGGCCATCTCTACGTGTTATTCCTAACTATTAAAAAAGTATGTGTCGACAGAAGTTGACTACACGTTACTTCATCCATGGCAGGTGGTTTTTATACAAGCTCCGTATCCCTGATCTATAGGTGTTCATTATTTCAATTTTTTGTGGGAACGACTTTGTACTCCGACCGGTAATTATGACCTCAGTTGTATTACGTCTGCCAGTAATAGGAACTAGTTTTTATTACAGAATGGTAAGGGCGGTCCAGCTGCAGACAAGTTTACTGATCATGAGCTCTCTGACGTCATAGGTCCGCGGGAACGTAGAAGGCAATTAGAAAACCATTTCTGGAATTTTGTCTGCTTGTTGACAGTTTTCTGGTGTTAGACTACGTTTGGAGATAATGCTTGTTGAAAAATAAAGTAATGATTGTTTTAATGTGTAGTACTGTGGCTGATGCACAACAGTTGCCTACCTGCACACAAAGTTCGTGGGGGAGGGGAAGGTAAGTGGAACTCGGGGAAACTATCGCCGTTACTGTAATTACCTCACCAAATTCTGCCCGTACAAAAAATGCGAATCGTAGCGACGTAGCAATGAAGTGTGTCCGAAACATGTTATGTACTTCTTGCTGAAAGAATTAAGCTATATAACTGCCCCCCTCCTCCCTCCTCCCTAGATTTATTGAATGTAGTGGTATTGATCTCGCAGCTTATGACTTGAATCACCAATGAGGATTTTGCCGTAGTTCGTAGCTATTTGTTTTGATAAACTTCATGAGGTTACATTGGTAGCATGGGATTTGTCCGTCCATTTGTTTGAAGGAAAGATCCAGTAATGTCACAGTACCCGGATGTTCAAAATGCACAACTCATTAAAAATAGAATTGTCAAAGAAGTATGATTTATGTTGCAGATAAAAGAAGAATACAATTATGTTGAAACACTGGAATTTTTTTTAGAATTTATTTATTTAAACGTTTAAAAAATGTTTTAAAAACATTTTTTATTAAACTTTATTTTTATTCCCATTCTGGATGTATCATAAAGTACATTTTGCATTAAACCTACGTTGAGTAGCAAATTAATGTAACTGAAATAATGTACATAATAGCAATTATTTTAAAAAAAACATTTGTGCCACTATTTTTTACATACAACAATAGTAATTATTATGACTTTTTTACCTACTCTTTCAGTTGCTGGTTTGCAATATAATCCTAGTGAAGTTAAAAGAAGAGAACTTGGTAGGTAATGTACTTTTCCATTGGTAAATATAACATTTTGGCACAGCTTTCCATTTTTAAAATAGTTTTTCTTAATTTTTGTTTTGTTTTGGAATACTTTTAAAAAATGCTGCTGTAGAATGTATGTATAGCATACGTAATGACATTTTCACCTGTAAGAGGAGCCAGTTATCAGGTGAGTATTTCTAAGATTTTCCCAATCTTAATGTTGGACTCCATTAACTATTAATTATTTTAGGGTTTTACTTGTTGTTAAACATGCCTTTGTCATCAGCTTAAACTGGAATTTTTGTTTACATAATATTGCCAAAATATTATGATTTAAAGTTTGTGTCTAAATTTGTCTTTTTTCACCGGAGCCATTCATATGAGGTTTGTATTTTTTTAAAGAACTTTTAATGAACTTTTTAACTGGTAATGGAGAACTTTATTTTTAGCATAATTGTTTTAAATAAATTGAATTTGAACTTTTAAAAGTTAATTTTCAACTACAAGGACTTATAAAGTTCACTTTGATTGTCAACTTGCATAATACTTGGTTACACTGCAGTTTAGCATGGCAGTGCCTAAATAACAGGCAAATTTAGGAACGAAAGACCGATTAACCCTTTACACCACAAAAGTGTCGCTGTTAAATTATTTCGTAGTGAATTTTTTAAAGAGGCGACGATAGATCTCATCTCATTCGATCGGTTTGAAAAGTACACTATAAATCTGAAACAGTGAAAAATCACTGTAACGGCCGATCCCAACAGCACATATCGGTGAAAATAGTTGTACTGATAATCAGGTAATTATAACTGGTTGTTTCTGGGAAACAATTTCGCTCATTGAGGAAGTGTCGCAGCCAACTGTATGCGTCGAGTTAAATATTGGCCAAAACATTGCAAGAAATAAACATTTCTGACAGTCACTTTTGNTGACAGGTTGTGCAATTATACGGAATTTATGTAAATAAATAAAACACATGCCTTACCCGGGATTTAAAACCGAAGTATTTCGTTACCAGCCAGGCATCTTACCAACTGAGATACCAAGCCGATGTGATCTACGGTTGGGAAAATATCTGAATTCCAGAAGTTAACCGAACACTTTGTACCTGTAAATGGTATGCAATTTCTTTTCGTTTTTAGTTCCTTTAGTAATATTAGGATTTGTTGATACACAAATAGTGCGTATCGTCGCACTCACTCCGCTATGTTTAGTGCAATGTAAACGTCAAAACCGAACGCCATGATTGTCACGTGAAAACGAACTTAAGATCTGGATGTTCATGTTACCTTGTAAAATGCCATTACTAAACCCGAAAAACAAATTTAAAAATGTTTATTTTATTGTTTTCATTTGTTTATATGTTTGCGTTTTTATCTGTTTATGCACATATTTACTTAGCAAACGTATCAGTACTATCTCTGACAGAGCAGTCGAAAACAATACCATTCAGCGATCAGAACACAGTTGATCAACACGCAAGTGGAAAATGTCATATATCCAGAAAATGAAGGCAAACTGGTGTAGTTTCACTCAATGTCCAAGTAAAATATTTTAAAGTTGTTATTTGGTAAGGCGCATTTTCTTTATTGATTGTAAAATGAGACGTTCTTACTGATTATGGTTTAGACTGTACGTATTACTTGTTGATGTGCCCTAAGTATTAAGTACATTGCTTTTCGTAGTGACATTCCCCNTGATGAGTCTGACATATTTCAAGTCAGACATATTTCAACAACAGATAGCTACAACTTGAATGGGTTTTTTTTTTCGACGCTGGCGCCAGAACGCCGGTGTGCAAACGTATACGATCTACGCTGATGAATTGCCGTCAACTTGTTGATTCTCTTTGTGGCTTTGGACGCCTTGATGCCGCATTAGCATTCTGTTTGAAGTTTTCGCGGCCTATTCAAATATTGACCGCGGAGCTCTGATGGAATTGGACAGCGAGCAGGAGGGGAGTTTGGATGGTGTATGGAGCCTAGTACACACTTCAGAACGGCGAGGGGTGAGTCCGGGGGGGACGAAACACAAGCAACCCTGTTTACCTTCTTTGTGTTGTTTTAGAGTTAACGAATTTATGTATTTTCTTATCCTTGTTTGCTGTTTCTGCTCTGTTTCAGTAATCCCCTACGTTAAGTGTACCAGTTGTAAGGCAGAGTCGTATTCCACGTATTTACGTTCCCTTACTCCCTTTGACGTAGCAATGTTTGTTAGGGGTTATCAGGTAGTGCTTACCCTGAAAGAGGAAAGGGAAATGCGATACCCGTATTCAAAAGTCTAAAATTTCTCTACCGATGTATTTCCAAATCATTAAAATTTTACATTTTCTGCAAGTAACAAAGTTTATTGGATTACCCAAACAGTCAACTGATTTTCTATTTTCATTCTGAGTTACAGTAAGTTCCATTGCTCCGAGACACTGGTTCCTGATTCAGTCGAGTAATTTCGTGATGCTGTAGTCGTGAAATATTTGAATCGTCAGTATTTCAGAGACTGAAAGCGCTGGTTCGTGTTTGTGGTGTAAGCCTAGTCTTGAGAGAATTTGGCATCTGTCAACGTTTACATCGTTGTTAGGGATGTTCAAGAGTTGGGTTGTGTTCTGGAACAGTAACATGGTGCCCACAGTAGAGTAGTTCAAGGAGCGCATTTAAGAAAGAACACCTGCAGTAATCGAGAAGTAGTGATAATTTAATTTTGTGGAAAGCTCTGAGCAGGCTAAATTTAATTTTGAATGTGGTTAGCAGAGTTTAGAGGTTTGTGTTCTCAGCCTCCGACCTGCCTCTGTGCCATTCGTCGTTCATTTTTGGAGTCACGGTCTGTGTAGTACTGCTATTTGATTAGACCGCTGTATAACGCATTTTGCACTAAAAGTTTAAAGACAACGGGAACTTCTGATTGTCGTGAACTGTGAACCTTTTCGTTATCGACTCTACGTTCGTATTATTTCGGATCACGGCATACGCAGATGTTGAACTGTCAGATATCTGGCCTTATGGGCGTCTTTGTCACGAAGCCTCGCAAGACCTGACACTTTCTTCATATAGCCGGCACGTCTTCCATCATTATGGGACAATCAGTGTAGAGGAACAAAACATTCTCACGTACCCGTGTAATAAATAGCATATGGGGGAATGCTTTATGACGGGGATAACGCTTGCCGAAGTGATGGGACGTTTATATAGGACACTTGTGTGAACGTTTTCTTGTAATATAACACGAACTTAAGACACACCAGCGATGGAATGCACTGTGCGAGAAACGCGAACTCTCGAGAAAACGTGAATGTCCAGTACGTTTCGTGCACGCGAGAATCCGGACTAGCATTCGCGATGATGCAACACTGCTCGCTGTGGTGGAAGTTGGGAGGTCGACGTGTTGACTGAAGTGCCACTTGCCCACCTTGTCATATGATGATCCCCTGACGTGGCTGCCTGTTCATTGCGACATTGTTGAATCAGTGACCATCATGGCTCCACCAAGTAGTAGCCGTAGGCCGGCCAGCAGAGAAGGAATAATTGTAACAGCTGGAATACGCGGCCCATCGTACTGACGTAGCGACAGAAACTATGCTAACACGGCACCGGCCCTGTAGTTCATTTGTCTCGGCAGCAGGTGGTCTGACTCGGTCAACGTGACCTTCATCCCAAATCCTAGATCCCGAACCTTGCCCAGGGGAAGCGACGTCGCGCGACGACCAGCAATTTGAAGGTCGCCGAATATCAGTGGCTCTACCGCCGCGCAGCTTCCGAATGGGAAATCAACTGCTATTTCGATCAGTTTTGTTTGATAAAAAAATGTTGTGGGTGGGGATGATTCCAGCAGAACAAAAGCTCTGCCTCGTCATTGGACAAATGGTGGCCGTGGTCGAGTCATTTATCACGAATATTAATGTATGTTGTGTGTCCGCGCTATCTCTGGAACTGCGTGTACACGTCGTCTTCGTTCATTCCTCTCGGTTTTTTCACTTAGTCGCTACTGGAAACTCCTTCTGCAGCGCCGACGTCCCGCCCTCTTTACCGGGACAGAATCATGAGCTGTTATTTTAGTATTTGTTTTCTGACTGTCCCTGATGTCAAGGACTGCGCTGTTGTCTGATTGTATTAATCTGAATAATAACTAGTGGTGAAGTCCTCTTTCACACGTGTATTGCACGTGTTTCCGTTGTTACACCTAGCATTAGCTCTTCACGGAGGGTCATAAAGGAAACGCCATTTACAATACGATTTTCCACGGTAATTCCATATGTTTATGATATTAGGGTTTGGAACTGGTTCATACATTTCTGAACCGGAAAAACTTTTCCACTATATAGCTAACTAGCGCTTCATATAGCTAACTAGCGCTTACCCGCGACTTCGCTCGCGTGGTCATAGTAACGAACTTACAGCGAGAAATAACGGTATTTGTTAGTAGACACACTGACCATAAACACAAAACAGAGCACTAACGATATCATTTTTTGGTGCTAGAATCACTCTTTTACATAGCCACTGGTCGTCATTTATATTTCTTTGTGGATCTGCGTAAACGCTAGCAATCAGTTCCGTATCAATCTGCACCAAATTACTAAAATCCCCCATTAGTGACCCACAGCCCTCGGCATCTGTTTCTAACCGCCCATTTCCAATTTCTAATAGTGTATCAGCATAATGTCCTGTATCAACGTCATTGTAGAGGTGCATTCTCATATTTGTCGTCAAGCTGAATTTCTTGACATTTGCCCATAAGCTTGACGACTTGAGACAGGCTTTGATTTCATCTGCAGGCGTGCCCCTCTGAATCACCGGTAGAGTTTGGTGGAAGTCACCAGCCAGTAATACAACCATTCCTCCTATAATGTCTGTATTGTTTCGTATATCCTGTAGAGTTCGGTTTAAGGCCTCCATCGCTTTTTTGTGTGACATTGTGCTTTCGTCTCACACTAACAACTTACATTGACACAGCATTGTACCCTGAGCGCTATTTTTACTAAAAAAAAATTCCTGAGGGAATGAGAGATTTTTTCGAGATAAATAGTAGTCTGTGTCACTTCTCGGCCCTCCAACCATCGCTGTGCAAAACATCACGTTGATCCGTTGCGACGTAAAGACAGACGGACGGACGGATGGACGGACGGACAGACTTTCGCATTTATAATATTAGTTAGGATAACAGTGTTCCACGATTATTTGACAGTAGTCAAACCTTTGCAAGAACTCGCTACCATTACACGAACATCCTCTACACTTTTATGGTTATTAATATGTCACTAAATAATACTCTGATTTCGTCGCTGGTAAAACAAACTGACGTATCTCACTTTTACTCATTTTTCAGGAGAGCCTTTCAAAAATTTCGTACAAATGCGTCATTTTCCTGTGCTAGAGTGTTTAAAGTTATCCGAATTGAAGGAAGTTATAATTGTAGCATATTGATGTACCGTTTGGTGACATGCAAATTATATTTCGATATGTCTTCATTTGATTTCAGCAATATTTTTAAAGGAAAAAAAAAAANCGTTTGGTGACATGCAAATTATATTTCGATATGTCTTCATTTGATTTCAGCAATATTTTTAAAGGAAAAAAAAAAACTCGTCACACGTTACTTGGCCGTCCTATATATAGGAAAGGTAGTATGTCACACTTGAGTTTCACNGAAAAAAAAAAACTCGTCACACGTTACTTGGCCGTCCTATATATAGGAAAGGTAGTATGTCACACTTGAGTTTCACCTTACCTGCAAAATATAGACAAACTTCATATCAAGTCCTGTTTTGTTATTTTACAGTCTGTTACTTCCGCTCATATACCGCAAGTGTATAGTTAAATGCATGAAATTATAGATCTCTCGCGCACCACTCCAGGGATCGTAGAGTAATATCTGTGTACTGTAAAACTACGTACCTGGAAGTAATTTTTTAATGCATGATACATTGCGTTGATCAACAACTGATGTGCAACATAAAAATTACATGTACTAACAGGTAAAATTGATATATTTTCCTGGAAAAAGCTTATCATAACTCAGTTTTAAACATGTATTACTAGTATGGTTAAAATATTCTTTAAAAAAACTAGTAGTAACAACTTTTCAATGAGTCATTTCAGTCTTCACGCCAGAACACCAGCTTTAACAAATGTTTATAGTACTCTACTGAAACGTGACATGTAAAACATAGCAGTACACTTAGTAAGACGCCCATTGTAGGTGTAAATACAGCTGAATGCACGGCATAGAACACAGAGTTTTAGTTTCAATAATGAGGCAAAGACTCTTTGAACAAAACGTGCTCTGGCAATGAAATAACGGGCGTTTCTCCATGGTAGAGTACAATCAAAGCACGAAATGTTTCACTCGATATCTTGGGTGGATTTTGGTAAAGTTTAGGAACAGGTGTGCAGGACACTGATGGAGGGGATTCCCCGTTCCAACGTGATAGACCGAATTCGTTTGTTTAGTGGCAGTCTGCAAAAAAAAAAAAAACTTTGTTGCTGCAACTTTTCTGGACTACAACGTGACGATGGCAGTTACTGCGTGGCTCTAAGTTTTGTTAAGTGGTTGTAATAGTAGATCTGAACGTCTATGTCATGAACTCCAAATTTTTAAATCACAATTTAGAACATCACAACGCCCTTCTTTAGAGCCATAGGTTGAATTTACATCACTGTCTTATACTGGGTCTTCACTTTCCTACTCAGTACTTTCAACTTCGGATTGTTTGTCGTCATTTGTAGAAGCTGCTGATTTATTGCCTCCACACGATACCAACACTCCATTTTGGTCTGTACATACAAACAAAGTGTCTGTGCGCGCTGTTTCATCTTCGTTTTCTTCAGCTTCTGATTGTTTTTGTTTTCCGTTTTCTTCCTTCCAATTTTNTCTGTGCGCGCTGTTTCATCTTCGTTTTCTTCAGCTTCTGATTGTTTTTGTTTTCCGTTTTCTTCCTTCCAATTTTGAAATGTTGTTTTAGATTTTACAAATGTCGCTAAAAGTACGCCATTATTACAATGCTGTTCCAGTTCACATAAGGTTCTTGGCTTTTCATCGTCCACTCTTGTTCCACAATATTTATTTTGGGGTGTCCTAAACATACACACTCTTTTCTTAATAGTAAAAAACTTTTCACCTTCTACAATTTCAAGTTCCGTTGATGAAAGATTTCAATGTCTGGTCACTCCATTTCACTAGTACATCCATTGCAGCACAATAATTTCAACGGCGTAAATGTTCACATTTAGCACTGACACACACTAGAAATAATCACGTTTATAACAAAAACAACACAAACACACAGCAAATTGACATAATAGGCGTAAGGCGTATCACATATATAATGACACGACGCAGACAAATATGCTAACAAAGTGGCGTATCTCAAGTTACGCCATTTACCATACAGCACATTGAGATTTCATTAGGATGGCAAACTGTTGCGCCAGTTTATCATAATACTTCCTCATTTTAAGATACGATGACGTCTCAAACTGCTCCTACTCAGTAACTAATGTTCGAAGAAATACGTCCATTTGCCACATTTTAGATCTCGCTGTGAAGGTCACAGTGGCAGTCATGACTCATTTTTGCCTTTTTTTGAGATACACCGTTTTGTTTTCCCAGCGACTAATTGTGCCCTTCCTTGCTGCAAGTGAATAGTGTGCGCAGTGCTTTAATTAGTCCATTTATCTCGTTATGTTTCATAGCCCTTTATTTTGATGAATCTGGGCTTCATAGCATACTTTATGATTTTTTTGAAATTCAAACTCTTGAAGATATATAAATGTATTCTACTCGCGTATACATTTCCGTTTTATGCAGGAACATTAGCAGGTTAAGTGTGGAGTTGGATAGGGGGCCTACAAAATAAACTGGTCAATCGTTACTTCTAGAAATGACACACGTCACTTGCCTAGGACTCTAAGCCAATCCCTCTTGGTCGAGATAACGCCTTAGCTAGAGCGACTTCAAGCACGGAGGTATCATTCTACTCGCGCCGGCCTTCGAAAGCTGTTACATGTGTTGTTGTGCCGTGATGAATCGTTGTTCCGCTCAGTGCTCAAACCAGTTGTTGCGCAGCGCATTAATTTGCCTGTTTCAATCCTCGCGCTTGCAGTAACGAATGCTTTCTCCGGAGAGCCGGGACTCTTTTTCGCCTCCTGTCGGGACGGAATAAAATAACAATTCCTTTCCCCGCTCGATGGAATTCTTCTCCTCTCCGCCCGTCGCTGCGGCGTTCCCGCTCGTAACATTTTATTGGCCCAGGAAGTAAATTACCTTAACGAGGAACGGCGGCGGAGGAATGAAAAGGGCGTATTTGTTTCCACGTCGCAGCGAATCGAAGAGGAGGTGAAATGAAACGGTGGTTGGAGTAACTGTGATGGATGGCGGCCGAGAAAGCAATGAAGTCCACATTAGTTTCCTCGTTTAGCAGTCTCTCGCCTTGCGCGTACACTGCTGGACACAGGAACTGGGCTGGTCGCGTCCTGGTCAACTCTGAATAAAGTGGAGAGATGTGGGAGGTTCTTAATATGATCGTGAGAGCTGATGAGGGTGAAGCTAAGTGATTGTGGAGCACACCCGGAATACAAGGTCGGGTGAAACGGGAGATCCCCGAGAAAACCCGCCGACCAGCGGCATCGTCCGGCATGATTCCCACATTTGAAAATCCGGGGGTGACCCCGCCGGGAATCGAACCCGGTTCGCCTTGCTGGGGGGGCGAGTAGTCTAAACCACTTCACCACTACGAATAAAGATGAGTGTATTGAACAGTATCAATTTTTAATTTGTGTTATTAGTATGAAGCAAACAGAGCTTGTCGCAACTCGCAACTGCTTATTGTAAGGTGGCTGCAAGTTGTCACGCATCGTTTACAGACGAACACCTCTGTCTTGACTTATGTCGACGACGGCTTAGTTACCTGGTCAGCAAACTGTTATGAAGCTCTAAATACGTAGTTCGTCTTGATGGCGTTCTGCAGGTTTGTGTCTGCCGTGGGCTTGTTCATATGAACTTCATATGTCTTTTTTTGGATCTAAGAATAATTTTGTGCTATTCAAATATGTAGTCTCATTGGGCTTAAAACCCTCAACAGTTACGCCAGTTGAAGTTTCCCGTCACACTTATTTTTTCGTAGGTTAGGTGTCTGTGGTCCCGTATATAATTCGTAGCAGCTGCCAAGTCAACGGCTTGCGTATAAGTTTGACTATGTGACAAATGGTTGGATAGCGTTTTTGAAAGTGCAGCTCCAGCAGGGAATTGCATTCTCGCCGCCAGGTGGACACACATACGAGGTTTTTCGCTCGTGTTGAAAACTGCACTTCAGTCCGTCGTCCTTTATTCGACACACCGTCTTCTCATTTACTGCAGTGCGAATTACTTCGTTAAATACATTTAAAACTGTATTATTTTCTGTNTTCGACACACCGTCTTCTCATTTACTGCAGTGCGAATTACTTCGTTAAATACATTTAAAACTGTATTATTTTCTGTTATGTTAATTATAATATTTAAAACATGTTTTAGATCTTAACGATGAGTCACATATTCTGAATTGCAATTGTGAACGAAGGAAAAAATTTACTTGAATACATAATTATTGTTATATGGCGAACTGTTGCGCGTAATTAATTTATCTACCGTTAAGGATTGTGGCCGCCTTCTGTGCTTTTTTTCTTTTTTATCTATTTGAGTAATTCTCCTGTAGACGGGTGTGTAAGGGGTGAGATGTGAGAAATTGTTTAGAGTTATATATATGTATATATATATATATATGCTGTGTATTTCCCACAGACAAATTGCATTTACAAACATAATTCAAGTTCCACTGTTTGTATAGATAGGTTCGTATGTCAGATACAAGCGAACTTGAACACAAAACAATAACAGATGCTGCTACGTCAAGTTTACGTTTCGACAGTGCTTCTGAGACGGGTTCCAACTCGAAGAAAATCATAAGTTAGTGAAATAAGTGTGGATCATGGGCAGGACGATAACAATACGTAGGCTGAACGACAGATAATTTTAATGTCTTCCCTACACGTGTTTACCCCTTCTGCACGGCCTCTGCGATGATGCCCACGTCAGTAAGCTCGTAGGGGAGTTGATACTTGCAATGTTCCTTTTCGACGCCGCTTCATATGAACCACATCGTGAAACGAATCACAACGCAGTTACATTCACTTGATCTCGCATTTAGTACGTCGTCTCACGTTCCACGCGCGCAGCTGTACACGCGGGTCCCGTGCGTGTGCAGTGGTGCCGTAGCGACACATGTTACAGACATTTTAGATAATGAGAAATTCAATTTATTAAGTGTCTGGAAGACGTCATTAATTATTTCACTGGACGTATTTATTGAGCAGGCAGATTGCCTGGCCCGGCCCTGATGACTCGGCAACTGGCAGCACGGGAAAGATGGAAAGGGATGGGAAGGGAGGAGTGTTTCCTAATAGCCGAGGACATTCCTGAATCTATTCCGGCTTTATTGCCGCGGTGGATCCGGTCGTCCGCGGCATAGGTGCGCGCCCGTGTGGCGCGGGCGGGCGGCCGGTTTTTACTTCGGCGGGGCCGGCTCGTCGTCCGAGCAGGGGAAGTTGTAAATTACTGCCGTTGTTCCTCGCAGCTGAACACACTCCAGTTTCGTCGCCGTATCCGCGGTAATGGAAGACGGTGACCTGCGCCGCGGGGGTGTGCTCCATGTACCTCGCGGTACGAGGTTCCCGAGCCAATTAGCGTCGTCGTCGACGTCCTTCGACGGTGCGCGCGGCCGCCCGAAAGAAGGCTGCTTCCCGATTCACGGCACGCGAGCCGCATTGCCGATCATATTTATCGCCGTTTTAATTCACGATTAATATTCAGTACGTCTCGTTTTGCTTATAAGTATGTCCCGACGCTCCTCATGCATATGCAGGGGGCCGTCCTCGTAAATTGTCGCCCCCCCCTCCCTCGGCACGTTTTTGATTGTGAAATGGGTATCGCGTTCGTTTCTGACTTTGCCCATTTGGTACACCGCCAGTGTACGGCGTAAACGCCGTGGTAGGCCGCTGGAACAACCCTGCGTCGTTTGGGTTCGAATATCGGAATCTTTATTACAGTGCGTAGTGTTTTGCGTTGCGCGAGTTTGCAAGGGGTGCCACCTTGTTATTAGTTGACCTTGCAGCTGCATGAATTTTGACTCAGTGGAGTGAGTGTGTGAAGAGATTTGGACGGCTCTTAACACCGAGGTCTTGAGAGCTGATGAGGGTGAAGCGAGGTGAGTATGGTGAAGCGCCGTGATGCAAACGGGAGATCCCCGAGAAAACCCGCTGACCTGTGGCATCGTCCGGCACGGTTCCCACATGCGAAAATCCGGGGGCGACCCCGCCGGGAATCGAACCCGATTCGCCTTGGTGGGAGGCGAGTAGTGTAACCACTACACCACCGCGGCCCTTTCGACTCCGTACCGAGTGTGTTTGCGCGTGCCTGTCTCGTATCCGGGAGGTAATGGGTTGAATCCGGACTGAATGCGCTGAGCATGGTTTTTCTTGTGTGGTTCCCCATTCGTGTTGCAAGCAAAACCCGACTTAGTTCACTTCAAGGTTCCTTATGAAATGATTTACTTATAATGGTGTATAAGGATACAAGGAATAAGGATATTAATTGTCGTCATGCCTACGGACACAGTGCTCAACATAATTTCATTAAATTCCATGAATGTGTTGTGGAACTGCATATATAGGGACAGGAAAATTCCGCGTTTTAAACGACCTGTAGGCTTAGACTCCACCGTCCTATGCATTTTCGAGCCTCAGCTTTCTGTCCAGTGGCTGTTGCCTCAGTGCATTATTGCCAGTTTGCCTCGTACTAAGTAGCACGGGATTCGGAACTTATTTCCTTGCGGGTCTTTTATTGGCTCAGAGTTCGCTTGGGCTTGCATAATAAGCTGTGATGCAATTGCAAACGTGATAGAAATGTACTCATGTTTGAAATCTAGCTTGTCCTAAAATGAATTCGCGAAATTTTCCAGTCCCTATACGTAACATTCTTGCTGGCTGAACATGAACTCTCCGACAGCAATCGTTGAGCTTCGGAGACAGAACGAAACCCAAAGCGAGTGTAGTGATTACGAAGCGCACAAGATTTTGTGACTTCACAGAACAAACGAATACACTTAAAAACATTACGTAAACTTTTCGTAGTAAATATTCTTAAAATTATAGATTTAATTGGAAAAAGGCGTTATAAATAACGTGTACGAAAATGTCATTAATTATTTATATTTGTGGGTTATAAACTTACAGCTTTCCGCGCGCGACATATGTTGGCGAGAAAAGTACAAATCTACCTGACATCTGTTGACGGAAAAAGTAAACTCGTGCTGCCGTAGCAACCATCCAGTAATAACCCACAAATACTGTTGTAACTAATTAATATATAGCGAATAATTCAAAGTGTTTTACATTATATTAGATTTTGTGTTCATTTTTTGACTTTGTGCTCCGCACGGACAATGGCACTCATGGTGGATAGTACACGACTTTTGCGATATTGGCCGCACTTAAAAAAAAATTTGGTTAACTTTTTAAACATTATTGGAAGTTGTTAACCCAAATATCGTATGGAAATAATACCACACATCTAGCTACAAATATAGAATGTTTAGCGTAGCTACTATACAAAGTTGGGAAGTTTCCTACACATTTTGAGACTACGGTGGCTGAGTGATAAGACTGCTCGCATCTCACCAAGGTGTACCGGGTTCAATCCCCGGCCGGTTCACTCCGGATTTTCGCAAGTGGGAATCGTTCCTGACTATGCCGCTGGTCGGCGGGTTTTCTCGGGTATCGCCCGTTTCCCCCGGCCATTTCATTCCGGCGCTGCTCCATAGTTACCTCACTTCATCCACACTCACCTCACTTCACCCTCATCGGCTCTCGAAAACTCGATGTTAAGAGCCGCGCAAATACCTTAACTCACTCACTCACTCCTACGCATTTGACTGTTCGCTGAGCAAATGTGGGAACTCTAGCATGAATGTATGGGAGCTAACTATACCATTCGCGCTTTTTCACTCTGCGTATACACTCATATAGTAAATTTTCGAACAATTTCTTTAGAGTGTAGGTTCATTCGTACTCACATCTTGCGATTATCACCGCTGCAACGTCATAAAACTCAGACATTTGCAGCAGAATCATGAAACGCAGGATGTTCGTACTTAACTCGTTTCTGAGTGCGCTATACACAGACAAAATCGCTTCTCAACGAACCGAATCTCGCGGTAAGTGATGCTCGTAATCAGTCCACTGGCCGCCTCAAACTGGATCATGGTACTTACCGATCACGAACGCAGAGAGGTGTCTCTTGGGACAAGGCTCTGCTGTTTGGTGCACGCGACCCTCTGACGTCACGGTTCTGTCCGAATCTCTCGTGACTTAAGACAGTATGTGACCTAAGACTAACATTCACCAAATTCGAACTTTTGTTCCAAGAAGAATAAAAGGATTATTCCAGATTTTTGTACACTTTCGCGCGCAAAAACTGGAATATAATACATACATATGCCCCGATAACAGACGTCATACTAGGATAAAAATTCG
>NQII01003128.1:100085-131544 GCA_002778355.1 Clitarchus hookeri | reverse complement strand
ATTTTTTTTTTTTTTTTTTCGTTATCTGTGTAAAATTACGCAAATTTTGATACCTCTTGCGATAGTGTAGCTCGAAAAACACTTTTACTCATACATGGGCGGGACACACTAATGGTTATGTCTTTCTTTAATACGGCATAAGTAAATATTGGCGCACGTATATGAGAAATGATTTACCATAGTAACTCAGCGTGCACTGGACCAATCATCAATAGTATCTGTAGGATGTTCCATTCCTCTGTCGGGGCATGTGTAAACCGTCGTGGGAACCAAGGCTTTTTTTATGTGAACATAAGTGTATGTTGTGCTCGAACCCTTCCTCACGTTACAATATTAATAAATTGGTACCTTCACGTTCGCATTCTGAAATTCCAATTACGGCACTGCGCTACATATTTCAAGGCGGTTCTTCGAAACTCGTGCACGGCGAGGGAGAATATTCATCGCGCCTGACTTGTTGCGTCCTTTTGTTTTTCGCCTTCGCCGGTTTGTATCCGTCGTTCCTTCTTTGTGTAACCTGTGCTGTCGTTTGGAGTTATAAATTTCAAGCACATGAAATTATTGTGCCTCGCGCCGAATTTCATCGCTTGCTTAGTCAAAGGAATGATAATGAGCTTTCGTTTCTACAACGAAACGAATCCCTCATTTGTTTGGTGTTACACAACGTCGAAAAATTAATTACATACAATAGTAATAGCATTATTCATAAGCGCTGTGTGATAGAAATTAANTGTTACACAACGTCGAAAAATTAATTACATACAATAGTAATAGCATTATTCATAAGCGCTGTGTGATAGAAATTAAGTATTTTACAATGCCACATAATTAGTAGCTAGCCTACGTGTTCTTTTATGCTTCGTTATTTTTAATGGTTTTTTTATTTGGCGTTTTCGAAGTTGTATATTTGTTAGTCACTAAATTCGCATTATTGGTTTCCTTTGCTGTAGAAGTGAAAATTTGTTCTGTTAGTGTCGGTGAAAATAGTATAAGAATACACTAATAAAAAAAATTATTATTCCCCATTCCCGGTAAGAATGGTTTGATTCTGCAGGCTATCATGGCATGTTAAAACACGAATTTTTCTAACGCAGTCTATTTACAGATCGATTTGCGACGAGTGAAGCCGTACAGAACATGCTCGATCGATCGTTTCAGTCAGTTCCACGCGTGTGAAAAATGAAAATGTTACTGCGAAGTGATTATTTTGCCAGTACCACATTGCAGGCGTTGCTTTTGTTCGTTTTGAAGAAAACCCAGATAGTTCAGCGCTGTTACGAAGTAGGCAACCGTTTAACCCCTTACTATAAAATTTTGGTACGTTTATAATTAATTGTTTTTTCCTTTCAGATTTACATATAAGGATTTTGGTTGAGTTGAAAGATCATTCAGATGGCAATGAAATGCAGCATGTCGGAAATTAAAGATAGCAGGCGGTACGACACGTAGAATGCGGGGATTTCTCGTATTATACAGGCAGGAAAATGTGTTTAAATTACCCCACGCAATAATAAAATCAAAGTAGATTAGCAAACATGACAATATTAACGAATATTCCAAAGTTCTAAATAAATCTAGATTTTTAAGCAATAGTTAAATTTTAAATACCTACGTATGTCTACAGAAAAACGTAAAGGTAAATTTTCACCTTTTGGTTTTGGTCGTAGTTTGGTTGAAACCANTGTTACACAACGTCGAAAAATTAATTACATACAATAGTAATAGCATTATTCATAAGCGCTGTGTGATAGAAATTAAATATTTTACAATGCCACATAATTAGTAGCTAGCCTACGTATTCTTTTATGCTTCGTAATTTTTGATGGTTTTTTTATTTGGCGTTTTCGAAGTTGTATATTTGTTAGTCACTAAATTCGCATTATTGGTTTCCTTTGCTGTAGAAGTGAAAATTTGTTCTGTTAGTGTCGGTGAAAATAGTATAAGAATACACTAATAAAAAAAATGATTATTCCCCATTCCCGGTAAGAATGGTTTGATTCTGCAGGCTATCATGGCATGTTAAAACACGAATTTTTCTAACGCAGTCTATTTACAGATCGATTTGCGACGAGTGAAGCCGTACAGAACATGCTCGATCGATCGTTTCAGTCAGTTCCACGCGTGTGAAAAATGAAAATGTTACTGCGAAGTGATTATTTTGCCAGTACCACATTGCAGGCGTTGCTTTTGTTCGTTTTGAAGAAAACCCAGATAGTTCAGCGCTGTTACGAAGTAGGCAACCGTTTAACCCCTTACTATAAAATTTTGGTACGTTTATAATTAATTGTTTTTTCCTTTCAGATTTACATATAAGGATTTTGGTTGAGTTGAAAGATCATTCAGATGGCAATGAAATGCAGCATGTTGGAAATTAAAGATAGCAGGCGGTACGACACGTAGAATGTGGGGATTTCTCGTATTATACAGGCAGGAAAATGTGTTTAAATTACCCCACGCAATAATAAAATCAAAGTAGATTAGCAAACATGACAATATTAACGAATATTCCAAAGTTCTAAATAAATCTAGATTTTTAAGCAATAGTTAAATTTTAAAAAACCTACGTATGTCTACAGAAAAACGTAAAGGTAAATTTTCACCTTTTGGTTTTGGTCGTAGTTTGGTTGAAACCANAACCTACGTATGTCTACAGAAAAACGTAAAGGTAAATTTTCACCTTTTGGTTTTGGTCGTAGTTTGGTTGAAACCAGATCTAGTACAGAAAGTCTGTTTGCAGGAAATTATTTCATGACTTTTAGTTGATGTTTATTACCGCTATCCTTTTATCGCATTAGGATAATTGAATTGTCTAGGTGGGGGGTTCGACTTGCTGCACCAAATGAACCTAAACCTAGGACTAGAAACGGCACATTTTTCCATGCTTTACCTGAAGTCGGTTAGACGCTGTTATACATTAAATATTGAAAACCTGGAAATGTACACTTTTCTAGTATGTAAATGAAAAATCCTGCTTCATAGGTATTTTCTGTGTGTGGAACAGTAACTAAAGTGAATTTTAACCAGTTAACAAAATATAAAAAAATTGCATTAAATTGTGAAGTATAGTGGACATTAATTATAACAAATCTCCGTCTCTAATGATTTAATGTTGTCCAATATGTTAAGCCCTACCTTCCTACCTACCTATTTACTTACTGTAGAATAAATTCTGCGTCAATATATGTATGGAAACATATATTTATATATAATTTTACTAAATGTTGTGAAATTACGTATTTATTATTACAGTAAGTTGTAGTTCGCTGTTGAGGTTACTTTGAAAGAGGCANACTAAATGTTGTGAAATTACGTATTTATTATTACAGTAAGTTGTAGTTCGCTGTTGAGGTTACTTTGAAAGAGGCAGTTTTTAGTCAAGGAATGGAGTTCTGATATTTGTGTCTTCATTACTTGTCAAATTATTCCATATATAATATTCAGCCCATAAATCCGGAGTAATCAGAAGACGATAAATTAAATTTTTTGTCGCGTATATCCGAATATTGCAGCCTAATTGTGCCAACTAAGTTAGCCGAAATAAGTTCNGTAAATTAAATTTTTTGTCGCGTATATCCGAATATTGCAGCCTAATTGTGCCAACTAAGTTAGCCGAAATAAGTTCATTTGCTGGACCAGAGTAAAGCTAAAACAACGGATTCGAAATACTGTTTTCTTTTCCACTCAGAACTAGTAAGAGAGAAAAAATTCGCTCAAAGAAAGTGTCTTATAAACCCACATTCTTTTGACAAATTTCTTGCAGTATAACACGAGCCTTCTTACAGGTGTGTAAAGTGGCAAAATACGTCTGCTACCGTATCAAAAATTAATTGCAGTGCTAGCAAAATTATATTTAAAAAATGCATGGATGAGTTACCCATGNGTCTGCTACCGTATCAAAAATTAATTGCAGTGCTAGCAAAATTATATTTAAAAAATGCATGGATGAGTTACCCATGTTTGTCTCGTCTATACACATTGTTCCATAGATCTCGTACGCGTGTAATATTCTGAGTATGTTGGGTTTACTGTGGACTGTTGTGCATAGAAAAGCTCAGGTCGATAGTGCGTGCGCTGCGTCTCGGTCTCNGTCTGCTACCGTATCAAAAATTAATTGCAGTGCTAGCAAAATTATATTTAAAAAATGCATGGATGAGTTACCCATGCATGGTGATGTTTGTCTCGTCTATACACATTGTTCCATAGATCTCGTACGCGTGTAATATTCTGTGTATGTTGGGTTTACTGTGGACTGTTGTGCATAGAAAAGCTCAGGTCGATAGTGCGTGCGCTGCGTCTCGGTCTCCAACGTCTGAATCATGCTCAGGGTGTGCCTTAAACGATCGCAGTTTCCAATTAACTCCTCATCTAACGAGCGTGACACCTGAGCGATCACGGTTCCCCAGGGGCCCTTTGTAATGCTGTACAATTGTATTGTACAATTTCCCCCATTCCCATCCATTCACAACTTCCTAACAACTTCCCATCCATCCTAACAACTTTATAGCCATGCATCGATCAAATAATACCATGAAATTGTTAGAAACAAAAGAAAAACACCGCTGCTGATAAAACTGTAATTAATTGTTTTTTAATTATAACACAGAACTACTTTACGTAATTTGTTGCCAACTTTATGACAAACACTAGAGACTAATAAATACCACCGGATATCTGTATTCAAACAGTATAGACGAGTTTGTGAAATAATGACCTATCGGCAAAAGGTGTCACTATTGTATTTTCTGAAAATATTTTATAATATCGTGTTGTTATTGTGTGTTCATGTTTATTTTACACTTTTATAACATTTAACATATTGATAAATTGTTTTCATCGTTTAAATTTTGGATATGGTTTAATTTTCCTGAAAGAAAATTAACTTTCGTGGTCACATCCATCATGTTGGTATTTTAGTTTTAACAGCAATGTACTGCACTACTAAGAGTTGCTGATAATTACGGGCTGAAGGTGACAGTACCCCCCAATTTCGACGCTGAAAATATGCTTACTGACAGGTATTGTTCTCTAGCGTGTTTTAAAAAATTATTTTCACCAGTGTAAGTACGGTAATCGTTTTCAAACATTAATCTCAGAATTAGCTGCAGCACTGTTCAGAATTCTGCTTGCGCTTACTCACATGCGTGGTAGTTATGGCTGAGCCACTTAGTTCCAAGTGGTGTTGCTTACCGCGGTGAATACTCTTACCCCCTGAGGCTAGCCGCGCTGCCGGGTAGCTCCTCTCCACGCGATGTTCAGATTGGAATGAAAGGTAGGTTAGCCCCGGCTCCCGGTCTCTCGTAACTTTCACCTGCTGCGCGCTCGAAGTGCCCTCAAGGGCCACGGTCAAACGACTTCAGCGTTCCCTTTCTACCGCGCCACTGACGTAACATATGCGCGGTCACCTACCCGTGCAGAGTGGGCCCCCGTTCCTCGGGGTTTCTAGCTTGCGATAAGCTATTTCGCTCTTAGACGATACTCACGAGCACTAGGGTGCCATTAGTTATTGCTGCGCGCACCGTCGGATGGGCTGTTGAGTTTAGAGATTTGGGTGGCTCTTAACAACGAGGTCTTTAGGTCAATGNGTGGCTCTTAACAACGAGGTCTTTAGGTCAATGAGATGAGAGTGGAGCAGCGACGGAATGCAATGGTGGGAGAAACGGGAGATTCTTGAGAAAACCCGTCGACCAGCGGCATCGTTCGGCACCGTTCCCACTTGCGAAAATCCGGGAGTGGCCCTGCCGGGGATTGAACCAGGTTCGCCTTGGTGGGAGGTGAGCAACCGCTCAGCCACCGCAGTCCCTGGAGGGGTTCTGGTCTCTTTATAATTATCGAGCGGCCACCCAAGATAATGGCGAAGACAACCGAACTTAAAACTAGCTCTGAGCAAGGATTTTGGATGACTGATAGATTGTTCAGCGTAAACCTAAGNCGAAGACAACCGAACTTAAAACTAGCTCTGAGCAAGGATTTTGGATGACTGATAGATTGTTCAGCGTAAACCTAAGATTTAAGTAGATTTTACGGCTCTATTGTAAACATGGATTCATGGATGGACATTTGTTGTTTCCTGAACCGACTGGGTGCGTACTGTTTGCAGACATCGTCGTTTCGTCACATAAAAATTAAATTATTCGTGTAAATAATTTACAGACGTTTGCGTTAAATTTTGCTTCAGAGACTTTCCATCATTTCACGCTGCACGACAAGAAGAAATGTCACGGAGTTGATAAATACACAGAAACGAAATTACGGTCATTTGATGTGGGCGTACCCATCCTTTGATTGGCTGTGCGAGGTTCTGGGAACGGGTCGTGTGTCTGTTTGGCTACTGCATGCTGCGGAAGATACCCAATTGGTTGTGCCGCCGGCTGGCGAGTAGGTTACCAAGCGCTGATTATGAGCGAACTGCGTGACGACTGCCACGCCGCCATTCGCACTATTCTCGCTGCAGTTCTGCTGTTGAGTGGACGCTCTCCTCGGTGGGAGAGCAAGGGGGGTGGCAAGGCCGGCCTGTAGCCCGTATGCTGGCCACATCAACCCTCCCCCCNCCCGTACCAAGGCAGGGTGGCTTGCCCATTCATACACATTGTGGCCCCTTGGCAGCTTGTCTGTCGGGTGCCTTAAGGACATTTCGGCGCGTGCGGTTGTCACAGCCGTCAGAAACTCTAGGAAGGATGTGCGGCCACGGCCAGGCCGTCCAACCTAAAATAAAGGAATTAAAAAAAAAACGGCCATATGGCCATGATTCAACCTGGTATGGCTCGGTCAGTACTTGATGGGTGACCGTCCCAGGAACGCCACGTAGCCGAAGGTTCTTACAAACTAAAGGAAGGTCCATTAACGGTCAACAAGCTGTCCCAGACTGGGACATCAAGTAATTCCTGTGCGTTTTTTTTTTTTTCTGGCGTGTGCGATTGGAGTTTGCGGTATAAGCGGCAATGTCACATCTGCACTCTTATTTACTCTACGTTTGTGTCGTTTGGAGAATTATGTTTCTGAGCAGGGAGAACGAAGTATACTGTCGAGGGTTGGCGGTAGTGTTGTATGCAGCTCCCTCGTCTGGGACCTGTCTCCGGGTGTGTCGCGGGCTCCAGAAGGAATTGTCTTGTGAGCAGAGCTCCCCCCTAGCCCCCGCGCCATTTGCTAATGACTGCCCCGCGGTTGCGCAACTCCTCTGCTGGCTGCCGGCGACCGGCCGCTGCGATAGTAATCGTGCTACAGTTTTCTCTCTCTCGCGACATTAGCTACCGATCGCCGATAGCCGATGTTGAAATGCGGGCCGCCCTGGCGGGGTTCGGGTCGTTCAACTGGGCCGCTGTCCTCCCGTCGATAAAATGCGCCGGGTATTAATTACAGGCTGTCAGGTCCTGATTGGACAATCCTCTCTGGTTAAGGAGGGTTTCGTGCGTGCGTGTGTGTGTGTGTGTTTGTAGATAGAGCCACCGGCAGATGTTGAATGCAACAGGCAGTGTAATTCATTTCGTTCGATTTCCTTAGTCTCGATAGCTCGGTTGCAAATGACGTATCGTATTATTCTTCACCTGACTGCTATGCAGTCCATTTTAATTAATAGGACTCGAGGTCAAACTCCGATACAATTCATCGACGTGAATTCATCGACGTAGCAGATTGCAGGCACTTGATTAGAGAAACTCTAACTTTGCGGCAGTAATCAGTTTTCCTCTTTTAATAAAAATAACAGCAATTTTTCTGTGTGGAAACATATGTTCCGTGTAATGGCTGAATTAGCGTGCATAATAGTAGTATTTGGCGAATACCGTAAGGTGTCACCTGAATGAATAAACGGTTTACCATTTGCGTATCTCATATAATAAGAAATATACGACTTGCGTGTTCAGTTTAGACTATACGATATTCTGAACTGTCAAGTCACTTACCTTTTTTAATTCTGCGTATCTGGTAACGATGAATTCGATTTCAGAGTGCGAAAGCTTTCTTGTAGAATTTATTTTACTTCACTCCTAAATATTTTTAAAATCATTATCTTCACAAAAATACGCAAAAAAGGATCATAATCTTGTGTACAGAGTTAATTTTAAGAAGCATTAACCCCCGTGCTACCAGACTTTGTTTCGATGATTGATGTTACGGTTTAAATTTAATTGACATGTTTATACAAGATGGAAGGGATGAACTATGATTTATTCTAACATCCGTCGTTTGCTGTTTAAAATACCGTCGACGTGAATTTAGCTGTATATATATCTCCACACTAATCGCAGGTGCTATGTAAAGGTATGTCGAAAAATCGGGCCTGTAAATTCGCTTTTTTTGTTGTTTAACGCTTATATTTCCCGTGTCGATTACCTCCGTGGACGAGGTACGTACCTAAGGTGTTAACTTTGGTTCACGAGACTGTGGGTTCGATTCTCGGACAAATTAAGGAAATATCTGTGCCGTTTTTAGATATACAGTGGCTCAAAACAGTATTATTCTTTCCACGTACTTCAAGTTAACGAATATACAGGTTGGTGCTGAATTTTGCCGACAAAATTCATGAGGTGATTCCTTATGTAAAATCAAATGGAAAAAATGTAGGCCACTTTACACCTAAAATGAATATTAAGGGATACACCAGACCGCCAAATCGAGATTTTAAACTGTATTTAGCAAAATATTGGAAACTGAGACTAAACTACATTTCTCCGAACATTTTTGTATGATACCGGGATAGCCAACCTGAGTGCAGACTCTTTTAATATCTCCCCTCGTGATGAAAATAACATCTGTAGCTAATTTCCCTCTTGGTTTTGCATAAAGACTCACCTCACGAATTCCGCCCGACTCTGAAGCCTACATACCTGGTAGAAAAAGACTTAGTATAATGGCTACATGAACAATAAATTATTTATTTTGAGACAGATAAAAAAGCAACATGAATATACTTTTTTATTGTAGGAACAATAATACATAAAAAGAAAGAAAGTACACATATCATTTCACCCCAAACATGTATTCGCCTGCAATAAATAAAAACAGTCTATGGGCCTTCTTTCACAACCATAATACCTGATGGGCCCCCTTTTATTCGTTATGATTTATTTTAATCTTCGTAGAATTTACTTAACTAAGTTTTCGGTTGTTTCTACTGGTATCTTTCTCCATTAGTCTAATAATGCCTTCTTGTTGATCATTTTAGCTTGAAAGTTTTTTTTTTCTTTCAAGGACATACCTATTTGAAATTGCCAATGAGATTGATGTCCCGAGACCGTGGTTGTGTATCTTGTGTGGCGTCTTGCATAGCAGCCACAGTTTTGTGTTACGGGCTGTATGTTTAGGATCGCCGTCTTGGGTGAACGCGCAGTCCATTGTAAGGGCCATAGCGTTGGCAATCTTGGGAAGGTGAGACTTTATAGCAGGGGTACTGAAACTGCGGCGTGCGGGTCCAGTCTTTTTGGCCCGCGCTCGCCGGCTTCAGTAGATACAAGTTACCAAATTCTTATTTTTAGGGTGTCTGTTACAAAAATCAAAAAGCAATACATAATGCAAATTTATTAAAAATTAAAATCACTGATGAAACTAGACGATATTTTTCATTATTTTATCAGTTAGGCGACTTTTGTACATATTTTTGCATGTACTACCTCCGCCCGCCATCACCGTATCGAACGAATAAACAAACGACCTGCAAGACGATACACGACACTCTGAATTTTAAATGTCATCGAATTACCTATCTACCTACTTTTAGTTCATAAATATAATTATGTCGAAAGTCGTAAGTGTGGCCCGCGGCGGTCTTAGTTTTTCTTAATATGGCCCCCTAAAAAAAAAGTCTCGGTACCGCTGCTTTAGAGTGTTGATACAGAGTTTCTGGTCCGTGATACCGTAGATGAAGCACAACCCGCCTACAACATGAGCAGTCGTACAGCCCCGAACAAGTACGGAACGTCCATGTTTCATTGCAGCTGTGAGATATTTTGGTGCCTAATTCACAGTTTTTTCGCAAAACTATTATTCGCCCATCTGACTTGAAAAGTTTGAATTTACTTTCATCGGTAAATAAAACCTTCCTGCAGTATTCATAGCTGTCGTTAATACGTTCCCTAGCATAGGCAAGTTGCTTTCGTCTGGTCAGGTGGGTGATAAAGTGTTTTATTCAGGCTGTTCGGCCAATATATCCAGCTTCATGAAGAACATTTCTTAGTTTTGTCCTCTGACATGCTTTCCTATGTCCCTTTCAAAGTCCGCTGTAATGTTTGGAGCACTCAGTTTCGGGTGCACTTTGGCTCCTCCCGGTTTTGTTGTGATACGTTTTAGTGTCATAGAACTTGTGATGATGCTCTTGACTGTAGTAATGGGTCTGTTTATTTCCGCTATACTTCAAAAGGACGGTGTTCCCTTTCGGGAAACTTCTTACTGCAATTTTAATTTCTTATTTAGTTGTTTTCTTNTATACTTCAAAAGGACGGTGTTCCCTTTCGGGAAACTTCTTACTGCAATTTTAATTTCTTATTTAGTTGTTTTCTTTTTTTGTCGTCCCATGTTAGGTTAAGACTGCAACGAGTTATTTCGCTGGTGAAAACAAGCTGCCTTCTCCTATCGTAAACCACATGAAAGGCGTCTGCTACTTTGTCAAGNAAGTTATTTCGCTGGTGAAAACAAGCTGCCTTCTCCTATCGTAAACCACATGAAAGGCGTCTGCTACTTTGTCAAGGCACTGTTGCCTTGATAAATACTGGTTTGACGTCAAAGTAAACATGCGTTATAACGCTCATGCTCTGACCGTAAACAGAACATTAGCGTACGTTAATGTTATTTTAGAAGAAGACTTACAAGCGGACTTTCAACAGCCAATATTGGCAGTTAATTCTCTGTTTTGCATGCAGTATTTACAATAATTTAATGTGACTATAGCCAGACGAATACTTTTCCGAGTCACTGTAGCAATAAAATGACTTAATTCCCTTTTCCTTCTGCAGCAAGGATTACTAGAAACGTAGTGGCTGCGGAATTGGGGTAGCTTTACTTAGGAACGGCACAGCAGCTCGCCTGAAACAGGATTTGGCAACCACGCAGGGAAATACCATACTCGGTGCAGGTGGATAGAATCAACCCACGCCCTTCCGATGCTAGTCTGGCACGCTACAGAATGACCGAACACGTTTCATATTTATGAAGTAAGTGTGTGTACAGTTACCATGTAAGTATTTTCGCCTTTCTTTTATTTATTAGATAGAGACCGCTGTTGTGTAGTGGTCAGAATACTCTACTCCCGACAAGGCGAGCCGGGTTTGTTTATTGCCGCGCCTCAGTGAGCCTAAAGTATACACCCTTTACACCGCCACGTTGTCGTTGGCCGGCGGGTTTTATCGGGGCACTCCCGTTTCCCCCGCGCGGGGCCGCGGTTGTGTACTGGCCAGACGACTCGCCTTCCACCAAAGCGGACAGCCGGGTTCGATTTCCGGCGGGGTCGCTCCCGGATTTTTGCACATGGGAATCGTGCCCGACGATGTCGCTGTTTTGCGGGTTTTCTCGGGGATCTCTCGTTTATCCCGCCCTTGCGTCCCGCCGCTGCTCCATCTTCACTTCTTTCCACCCTTGCCGACTCTCAAGACCTCTTTGTTAAGTGGAGACCAAAAACTCTCAACTCCTCGTTAGGTTTCGGAAAGAACAAACGGGGACGTTAATAAACAGTCGTGAGTGAGCGCAGTCGCGGCAACTTCTGAAGCCGCGAAGACGCCGGCGAAGATGAGCAAGCCTGGAGGAGTTGCGGGGAAAGTGACAGTGGAGCATCTGACCGGACTGTACCCGGTCATCACGAGCCGGCGAAGCGAGGTCATAAATTCCTTGCCGAGCGGGGTGACGTGGTCGCAGCGAGTAATCTGTTACCGGTTACGCCGTGATATACTCTCTCTTCAGTGCGGCGGCTAACGACTCCTCCGTAGCCAACAAGATTGCACGCGATCTCTGGCTGCAGTTGTAGAATTAAGTCTCCGTGTGTAGAATTAAGTCTCCGTGTCGCCGGTAATGCTGCACCGCGTCGGATTGCACTTATTTACATTTCGTCGTACTATTCATTCATGGAGCGCAGTTTATGCGTAGCATTCCTGAAAAATTGAGACTTGTTAGTAGGATCTCCCCCCGCCTCCCAGCTCACATCGTCGTAACAATACTTTATCACTACTGTAGTCCGTTCGTGGTCACTTCCAACTTTTGTGAAGCTCTGCTAAAGTTATACTTTCAGCATATTCCTCCGTCTCGTGCAAACAAAGCTTAACCGAGTTTAGAAAATTAAACCGGGGGGACAGCGCACCGCACCGCACTCATGCGCACTCTGTTTAATAATATTTTATACATTATAACTTTTTCTTACTAGGCGACTCAGTTTTTTCTGCTGTTGCTTTTTTGATTAAGTATTAACACTTCCCGAGACTTAATGACTAGCAGTCACTTGTCACTCACGTTATAATGAGACTTTTTGAAAAAGTAATACTTCTATATACTTCCGTAGGAATAAAATCAAAAGACTTATTAGAGTTGGCTCTTGTTAAAACCATACTTTTTAATGGGATTTAAAGACACGGCACTATTTTTGATAATACGTTGTCACCATTACCCTGAGTACCCTAGTTATTGTTTGCATTGAAATAAAGGCAAACACTAGCTTGTTACGTGTATATTTCAAAAGCTGTCAGTTAAACGTGAATTAGTTACATCGTTCACTTGCGCGAGTGGAGGATGTAGTTATCACCACATTGAAATGAACATTGAAGTGTTTGTGTATTGTGGTTCCATTGGCGAACAGTTTGATCAATTTCAGGGATTGGTAGCTCGAAGAATTAATCTTCAAATTCTCAGTAAGTANGTTCCATTGGCGAACAGTTTGATCAATTTCAGGGATTGGTAGCTCGAAGAATTAATCTTCAAATTCTCAGTAAGTAGGTTTTAGTTGTATTTAATTTTTATTCAAACGCTAGCGTGTTTGGGGCGATGTAGGCGCGATTTGCAAGAGTAAGTGATGCGCAAATAACGAATTGAAAGAAATATGTAATATTACGTCATTATTCGGAGTAAATTTGGCGTTTATCATTTCGTCAATCCCCGACCTACTGTTCTGCATTAGGAGGAATGCAGAAATCCGCAAAAATTTTAATTCNCGTTTATCATTTCGTCAATCCCCGACCTACTGTTCTGCATTAGGAGGAATGCAGAAATCCGCAAAAATTTTAATTCTCTTGTCATTATATGTTTGCGTGAACCAAAGAAGTGTATGTAGTTCGGTAAAAAATTCTCCAGCACGATGTGCAGCTGACGAGTGCAGCCAAAACAGAAGTTTTAACCAAATTGATTTATCACTCCAGCAGCAATCTTTACGGAATTGAGTCCTAGAGGCCAATTAGTTGACTCGTTGATTTTAATACTCACATTTTAATTAAGTACTTAAGGATTGAAAATAATTAATTATATATTTACTGATTTGTAGCGTAATATTTTGTGAGCCTCGGAACTCTTTCTTTGTAATAAAAATAACGTACGTCAGAACGTATATTTAAGCTGCGCGAAGTGATTTGTTATCCAGATTACACATTAAAATGGTCCCGTTAAAGAGAATTGAAGAAAGAAATTTCTCGAGCCAGCAGCATGTCGAATGCCCTTGGTGGCTGTTAAATATTTTTAATTGTTTACTAATGGTTTATGACGTTAAGATTACAATTGGTTGTGTACTGTCAACTTTGAGTTGACGTAACATGCGTCACTTGTGTTCTAAAACAAAACGTTAAAGGTTTCAGAGGCATGTAAGAGACGAATAGTCCGAGATGCTACTTAAGTAGAAAGTTATATTAAAAGATTCANTTAAAGGTTTCAGAGGCATGTAAGAGACGAATAGTCCGAGATGCTACTTAAGTAGAAAGTTATATTAAAAGATTCATACAGCGTTCTGGTTTCTCTAAATGTCGTCTATCTTGTTTTTGCTCGATTGCCACGCTATCCTTGGGAGTGATTTGTATTTTATTGTTATGACCCGCGACAATGGTACTATAATGCTGTGTTTTCATTCGCTACAGGTAATGCGCTGTATGTTTTGAAGTTTTTAAGCTGTAATTCTGCCGAATAAATCTGAACTCAACAGTATATTATCATTAACATGTAGACTGTTAGAATTTACAAAGTTTCAAATTGCTGCGGCACTTGTAGGCATTCGTTTGCCACTCTTGTACAACCAGTTACTTTGGGAAAAACGGAAATTTGACTTATAGGCTGCCTAATTTTCCAGATAGTTGCTTAATTACTATTGACCCACTCTATTTTCGCCGTAAAAGACCCAATTTTGCAAGTACAGCCAGAAGGATGAAATACTCCACAGCGACAGGTAATAAATAATATCTTTAAATCTCTCCCGTATTATTTTTTCAGCTTTTTCCATTAACAAAATTAAACTTAAGTTGTACTGATACAACTGCGGAAGAAGTCTTATGCTCCCAAAAGCTTCACAAGAAATCGTAGGTACGTACGGCATTTTTGACAGAATCTCTGTTTAAAAACGAACTTGCTTGTGTGCTTCAGATCACTTGAGACACAAGAAAAAATACTATAATTTCCTTGTGGTCGTAAAAAAGATATTTATCTGCCATACGTGTACATAAGAAAATTTTGTTTATTTTATTAGGTTTATTAAGGCACCCAGTTAGTTGTATGCCGGACTGCTGTAGTTGGTAGGCGGTTATTAACTAAACCTGTCAGATGTGCTACATTTGAACTATTCGGGATTGTAACCCAAACTTTGTTGGCCGAGATAACTCCTTAGCGACCTCAGCTGCGAATGCCCCCACCACCACCCTGAGCGCGCGCGTGAGTTATGGAGTNTTAAAGGTTTCAGAGGCATGTAAGAGACGAATAGTCCGAGATGCTACTTAAGTAGAAAGTTATATTAAAAGATTCACACAGCGTTCTGGTTTCTCTAAATGTCGTCTATCTTGTTTTTGCTCGATTGCCGCGCTATCCTTGGGAGTGATTTGTATTTTATTGTTATGACCCGCGACAATGGTACTATAATGCTGTGTTTTCATTCGCTACAGGTAATGCGCTGTATGTTTTGAAGTTTTTAAGCTGTAATTATGCCGAATAAATCTGAGCTCAACAGTATATTACCATTAACATGTAGACTGTTAGAATTTACAAAGTTTCAAAATGCTGCGGCACTTGTATGCATTCGTTTGCGACTCTTGTACAACCAGTTACTTTGGGGAAACGGGAATTTGACTTATAGGCTGCCTAATTTTCCAGATAGTTGCTTAATTACTATTGACCCACTCTATTTTCGCCGTAAAAGACCCAATTTTGCAAGTACAGCCAGAAGGATGAAATACTCCACAGCGACAGGTAATAAATAATATCTTTAAATCTCTCCCGTATTATTTTTTCAGCTTTTTCCATTAACAAAATTAAACTTAAGTTGTACTGATACAACTGCGGAAGAAGTCTTATGCTCCCAAAAGCTTCACAAGAAATCGTAGGTACGTACGGCATTTTTGACAGAATCTCTGTTTAAAAACGAACTTGCTTGTGTGCTTCAGATCACTTGAGACACAAGAAAAAATACTATAATTTCCTTGTGGTCGTAAAAAAGATATTTATCTGCCATACGTGTACATAAGAAAATTTTGTTTATTTTATTAGGTTTAAGGCACCCAGTTAGTTGTATGCCGGACTGCTGTAGTTGGTAGGCGGTTATTAACTAAACCTGTCAGATGTGCTACATTTGAACTATTCGGGATTGTAACCCAAACTTTGTTGGCCGAGATAACTCCTTAGCGACCTCAGCTGCGAATGCCCCCACCACCACCCTGAGCGCGCGCGTGAGTTATGGAGTTTGGTTCTGTACCAGCAAAAGTTTATACAAACTCTTGATGTGATGAAGTGATGAAGTTTATGCATACTCCTAGTGCGAATAGCGTGTACGTAGAAATATAATCGTGGATATGTGTCGTGTTTTCACGTACTCGAACTTAATGTAGAATTCTGTTAAGCTTTACTCAGAGAGAGTGCAGAATTATGTTGATTCATAGTCGAAATAGTTTATTTTTATTTAATGGATTTAGATAATGTGATAAAACTGTATTAAATGTGTAAAACTGTGGACGGTGTCGATATTCCTTTCATGGTTCGTTCTAAAACTAATTGCGTGTGTTTGAAGTTTGCTTCCCAGTTTTGCTTCGGGTTTCCCTGCTTTTCGAAGGACGCTACTGTCCCTGCAGATCGTAAAAAAAAATCACATATATGCGCGTGCTATTGTTCGCCAAACGTTTTGACGCGAATGACTGCAAACTCAGAGCACCAACGGATGGTTTGGTTTGTATGTAATAATTTCCTGCTGCACGTGTATCGACACGATAAGTCGGCGAAGCCCACCTACACTCGGCTACTGGGTATGTTAAGTATCCTGCTGCCTGTAAAGTGGAATACTTAAATTATGATACAAATTTTAATTTTTGTTCTGACTGCGTTTATTGTTCGCCAACCAAAATTAGACATTATCATGAATTAAACGAAATTAACACGGCCTCCATAGCACATATGTATAACTACTTTTTTTTACACTATTGAATTCATCATTCTGTTCTTTCTGTGAATTCTTTACGCTGTCACCATTTCTTCCAGTCTGGAGTACTCTGTTCGTCCGCTTGTGAGCATCCTCATACTACGAATTCTTACAGCACTCTTACACTGAAGAGCCAAAAAAAAACTGGTACAACTGCCCAATATCGTGTAGGGCCCCCGAGCACGCAGAAGTGCCGCAAGACGACGTGGCATGGACTCGACTAATGTCTGAAGGTATGCAGGAGGCAATTCACACCATGAATCGTGCAGGGCAGTCCACAAATCCAATCTTGCGCCAATTCGAGAAAGGGTTGAACGTCTGTCACGGTTAATGATTCTCGTCAGTCGTCGTTTGTTCCGTTCGTTCACGATCTTTTTCCGGCTGCAACTATGTCGAAGATGTGATATTTTACCGGATTCCCGATATTCACGGTACACTCGTGAAATGGTCGTACGCGAACATAGAAATGTCATTGCTACCTTGGAGATGATATGTCCCATCTTTCGTGCGCCGACTATAACACCACTTTCAAACTCACTTAAATCTTGATAACCTGCTATTGTAGGAGCAGCAGTAACCGATCTAGCTGCCGACCGCATCGCGTTACTCTGATTGGTTCCATATCTCTGTTATTTGCATATGCACGCCTACACCAGTTGTGTGTGTGTGGTTTTTTTTTTCTGTGTAAATTTCTTACGAATAACGCCGCAACCGCAAAACACTGATAAATCGGCAGCTTCTATTTCATACAGCCTCCCAGACCCTCTCGGTCTACATTTCTGCTCGAATCCCCAACTACGAGTGCAGAATGGCGCCCAAATGTTTGTAACAACATCAGCAAGAAGTACGTGTGACATGTCACGCACCATGTTTCACAGACAGCTTTGCGCCTGGTTGTGGAAAACGGGTATTGCTGAGGTTGAAGGAGAGTTGACCGATGAATCATCCCGCCAAATATACGGTGTCGTGCAAAACCGAGATAAATTGCAATTATTTTACAGATTTGGACTAGTTTGATTTACTTGCCTATATATTAGCTGGGAAGCGAACGTTTTAGAAATAAGACTACGATCATCATGAAATATTCGCCTCAGGCAACTTCATTGCGATGCGTGTTAAGTTACTAATGTGTGGGTACTTATTGCGTTGTTCTAAGTGGGTGGCAGATAACACACGTCAGGAGAATCCAGGTTACGGTAATGATCGCTAGAGAATGACGTTTAGCATTAGTTTCGTGTGTAAAATTATTTTGTATTCAGGATTGATAGGCGGCAAATATTGGTCACTCTTTGCCCAGAAAGTATTAAAACCCGAAGGAATCCTCCAAGTAGACGATAAAACTTCTTTTTTTCAGCTACTACCTACCACCCTGAGTAACCATCTCGATCGATACAGTAAGTTGTAACTGTAAGGCGATGTTGGTCTTTTCCCTTTGAACTTCGTCTACCATGAGTTAAAAAAACTGTTTGAGGAACATATTCAGTCGAACATATATCATTATTCTAATTCGAGGAGACGAGAGTTGGAACCCGCCCAGCTACGTCGCCAGTCCACACCCTTCCTTTCCTGGTGATTTCTCAGGCGAATGCTTGTGCGATGTCCTGCTATATGCGCACACATATTTCCTCTCGCTGATTGGGATTATATTCGGGTAAGCCAGTGTTCCAGGATGGCAGTCGTCGTTAATCTCAAGCATGAGCTGTGCTCTTGAGTACCGCAGCAGTTAACTCAGTCCAACTGTGTCGGTCGCGAACGGAAATCGAAATGGGTACCGCGGCACGTGGAAACGACGTTCGGCCGCGCGCCACGACGCTCTCCCACGGTGTCCCGCGGTGTTCTCAGCACCGACGACGCTAGTTAGCTGGATGGTATATGTGCTGCGTGCGTCGTGTTGCTGAAGGTGTGGACAGCTAAGAAATGGGTTTCATTTATCAGCGTCAGCGGGTCGTGCGAGACACCCTTGATTGGTTAACAACGGCCAGATTTATAGCTGCCCACCAGGGAAGAGATAAAGTGTTAAATTTTCAGCCGGGAATAGCGAAATGCGCCGAAACAAAAGGACCAGGCGCCGAAGTCATTTCCGAGCGGCTAACCTTTTCGTTTTTTTTTTAAATCTATTTTTATTTTTTAATTACTGCCCTGTCCCGGTGCAGTGGAAATAAAGATATATGTTGCCCATTGTATACAGATTAACTCACCGTGAGCTCGAAGTAAAAACGAAATGTATTCTTGTTTTGGCATTTGAATATCAACGCGTTAACACCGCCGACTAAAGATTTGCGACGGTGCTGCGAAGATATATCTCACCTTGCACGTCGACGATCATGCGCGAGCTGTAACCCCGTGCAAGCGCTACTCTTGTGAATGACTGTACCATGAATAAACTTGGCACGCGGGTAACGCGAATAGGTTGTATATTAAACACCCAAAATCTCTAGTTAGGGAGCGACGGACGGCTTGTTTACATCAGCCAACGGAGATCTATACTAATGGGTGAGTAATCGGGAAATCTTGTATTAAGGAACTGATTCGAACGTATAGATGGAAACCGCTTGGTTGGGGTACGATGGAGGGTAACCTTCCCTATCTCTCTACTGGGATCGAACTCGTGACTTCCTGAATGAGCATGACCGATTGCGCTTGGTTTCATGAGTGTAAAGTCCTATCCTGTTAGGGGCCATGGTTGGCGTAGCGGCTAGAGCGCTCGCCTTCCACTAAGGCGNTCCACTAAGGCGAGCTGGGTTCGATTCCCGGCGGGGTCGCTCCCGGATTTTCGCACGTGGGAATTGTGCCGGACGATGCCGCTGATCAGCGGGTTTTCTCGGGATCTCCCGTCTCTCTCGCCCTTGCATTCCCGGGCTGCACCATACCTACTCCGCTTCACCGTCATTGGCTCTCAAGACCTCGCTGTTAAGAGCCGCCCAAACGTCTCCATTCTTCTCTTTCCCTATTAACACTAAGGAAAAAAATCTGTAATAAAGTCTAATTAATTAGTACTGGTTTAAAATTAATGTTTGTTTGTTCTTGAGGAAACTGAAGTGCCGTTTTTATGGGTAGAATCGTCGTGATGAAAACTATACTTTTCAGTTGTATTTATAAATCAAATCAGACGATTCAAGCCGTCTTCGCGCTACTTTCATTTCTTCCATAAAAACCTTTGTCCATATTCTAGTTGAGTGAGTGAAGCTATTTGGGTGGCTCTTAATATCGAGGTCTTGAGAGCCGATGATGGTGAAGGGAGGTGAGTATGGAGCAGCGCCGGAATTAAAGGGGTTGGGAAGCGGAAGATCCTTGAGAAAACCCGCCGACCAGCGGCATCGTTTGGCACTATTCCTACATGCGAAAATCCGAAGGCGACACCACCGGGAATCGAACCCGGTTGCTTAGGTGGGAGGCGATTAGTCTGACCACTAAACCACCGCGGCCCCATATTCTAGTTGAATACGTGGTCGTAATGTCTTGGCGAGACGGCGCCAGTCTCTCCACGGGCAGTATTTCCCGTGAAGTACGAGAGGAGTGAAAGTAGTAGCAAGTTCTCGTGCAAGACAGGGTGGAGTGGCGACCTTTCACGAGCTCTTTTACATAACGAGGCATTGTTCAGGGATTGCGTGAATGCCTGCCGCACAATTACGGTTCCGGGGGCGTCGTTAGCACTTCATTTTCGCTCTTTGACGAGGCTTGTTTACATCCTGTACACAACAGTGTGAAACAAAAACGAAAATAATTGTGACATTAATGTTCCTTGGCAAATATGCGTTTCGAAAGTGTGGAAGGTGTATGCAAATTTGCATGTAGTTCACTTAGAAAGAATGGATCCACGATGAGTTTGCCGGGCCGACTGCGATTTGAACCCGGCTGCCGTGCTATTAAATATTAGGTTGCTCCGTTCAATCGGCTTGACGCGTGAGATCATTGAGTTTGATCTGCGAGAATGATATAAAGTGGAATTAACTGCGACACCCCTAAAGAGGTCCTACGCCGACCCTCGCACACAAATGTTGCAAGCAGCCGCGTCATATATCATTGTTCTGTAATAAGAGGAAACACAGCTCCGGCGCTTAGAAAATTTCAAAATTAACTTCGGTATACTTTCTGCTTGTATCAAATTCACAGATTTCGCAAAGAAAAATTCTACAAAATAACAATGTGCAACGCGGCGNGTATACTTTCTGCTTGTATCAAATTCACAGATTTCGCAAAGAAAAATTCTACAAAATAACAATGTGCAACGCGGCGACTTCTTTCGAGTCTTGCAGAAGTTTCCTTCTACTGCTTGCTTATGCAACATTACATGAAGTTGTCAAGAACTGCAGTGTTTACACGGTTCTGTAATTACAAGATTGGTTGCAATTTTTTTTCTCTCAGAATTCTGACTTTTTTTATTTTAAGCGTAAATCTGTTAACATGGTTAATATTTTGAACAAATTTAGTATAATCCACGGCATGGCGTTACCGATTCTAAGATCGGAACCACCACTAGACGCGATTAAGTATACTGAACATTATTAGGTGACTATTTGCAAGATGACAAATGCCTATCCGGAATGTGTACGAATAGTTGCATGGCTTCAGTTACCCGTACGGTGAATACTGGTGCGTGTATGATTACCAACGCAATTTTAGTTAGAAATTAGTGTTATGGAATTCATTGAAACAGTGGGCGAAGAGAGAAGGTGACGAGACTAAACGGTTGTACGTACATCGATTTTTTGTTTTGTGTAGTTTCTTGTATCCACGAGATTTGAGTACATGTTTGTGTCAAGATGTTGGGCACGGCTGCTTGCAAAAATACAAATGAGTGATTACATAAATAAATATGAGCGAAGTCAAGTTCTTATGGTCAGTTGAGGCTCGTGCGTGTAAATTAGCCCACACCCTCGTTTTATTCAATCTTCACATCTAAAAGAGGAATGTAAAACAAAAGAGATGCACTGTACACATAACTTATGCAAACATATTCACTTTTAATTTTTATTCCACATATATATCCAGCGACGTGAAAAACAGTTAGGTACTACATGTTTCCTAAATTTAAAAAAAATAATCTAATTGATTATTTCTGAAACTTTTGTAGATGAACGCATTTGAACGGTGTTGAATAGCTTTCATGAATAAAATGGCGTTCGTTCACTCACAGTTAAGAATCCAGTTATTGCAACCTTCCGCGTGCTTATGTTAAAAAATCACAAAATAGTTCAAAGTAAGTAAGCGCCATAAAAAATATAATTAATTCATCATGTGGATGCATATTACTAAGTAACTTTGTAAACGAATTACTCAGACAGTAAATGTTTCACATTTTGAGTCCAAGTGGTAAATGTACCTTGTCATCCCGTAGGGTAGTTGGAATATGGCAGTTATGTTGGTAGTACCGACCACAACAATCTGCCCACGCGCGATAGGCGACAGTGAACTACGCAGCTGCGGTACCAACATGCTAATAAATCTCGTGATAAATCTTTCTTGCATCACCGTGAATAAACTACTTGTAGTGTACTGTACTATGCATTTTCGTGAGAGCGTAACGTCATTGTGTTTAGGATGAAATGTAGTGTTTCCAAGGTTTATTTACTCGTTNCTATGCATTTTCGTGAGAGCGTAACGTCATTGTGTTTAGGATGAAATGTAGTGTTTCCAAGGTTTATTTACTCGTTTCGTAAATGGTCGCTGTGTACGGTCTGACGAGCCTAATGCACGCGCTGCTCTTTGTGCGGACATCGCATGGCATTGGCAGTTGCATGCCTCGCGTTCCTGGTTCACCATCGTCGTATGGTGGCATAAAACGCGGCGCTTCCATTGCACTTCAGACGTGATGATTCTGCGCTGAGTTGTGATGGCCTTCCGCAACACAAAAATCGAAAGGAGACTGCATAAACCTGAATCCAGTAAGGAAATTTTTCTCGCCTAAAAAATACCCAACGCGGCCGAGGATAGAAACGGGACTTTTTTTACATCAGTGCAAACAATAGGTCTTGCAGATTTTTTTTTATATTTAACTAATTCGTAATGAGGGGGTACGTATTGTTACAATTTTTTTTTCAAAGTCTAATATAATAGCGAGTTTTTTTTTTAAGGGAGGGGGTCTTCTATACATATTATAAAACTCAACGTGTATCTGTCTGTCAGTCTGTGCGCTTATCACTCGATAACCACGTATCTGATTTACGTTTTTTTTGTTCATAGCTATGCTTTGTGGCCAGGTTTTAGTATATATTTTGTTACGTAAAGTAACATAAGGAATAAGCAGTGACGATAACAGTGAATTAAGTAGAACAAAATTTTGCCGCCAGCGCTCTCTTGCAATACGCTGTCTAAACCGTTTAAGACGGAACAGTATCATGTAGTAAAGAATTGTGTAGAATAAAAAGACCTAAAAAAAACTCTGCGGTAGCGTATATCTATTTATAATTTTACCTAAACAATAATTTTGTAGTCCACGTAAGCGGAGCCGCGGGCACAGNCTATGCATTTTCGTGAGAGCGTAACGTCATTGTGTTTAGGATGAAATGTAGTGTTTCCAAGGTTTATTTACTCGTTACTGTGTACGGTCTGACGAGCCTAATGCACGCGCTGCTCTTTGTGCGGACATCGCACGGCATTGGCAGTTGCATGCCTCGCGTTCCTGGTTCACCATCGTGGCATGGTGACATTAAACGCGGCGCTTCCATTGCACTTCAGACATGATGATTCTGCGCTGAGTTGTGAACACAAAAATCGAATAAACTGCATAAACCTGAATCCAGTAAGGAAATTTTTCTCGCCTAAAAGGATAGAAACGGGACTTTTTTTTACATCAGTGCAAACAATAGGTCTTGCAGATTTTTTTTTTAAATTTAACTAATTCGTAATGAGGGGGTACGTATTGTTACAATTTTTTTTTCAAAGTCTAATATAATAGCGAGTTTTCTTTTTTAAGGGAGGGGGTCTTCTATACATATTATAAAACTCAACGTATCTCTGTCTGTCAGTCTGTGCGCTTATCACTCGATAACCACGTATCTGATTTACGTTTTTTTTTATTCATAGCTATGCTCTGTGGCCAGGTTTTGGTATATATTTTGTTACGTAAAGTAACATAAGGAATAAGCAGTGACGATAACAGTGAATCAAGTAGACCAATTTTGCCGCCAGCGCTCTCTTGCAATNCGATAACAGTGAATCAAGTAGACCAATTTTGCCGCCAGCGCTCTCTTGCAATACGCTGTCTAAACCGTTTAAGACGGAACAGTATCATGCAGTAAAGAATTGTGTAGAATAAAAAGACCTAAAAAAAACTCTACGGTAGCGTATATCTATTTATAATTTTACCTAAACAATAATTTTGTAGTCCACGTAAGCGGAGCCGCGGGCACAGNGCGGTAGCGTATATCTATTTATAATTTTACCTAAACAATAATTTTGTAGTCCACGTAAGCGGAGCCGCGGGCACAGCTAATAATTAATTAATAAACGAGCAAATAATAATTTTCTAATTTATTTATAATAAATCCACGCAGTGGTATTCAAAACTTAATATCTCTTGACAGTAGACGGTTTGGTAGGTTCTGTAACAGGTTCCAGAGTCCGGCTTCGACTTGCCGCCATTTAGTTTTTCCCTCAAAATTTCCCCATTTCCCCTAAAATTTTCCTGTTTTCCTTCAAAAAAGGTCGAAACACTTTCATTTCATTCACACGTATTCTTCTTGGTGTTGCATTTTTCACAAACGTTAGTGTAGTCAATAGAACACACTATAAACAGTTTACTAACATCTATTGAATTCCTACTAAGCAGTGTATATTTGATGTCTGACAGTTCCAGTATCCACAATCGAGTGTCTATTACTCGTCCAGTCAGACTCACCTTGTTTGTCTGTATGCCACTGGTCTGTCCAGAATGCTTCTATACGCAGAAGCCCTACATTCGTCGAATGACTCGCCGTCCTTAGCACTCGCGCACACTCGTTTGTCGACGCGCACACGCGCACACGCGCACACGCACACCATCGTCGGACGCCGGGGTCATTTCTCCGAAGTCCCTATTCGCCGCACTTCGCCATATGACTATCACCGACTGCCGACTCTCGATATGCAAAGTTCCCGGTGCAACCGGCGCTTTCCTCACCAAACCTCCCCTCCTGGTGGCCGATACCTATTAAAAGGTCATACCAGGAGCGCTTCTNCCCTCGAAATCGTCCCCTTTTTCTGGGACAGGCTCCAGGCTCCGGAGCCCCAGAGACGTGCCCTTTGACCTCTGACATAACTCACCGCCATCTGTTTTCAGGGTCACCAGCTTGTCAACCATATTGTCCGCCATCTTGAATAGTTATCTTGGAATATTTTTTTTCATGCTCTATCATTCCATCCCTATTTTATCGTGCTCTTACATTCCACTTTAGTCACCATCGCTCCATCCCATCATCTTTGATTTATTTTGTCTAAGCCACCAGACAAGCTTCTGGTAACACCTTTCTTTCATGCTCTGTCTTTCCATGTCATCACCACCATATTGTTTCCAAATTACTTAAGCGCTGTCATTCCATGTCCACCATCTTGAATTTCAGTTCTTCATGCTATGATTGTACCTTGATGTTCACCATCTTGGTTTGTCACTACCATCATCTTACATAATATTGTCACCGTGTTCATAATTACTTACTCTAACATTCCAACTTAGTCGCATGTGCTTCACCCTGCCATCATGGGATTTCATTTGTCTAACCCACCAAACATGCTGTCGTCAACACCTTTCCTTCATTCACTGTAATTCCATCTTAGTTGCCTTCGCCCCACCCCACCATCTTGGATTTCATTTTTTCTCTTTCATTTTCTATAATTCCTTCCAGATTTAGTCACCACAATTTAGTCATCTGCTTTTTCTCGCTCCCCTCGAACCAGCATCGTACATTGTATACATGCACTTTCATACCACCTCGATTAAGAAGTCTGCCGATTATTTATTCTGTCGCTTGAGCTCCACCCTGATTACTCGCCTTCGTTCGACTCCACCATCTCGGATTATATCACCACCGCCATTTTGTATTATACCATTAAACCTTTACCATCGAAATCTTTCATTTAGTTTGTCATTTGTGTTTACTAAAAAAATAACTGTGGTGTATAATAGGCTAGTCGTGTAGTTATTTTGTAGGACCACTCACTCTTCACCATGTACTGCACTGAAGCGGGTCCAGACAGGCTTGACGTGATATTAGTCCTCCCTCCAAGTTTCAGAGTCAAATTTCTACCACTTAAAAAACTATGCTTCTAAGTCTGCTACATGCATCCTGCAAACATAAAAAAACAGAATTCTAACATTCTCCATACCATTCACTTAGTGTCTTTTTTAGCGACATGCTCACTTTTCTAATAGCGAATATAATCTGCTAATATGCAACTCAAGACAGTCTACACTAGTAAGCATCCAGCCAGAACCCTAGGCCATTAATTTTTTTCTTTTTCACAGCAAAGTTTTCCGTTCATGGCCTTTTTAATCTCTGGAATGCAATCAACATTGTACAATGCATGATTTGCAATCTTGAATTCTCAGCTACTGATATCCAAAGGTTGAGGCTTTTCGTAGGTACACTCCAGCCAAAAATTATATTTTATGAGGCCTTATTCAACTTCTGTTAATTGATTGATTATCATTTGCTTAATGTGGTCCAGGTAGGTACACATGTATTTCGTACCTACAAAAATTATTTCCAATCACATAATCTTTTAACGTACCCTTGAATGCTAATTGTTTAAGGTAGAATCCGTTCGAATTGGTTTCGCCAACAGCTAGTACAGGTAGTTTCTTAACTGCTGAAACTCGGCCTTTGCAGTTCTTGCTATGTCTCTTCAGCTTATCGCCATGTTTGAACAGGTGAGGCGCTTGCACTTGATGCATCTCTGCATATCACAGTAAGGCCCCTTCACACGAGTAGTTCTTTCATGCTTCCTTGCACCATGGCTGTAGGCAAATATCTTGTCACAGTAACAGCAACAAAGCCTTCGCGAAGTCGTCGATGGCAGCACTGCTGTAGGTGTACCATCCGAAGAAGTCGATGGCACTATCGATGTCTCATCTGCAAAAATCGATGGCACGGTTGGTGTTATGCCTGAAGAAGTCAATGATGGTACTGCTGCTGCAGATGCCCCATCTGAAGAACTCGATGGTGCTGGACCAACCTCAGACGATGTCACTGTTGCTTTGTCTCCAAAATATATTCCACTTGCTTTCACAAGTGGAGGCGAAGTGTCTGTCATGACTGCTACTAACAAGCTAACCGTCCTAACTGGAACCCAGCTGCTTATATACCCGCACACATTTAACATACCAGCCACTGTAACTCATGCAGGCCATCTGTTCTACCAACTAACACCAGACGAAATATAATCACCGTCCATGCCACTTACTATAACTCAAGCATACCTGAACCATTCAATCCACACTGACCTAGCCAAAAGTTTACTTACTGCTCATACTTTCTGCTTTACCAGTGGACACCAGCCAAATATACTAGTCACAATACCACTATACCAACCATACCAGCAATTATAACCCAAGTCATGCCACACCATCCAACACTCCATCTCCTATAGCAAAAAAAAAAAAACTCAATCATTCTAATCAACTATACCACCCAACACAACAATCACACCATCCATAATAACTCAAGTGTACCAAGAAAATATACAGCTGAGACCAGCCCATAATGTAACACATATTCCATTTGTTCTACCAACTACACCACACATACTTACCAACCATACCACCCACTATAACTCATGCCTACCTCAACCATTCGTCCACACAGGCCATACCATGCAAACATACAGCCCATACCAGTGGTACAATAAACTTCCTTCCTAAACCATTCACCATACTGACCGACACCAGTCAAATACACTGACCACCCATACCCAACACTCTAATTCAAGCATGCTTTAGGAATACAGGACTCATCGACACACACATACTGTCCACACCATTTAGCATACACCGACAAATACCGGACATATATAGTGAAAACCATACCAAGCACCATAACAACCATACCGTCCATTATAACCCAATGTAAGGATTCTGTTTTTTATGTTTGTAGTCTGAAGTATGTAAATATATATATGTTTTCAATGAATAAACAAAAGTGTTTTATTTCCCATTGGTGTTTTACCCTGTCTACTTTTGTAGCATAGGGAATATGATAGAATTGGTTTTAAGGATCGCAATTACATGTCGATTCTGTAAGTGTGCATTATAATATTAATAAATAAATGAAATGATATGGGTAACATATATTATTTCGAAGTTTGGCCTACACAGCCAATATTTAAGTACTATCACAGGATGCACACAAAAAATAATATGGCAGTAAAGGTCTATCTTGAAATGAAGTGCACAGAAAAGAGAGTGGATTAACATTGTAATACATTCACAGCAGGATGGATGCAGCAGGCTTAGAAGTATAATTTTTTAAGTGGTAGAAATTTGACTCTGAAATTTGGAGGGAGGACTAATGTGTTGAGCCTGTCCAGACCTGCTCCAGTGCAGTACATGGTGAAGAGTAATCCTACATAATTTCTACATGACTAGCCTATAAAACACCACATCTATTTTTTTTAGTAAACACAAATGACAGATTAAATGGAAGATTTTGATGGTCAAAGTTATAATGGTATAATGCAAAATGGCGGTGGTGATATAATCCGAGATGGTGGAGTCGAACGAAGGTGAGCAATCAGGGTGGAGCTCAAGCGACAAAATAAATAATCAGCAGACTACTTAATCGAGGTGGAATGAAAGTGCATGTATGCAATGTACGATGCTGGTTCGAGGGGAGCGAGTAAAAGCAGATGACTAAATTGTGGTGACTAAATATGGAAGTAATTATAGAAATTGAAAGAGAGGTTACAAAGAAAAAAAAATGAAATCCAAGATGGTGGGGTTGGGCGAAGGCAACTAAGGTGGAATTACAGTGAATGAAGGAAAGGTGTTGAGGACAGCATGCTTGGTGGGTTAGACAAATTAATTAAAATATTATGGGATGGAGCGAAGGCAACTAAAGTGGAATGTAAGAGCACGAGAAAATAGGGATGGAAATATAGAGGATGATAAAATGAATTCAGAGATAACTATTAAATATGGCGGACAATATGGTAGACAAGATGGTGCTTCAAAATGGCGGCCGGAATTAAGATGGCGGTGAGGGTTGTCAGAGGTCAAACGTCACATCTTCGGGGCTCCATAGCCTGAAGCCTGTTCCAGAAAAAGCGTTTGATTTCAAGGGAAAATTGAGTTTTTTGAGAGTAAAAAGAAGCCCCCCGAATTGTATGAAAAGGTCCTTGAGGGCTTTCTTTTTGCACACGATGTCTTCAACATTTTTGAGGGAAAAACTGGATATTTTGGGGGGGGGGGGATTTTGAGGGAAATTTTAGGAATTTTGAGTGTGTTTCAGGGGAAAAAGAGTAATTTTGAGGGAAAAGCATGATGACGGCCGGTTGGAGCTGGACCTTGGACTCTGTTCCATAACATATAAAACTCCCCATACTCTTGAAATTAATTGGTATCACTTGATATTTACAGCTAATATTTACATAATCATCCATCGCGTTATATACATTGATAAAATCAAATACACTATTGTCTGTGAAAATTGCAACCCCCAGAAAGAATGGCCCGAATGAATCCAAACTAGCAGCATGTGTAGAACAGTGAACAGGCAATATGTGATTACGATTGCAGAGAGATGGCGTACACACAAGCCCAGCAGCGCCGTCTCTTGTGTGACGGGAAAGGTCCGTTTTACGTCAAAGTCGGTTCGTGAAGATCCGTCAAACGAAGCGAAAGCAAGTTCCAGTAAGCCTCGTCGACGTCAAATGGCGCCATATCGGTAAGTGTGTAAGTTCGTACGGGGCAGAATGATCGGTTCCGGGTTACGGGTTTGTCTTGCCGTGACATTTCGGCTTGTACAGGACATTCTGCTACTACAGTATAAAATTCATTTCATTCACACGTATTCTTCTTGGTGTTGCATTTTTCACAAACGTTAGTGCAGTCAATAGAACACACTATAAACAGTTTACTAACACCTATTGAATTCCTACTAAGCAGTGTATATTTGATGTCTGACAGTTCCAGTATCCACAATCGAGTGTCTATTACTCGTCCAGTCAGACTCACCTTGTTTGTCTGTATGCCACTGGTCTGTCCAGAATGCTTGTATACGCAGAAGCCCTCCATTCGTCGAATGACTCGCCGTCCTTATCACTCGCGCACACTCGTTTGTCGACGCGCACATGCACACCATCGTCGGACGCCGGGGTCTTTTCTCCGAAGTCCCTATTCGTCGCACTTCGCCAAATGGCTATCACAGACTGCCGACTCTCGAGATGCAAAGTTCCCATTGGAACCGGCGCTTTCCTCGCCAAACCTCCCCTCCTGGTGGCCGATACCTATTAAAAGGTCATACCAGAAGCGCTTCTTTCTACTTTAATTTATCTCCCGCAAACAAAGCCTAGATCGGCTCTTTTCTTTCGCAGGGCACCACCGAGAACTTTGAATTTTGAGTCCGCCATACTGGTCCAAAAAAAATTTAAAAACACACAAAATACTTACACTGACATTTACACACTACCGCGCACGCGCTTGTCCTACTCACGAGTAAAGTTAAGTATGACGGCATTCCCTTAGCACTTTCTCGGCCCAGTGCGACCGGGCAGCGGTATTTACAGGACAGGCGCCCTTGTCCAGAAACTTCTTCACGCGTCGGGTTGCGCAGAGGCAGGTGACAACACTACCTCCGGCCAATGTACATAGGACGTGTTGTAGGTGAATATGTTACTGTGAACACATGACGAGAAACTGAAATTCGCTATACATACGCTTTGAAAAAATAACAGTCTCATTAACTGTTTCAGCCTTGTAATAAGGGGTTTTTGTCAGCTGAGAGATAATTGCGTGTGAACAGAATTGAGCAGTTTTGAAAAATTATTTGATACATAGCTTAAGGCCTTACTGAGTAATGATTGAATCATATTTGAAGTTACCATTACCAAACTTGGAATTTGTAACAGAAGTATGGTTCGTTTTTAAGATTTTTACCGCTGTCCTTCTGAATTATTGAACGTGACTTGAATGAAAGCAAACGATTATTACCGAGTCGGCTGCAGACAATCTCAATTTATATGAATCCCAGTTCATGAAGCGAGGATAGATGATGATAAGCATGTTATACACCCGGTTTGTGTAGATGCTGCGGTGAAATAGCAAACGATTTCCTTAAATGAGCACTATCATAAACAATCATTCACGTGATCTCTCAACCTGTAGTGCATAGACAGATCTATTCTTTTAATACTTTGGTTTTTGTGCCAGACGTCTTGACGATTGCATCTTGGCCTTTGAGAGATCTGCGAGGCTTGTTGTGGCGCAAATAATAAATTACCGTTTAAATTCGACAAATAAATATACCATGTTATGAATACACAACCATATAAAAACATTGCATATTTATTACTTTTTAAATTTTACTTTTTCTGCCCCATCGCTCACTTTTTTATAATTGGTATTTGCATTTACAAATTGTAGTGATATGCCTCTTCAGAAATAACATCCCGTTAATTAAAACAAAATCTCTAGGTTGTTTTGTGTGTTCCCCGTGTTGCCTGGAACGCTGTGAAGCGTGGACGTTCGAATCAGGTAAATTTCTTCTGCGAGGGTGGGTGGAAGTAGCGCGGGGGTGGGTGGGCTCGCCAGCCGTGCGTGGATGAGCACGCAGCAGCGACGCGAAGTGTGTGTGGTTCTCGCCCGAGGAGCGTAGGACGTCTAGGAAGGCAGTGTATCGTCTATGTCGCACGGGGGCGGGTATTATTCATCCCGCGCGCTTTTGTGGACCGTGTTTGTTCGGGCAGTGGTGGGGGCGGGGTGCC
>NQII01003128.1:76698-91233 GCA_002778355.1 Clitarchus hookeri | reverse complement strand
ATATTCACTGTACACTCGTGAAATGGTCGTACGCGAACATCCAAATGTTATCGCTACCTCGGAGATGCTATGTCCCATCTCTCGTGCGCCGACTATAACACTACGTTCAAACTCACTTAAATCCTGATAACCTGCCATTGTAGCAGCAGTAACCGATCTAGCTGCCGACCGCATCGCGTTACTCTGATTGGTTCCATACCTCTGTTATTTGCATACTCACGCCTATACCAGTTTTTTTGTCTCTCTAGTATATGATCAGAATAAGAGTTACGGTAGCCTTAATTATTTATTTGTGTGCTTGTTTGCCACTATCTTTGAGTTTGTCTTTGCTACGTACCAAAAAATATACCACACTATTTGCGTGTCAGAGTTTACCGTCTTTTCGTTGGACTGACAGCTCCTTCGTTTTAATATTTATTCCAATCAAGGCCGTTCTTTTAACGAAATAACACATAATTCATCAATAACAAGAGGTTAAATACTACAGTTCTTTCCCCCACGGTTGTAACAGGGTTAAACACAGTCGCTGCNCATTCATCAATAACAAGAGGTTAAATACTACAGTTCTTTCCCCCACGGTTGTAACAGGGTTAAACACAGTCGCTGCAAAATATTAACGTATGTTATGTGTAATATGCTATATTGTGATTAACACGAATATGTTAACAGTATGTAAAATAATAACCACAAAAACGTCACCAATACAGACATCGTTAATAATTTATAAAGCTGACCTAAATACGGTTGTAGACCTAACTTGTGAACATTTATACGTAATGCTTTTTTAAATATGCCAGCATTCTTTGACAAGCTGAAAACTGTAAACAATGCATTTGATAGTTGAAANTACGTAATGCTTTTTTAAATATGCCAGCATTCTTTGACAAGCTGAAAACTGTAAACAATGCATTTGATAGTTGAAATGTAGATGTTACAATGCAGTGTTACGGTTACATGTAGCGGAGGGATATGTAATCGGTACCCTAAGCAGAACTTAAGCAGGGCTTCAGAAAAGTGTGTCGTAANTACGTAATGCTTTTTTAAATATGCCAGCATTCTTTGACAAGCTGAAAACTGTAAACAATGCATTTGATAGTTGAAACGTAGATGTTACAATGCAGTGTTACGTNAACTTGTGAACATTTATACGTAATGCTTTTTTAAATATGCCAGCATTCTTTGACAAGCTGAAAACTGTAAACAATGCATTTGATAGTTGAAACGTAGATGTTACAATGCAGTGTTACGGTTACATGTAGCGGAGGGATATGTAATCGGTACCCTAAGCAGAACTTAAGCAGGGCTTCAGAAAAGTGTGTCGTAACCGCGAATGGCCTATTGTTAAGTTTTTCAGCGCACATTGAAATAAACGAATTGTGAGCATCATAAAACGTTTCCTCGCAACAAACCTGGCCAACTGTTTTATAAGTAATGCATACTTAAATGCTACTGATTACAAAATACGCGCTTTTCCTGTTGATATTTATTCCGTAGTAATAATAGAATAGTACGTATATAGTATCCTCATAAAATTTTCGATAGGTCTATTTTAGCTATTTTGTAGTATGGAATATTTTTTGCACATTATGAATCAAAGCAGAGCATGTTTGAAATATTGCCCCGCATGATTAAATTAGAATACGTCGTTATGCTACGAAATGTACAATATCTTAATGGAAATAATTTTGTACCGCACAATTGTAGATATAGGCTATTTGTTGTAAAGTGAGCACTTTTTGAAGACCTCTCATTTGGAATAATAGTCAATAAATATACTTTATAATTGTAGCCTTAGGCGTTAACTTTCTAGTCCGATGAAATATACACACTGTGTTTACTACCTACATGGGAATATTTATTTTAAAAAGTGGTGGAAGGATAAAAATGGCTGACAGGTAAAAAGTAACTGGGACCTCAAAAGTGCTCACTTTACCGTGAACAGCCTGTAATGAAGTATGCGCCTCTCCAATCGAAAAATGAGTTTAGTGATAGTGTCGATTTAGCTATAGTCCATTCACGGTTTCTTCACACTTTTTGAATTAAACCTTCGAAAAATCACCCAATGTACAACGTGTGTTGTTGTTTCCTAAATATGACATACATCGCACACTTTTCATATTTANAAATCTCCCCCATGTATGACGTGTGTGGTTGTTTACTAAATATGACATGCATCGCACACTTTTCATATTTGTAACAATATAAAATACCTTATTTCTTATTGAATTGAAATTTTACTTATACTTTTATTTATAAATTATAATATTTTACATTTATAATAAATATGAATAAAAACAGGGAGAAAATAGGTGTGTTGGTAATACTTGGTAAGAAATAGTTCTTATGCAAAGTATTATGTAACTGAGCGCGCAATAATGCGGTGCATTGTCCCTCTGGTGTAATTTTCTAGACATAGTTAGGCTTTGTTAGCATGAGACGGATGGATAGTGTGGAAGTAGAACTTTAGCAGGGCTTTAGAAAAGTTTGACGTAACCGTNCTTTGTTAGCATGAGACGGATGGATAGTGTGGAAGTAGAACTTTAGCAGGGCTTTAGAAAAGTTTGACGTAACCGTGAATGGACTATAGCACGTGTTTCCAAACTGTTTTTTTCTTCTTAATTTGCCGAACTCGGTAAGTCTGAGAGAGACTGTGACGTACAGTTCGCAAACTGGAGGAACGCCACCTTCGCCAGCTCAGAAGGCGACGACGTGACAAACGAGTGATGTCCACAGTCCTCGGGCGTTATATCGCCTCCGAACACACCTCGTGTCTCGCGATACGGCGGTATCCTGCCCTGTACGTTATTGTCAATTGATGTGCAGCGAAGTCGCATGTTTACGCTATCAACGTCGTCATTTCGCTGATCGTGGCTTGTGGTGTAACCAGTTCCTGGCGGTAAGAAGTATCATGGACGGAAGACGCTAAATAACTTTCGTGAAGGCTTACAACTGGAATACACGCGACCTCTAATTAAAAAGCCGGGCACTGTAACGAAGTTATGAGCTTGCGTTATCTTAGCTGAAATGGGAGTCTTATATTCCAGACCTGAAACGTGAGACTTATAAGATAATTTTCCTTTAATAGCTAATATTATAAACAATAACCGTGTATCAGCCGTGATGCTTTTCCCTCCCTTACTTTTTTCGGTTATACGTTCCCAGCATCCCGTCTCCTCACATTTACCTGGCGAAATTTATTGAAACTATATGGTAATATATTGGTACAATGAATATTACTTCAACATTTATTTTATTTCCATCCGTGTGTTTTTTTGTTATTGCGCCATTAGCTGTATAGAGAGTTTCTTTAATGGTAAGAGAATGACAGAAAAAATAAAAAATTCTGAACAGCTTCATTCAAACAGGACGTTGAAATTATACCATTAATTCAGAGTCTACAACTAAAATGTAATAATCTACGAAACTTAAAAGTACAGTTCCTTATTATGTGCGGCACCACATCACTTCTCGCTAGATTAGGCACCTGATTGGCCACGTTGAGCGTGTAGCGTGTAACAATGTACATGTTTGATAAGGAACTAGAGTGTGTCTCGTTATATGTTGTAATCTCATTTCTTCCCTCCCCCACCCCTTCCCATAATTTTGGGTGTGGCAGTTGGAAGATGATTTCTGAAGTTCCGGAATATGGTGATAATGTTTATCGTTATGTTCATGAGGACGAGGGCCCTATTGTCAAACATTGTTCGTATTGCATATTATTAATTACAGTGATTATATTTGTTTTCGTGTTTCGATTGTGTGTATGTATATATATATATGTATACATATACATATATATATATATATATATGGTTTATAACTAAAACTAAGAATTAGACATCTGAAATGTTTAGGTCGGTATTAAAGTGAGCTCCATGGTACTCTTTGTCTTTAATCTGAACTGGCCTCGTTAAAACGCAATGTTTTACCAATTTCACTTATGACATGAGCTAAATAAACATTTATATGTGGGGAGAGTGGCGAGCTCTTCAAATTATATTAGAAAGCTTCTACTTTTCCGAAAATGTATAGACAGCGGATATGAGTTACAGGACAGCTAACAATGGACCGAGCTGAAGTACGGAGTATTTGTATTAGTACTGAAGATGTACGGTTTATTATCTGTGTTATGTTCGAAATGTCATTAAAAAGAGTCTGCATCAAGGTCGAGCAACGTAACTGTATATTTTGTACGGATTTTTTTTGTATATGTTTTATGTTTGTGTTGAAAATGTCCATATAAACATGTGGACTGTTTGGCCTTGTTTTAGAGTTATAGTCATGTTTGTACTGCAGTAATGTGGTGCTGGTTATTGTTATAAGAGGTGCTTGAAATGACCACCTTCAGTCTGAATGCACGCCTGCATACCAGGTGTCTGTTGAATACGTTGGCAATATTCTTGGAAACTGTGATAGATTCAAGTATAATTATCATCCAGGTCAGCCAATAGGCCCTGCGTGATTTATCCATTTGTCGGGGAAAACTTCGTTCCAGGAATTACTTGGAATTCGGCTAAAATGTAGCGGTGCACCATCATGCGTTAACCACACGCGACGTACATCATCAAAGGGGGACGTCTCCCAAATGCTCATATGACTGGTTTGTGAGGAAATATACGTAAGGTTGACCTGTTAATCTCCCAACCAACATGTAAAACAGGCCTGATTAGCTTGTCGCAAAGTATCCTGCCCATACATTGACGCTGAATTGTTGTTGGCGTCGTGATTGACGAAGCCCGTGGATTTTCTTTAGCCGTATAAGTGTTATGAAAATTGAAAATTCAATCTATAGTGATCCTACTTCGTTGGTAAAAAAAATACGGCGGATATAAAAGACGTATCACCGATAGACATCTGCTGAAACCAAGTATAAAAGTTTACGCTTGGAAGACAAATATCGTTATTAATTACCTGTACTCGTTGAACATGGTACTGATAAAGCAATTTCTGTCGCAAAACTCTCCCAACTGGCACGTGTCCATCCAACTTTCTCTACTGCTGTCATTCTTCGGGCAATACTTGCAGTATTTTCTTCAGTATGCTGCAAAATCCGCTCTTCGAGATTAACAGTCCGAATAATAGCCACTTTTGCACTGTCTGAAATACGTTTTTTTTTTCATTAGCCAGTATATTGTAATTTTTCGTGTAATCGCTGGAATGTTTTCTAGTCTGAAAGATGTGTATTAGGGAAACGATCTGCAAATACACAGTCGAAGAACATTATTATGACCACCTGCTAGTATCCATAGTAACCGCCATTCGTAGCACGGACAGCAGCTAGACGAGCTGGCAGTGACTCAGTCAGGTGCTGATATGTCTCCACGGGAATCTGGAGTCATGCTGTCTGCAGTGCGTCCCACAACTGTTGAAGGGTGCGTGGTGGAGGAGAAAGACAGCGAACACGACGATCGATGTTCAGTTGGATTGAGATCGGGGTTGTTTGGTGGCCAGGGACGAACCTTGAAGTCCTGATCGCACTCTTCCAGCCACGTGCGGACACTTCTAGTCGTGTGGCAAGGCGCATTATCCTGCTGGAAGATCCCATCCTCCCGAGGAAAGACAATCATCATGTACGGGTGGACGAGATTGCAGAGGATAGATTCCTAACCATATCGATCAAGAGTGCCTTCCACGTTGATGATGGGACGTAGATAATACCACGAGAACATTCCCCAGACCATAACACTGCGCCCACCGCCTTGTGTTCGTCCAGCAATGGATGCAGGGTGTCGGTTCTACGAACGTTTCTCGCCGGGCACGCTGACGTCCATCCGTTCCATGCAGCTGAAAACGCGACTTGTTGGAGAAGGCTACCCGTCGCCAATCAACAGCGGTCCAGTCGTCATACTGTCGAGCAAATTCCAGTCATTTTCGTCGATGCACCTGTGTTAGCTTGGGTGCAGTCTCCCTCCGTCCACTCCGAAGCCCCATTCGCAGAAGGTTTCACTGAACTGTTGCGGGTAGAAACTTGTCTAGATGCCCCCTGGTTCATTTGGACGGTGAGCTGTTCCACTGTAGCCTGTCGGTTGGCCTTCACGCACCGTCGTAGTTGACGTTCACCTCGGACATCAATGGCGCGTGGAGCTCCACAGTTTTCATGATGGTTATTCCCAATGATGCCATTCGTCCACTCACGATACACCTTTCCCACAGAGGCATGTGAACAGTTCACAAACATCGTTGTTTCCGAAATGCTGTTCCCATTGACCCCGACAACCGATGATCATCCCTTTTTTACAACTTGGTTAAATCGCTTCCCTGACAGCAGTGAGCGCACTGTGTACAGCCAGCCTGTCGGTCGCAGCATATACCCGCTTCACCAGCCCGCGTCACGGGACATACGTTATGGGCTACGTGCTGCAGATGTCACTTCTAGCAGTTGGTCATAATAATGGGATTCGACTGTGTATAATTAATGGAATCTCGGATTTTTTAAAAGAAAAGTGAATATCATAACTAAAAAGAACCGTGTTATTTTGAGCGAAAATTTGTTGCAAATTTAATGGTTCTCGAAAAAAATGTTGGGGCTTGTTGGGTAGAACGGACACATTCATACATGTTAATATCCCCCTATTCAGTATCCTGAAGGATTGCCAGGGCAAAGGAAAGGTTTGTACACAAACATATAAAATCGAATAGTTGATATAACAAAAGTCATAAAGGCTAGCATTTATGTTCCCGGGTGGCGCATATGAATTTCCAAGAAGTCGAAAGTTTGTCGTGCCAAGCTGGCTTTCAGAATATCAGGTTTTGATCTGTACCGTCTGATTTAATACGCTTATGTCACGATGTCTTCCACACCCATCCCAGGCGAATATTGACGCAGTTATTCTCACAGTACTTTACTAAACCCACGCCGTTTAGCGTGTACTTCTGTACATAATGTGGTAATAGATATTTCATAACGTCAAATGGCAAGAACGTGCGTGGCATGTGGTGTAGGTCTCGCATGAGCAGTGGTGTGTGATATTGCCATAATATCTTCCACGATACCTTACTTAATGTTTGAGTGTGATAGCCGCGATATGAAGAGTTTCAGCAGGCATGTGCATCTTAAAATTTCGTGATTTCTTATATTACGACATTTTTTATTTTATTGTATTAGTCAACTGACAGCTTTATAAAAGTTGCATATTTTGCCATATTGCATATTCTTCTGTCACCACTAAAGGCTACAGCACACATTTGCATTATTTTTTATCTATACGCTGTGTGGTATATTATGGGAAGCTAAAGGCTACATACAGACCGTCTTGATTGCAGTGGACAATTAATTGTATAATTGTATGATATAATCCATTTACAGTACTTCACATTCTTCTGAAGCTTTGCTAAACTTCTACTTCCAGGATATTCCTCCGCCTCATGTAAAATAAGCGTAACTAAGTCAAGAAAATGACACTAAAGGACGACGCACCGAATTCGTGCCCACTTAGTTGTAATGGTAGTTTGCATGAGAACTATTTCTTACTAGGAGCTACCAACACACATGTTTTCTCACTGTTTTCCTGCGTATTTATTATAAATGTATTATTAAAATTGATAAATAAAATACTGGTAAAACTACCATTTAACGAATTATAAGAAATGTTCAGGTTATCAGAGGTATGAAACGCTTGCGATAGAAGGTATATTTAAGAAATAACTAAACACATCAAACATGGAGTGATTTTACAAAGGTTTGATTCAAAAAGTGTGAAGAAACTATACTGAAATTCTGAACGCTGCCGTGAGAGGGAGTAAGCTCAAGTCGCCTACGCCCTGGGCGCTTGTACTGCAGTGCAATGTGTTTAAAGTACACTATTTATTTACAGAAACTACAGGACATATTCATACTATGTTCCGTAGGGAAATAGCTAACACGTCGGGAAAGTCGGTTGGAGATTTTCGCCAAAACCAACATTGCCAGACAGCTGTAACGCAAATTTATTATAGTAATTATTTTTTAAACTTGTATTGTGGACTATATTAAACTCTGCTTCATGGGTACTTAAAACAAGAATTTTAAGGTGTAATCGTTGCTTAAAGACCTCTTTGTTATGTGATCATTGCTTAAAGACCTCTTTGCTATGTGATCATTGCTTAAAGACGTCTTTGTTATATGATCATTGCTTAAATACCTCTTTGCTATGAGATCATTGCTTAAAAACCTCTTTGTTATGTGATCATTGCTTAAATACCTCTTTGTTATGAGATCATTGCTTAAAAACCTCTTTGTTATGTGATCATTGCTTAAATACATCTTTGTTATGCCCTCCACGGTGCCTTACGTGTTTAAGGTGATGGGACAATTAATGAAAGTGTTGCAAGTTCTTCATTAAGGTATGTCGTTCTCTTTATTCTGTGCCTCGAACTTGCAAAGTATCTGTAGGGAGACGGTGGCTTTCATGGGCAAGTTCGCCACATTTTCCCATTGTTCGCAGACATCTACAATGTTACCGATATTCGAAATTTTAACATTTTTTCTCAGTACTTAAACAATGATAAATACATTGGAACTTAATATGCTTAGCCAGTACTTCAAAACGGCATTGAGAAGCGTGTATCGTACAGCCACTGTCGATAGCACCAGCTCTCCTCACGGCGTGACAAGTCTCTTGCATCGCGTCCTGAACCCAACCCCTGCCCGCCTGACACGAATCATAGTTTTGCTGCGAAAAAGGGGGGGAGAGGGCAGTGCGATGCACCAGTTGAACGACCCGCGACAAGACAAAGAGCTTCGTATCACTCGTCGCCGGAGTGATAGCAATCTGCAATTTGTCAGTCCGGAATGTTTCCGGTACCGGGGCCAATACGCTTATAATTCACTTCTCGGTCGGTTTTTACTCCCCACTTTTATTTTTGTTTGCGGCGATGCTTTTCATCATTCTTTACGGGCTACCGTATTAGCATACGTGTGGCTTGTCTTCTCTTGCCCCTCGTCCCCTCCNTACCGTATTAGCATACGTGTGGCTTGTCTTCTCTTGCCCCTCGTCCCCTCCCCCCTTCCACCTTTATCTTAGCTCTAGCCCCTCCTCTGTATTTGTTTTTGACTCAAGTGTACGTTAGATATAAAATGCTCCGAGTAAAAATATTTTTTTGTTCAATCGTCTTTGAGAGACGAATTTATAAGGTGAGCTAGCATTCTTGTAAGCGAAGCAAGAGCCGTGTTTTCTGTTATGATGCAAGTTAGACCTTAAGGGGTCCGCCTGCCTGCATCGTTTTTCCCAAGAAGTGCGGTAGCTATAAGGGTTACACTGGCACGCGCTACAAGTGCGCCATCGCCGCCACGCGCAGTGTTCTGAACTGGCGTGCATGTGATCTAAACTGTAATTTGAAATCGTGAACTGTGTGCTACAACAGCTAAATTGTATTTTATTTATGTGACAGTATAGTTAAACGAATTTACATTGTTAGCGTTGTTTTTGTATTACTATTCTTTCTGTATATTTTGCAAATCATAAAGCCTAGTGTGGAAGAAATGAAAATATGCTCCCTTACTTGAAACTTTGTGTTATTTTTTAAATGCAAATATACGACTGCTGCATTTGCTTCAGCTGTAAACACTATGGTTTTAACAGTCGTAAAATTTTTGTGGTGGTGGTTCTCGCCTTCTTTTTCAGTTCTTTATTTCGCGGTATGTGCTCGTATAAGAGCCACTGACTGAGTGACAAAGTTAACGTAGGATTTCTTATTTGTTCAGTTGTATTAATTATGGTTTGTACTTTGGCTGCGCGAATTGTGGGTGAGAGATATTTAAATCAAAAACTTGAGTTAGAATTAAACCAGTGTTGTGTGTAACTGATAACAGTTGAGAATAGAACCTAATTATATTCGTGAAATATTAAAAAAGATATTACTTTATTTATTGCTTTGAAACTGCGTAAGCGAAGAGGAACGATATGATATTAACGCCAGTATAATCTGATGATGATTATAAACTGTTTATATTGTAGCCTTTGTGCGNAAGAGGAACGATATGATATTAACGCCAGTATAATCTGATGATGATTATAAACTGTTTATATTGTAGCCTTTGTGCGCGGTTATTGCACCTTGCACAGTTCTCCTACCTCCGTTTTAGTTGTATGGCCTCATAATGGTTTTCGCTGACTCATGGCAGTGTTGCTCATTTCACTATAGGACAAGTCACTGCAAGTTTTATTTTTACAACGTAGTTAAATGTGTCAGGTGCTTCAAGCACAAATTACTTCTAACTTGGTTATGAGGGTGCAAAGTCTAGGACGCACCGTAAAAGAGAATAGGGAAATTTCCCATTAGCAATAAAGTTCACCTTGAAGAGTAAAATATACTTAGCACGCACTGTTGTGCTTGTGGGGTTTAGTATTGCTCCCTGCCTACAAATAATTTGCACTGTGTTGTTCATGCATTTCTCCGCATAAAATTGTTGAATATGTGTAGTTCGAAAATAAAATTTGACTAGCCACTGACGGGGATTCGGGGGGTACCGAGGTCAAATCTCTGATGCTGAATATTGCAGTGACAACATAAAAATAAGAGTATTTCTTCCATGGAGATAATTTCTATTGGAGCGTGTAATTGGCCACCATGGAGCTAAGAAGGACAGGAGGTGGCGAGGCTGATCTTTGCTATAGGAAGCTTTGAAGCTAGTGGGCGTGGCTTAGTCGCCATATTGCGGTTGGCAAAACATATGGTATTTAGCCTCGTTTATACAAGACTGTAGCACTTTTAATATTTTTAACAGTTTTGATCGGAATTTAAGTGTTTATCTTATGTGAAAACTTACGCCAGAAACACCCTCAGACAACATCGTTTTTCATGTCCACCTGTCACTGAAGTTATTGTGCGATATTTATAGAAGAATCTACCCGGGCTTTTGGGGTGACGTCAAAACAAAGCGCGAATGTCATGTGTCTGTAACAGTTTTTCTCAGTTTACGCAAAATTTTAATTTTTGAGGCATGTAGGCGAAGTTAGTTACATGTGCAGGCGACTCGTAACGGTGGTCCACGCAGTGGAAGTCTCGTGTCTGCCACTTGTCTCGTGGATTAACAAGCTGACGCGATGTCAGAACTCCGGTGTTTGTTACAGTGTTATTGTACAGTACGGATAGTTCCCAGGATTCATTGTAGGGTCCAGCATGTATACCAACACTATTGGTAGTCTTCCACATTTAGTTGATGACCTAAATACAGTTATTTCACAAAATAGAATTTTAATGTATTGTCCATCATCCTAATCACAATGAAACTAAAATAAATTTCAGATTTAAACTAAAATTAATAAATTTAATATACATTTATTCTTATAAATCGATGCTGCGGCACATCAATATTTCTAATATGAAGCATGCTTGACCTCAACATCTATACACCCAAACTCAAATTCCGTTTTTTCTTTGGAAAGCCTGCTGAATTTCACAACTATAAAATTAATAAAGCGTGTACCGTAATTCACGATTTTTTTTGGCGATTATGAACAATACCTAGGGGCTTTAAAATAAATAAGCATAAATTAATATTTAGACACACGCCGGTATTTATAACTAGTGCTAACCGTAGTGAATCATAACTGCGTATCCACATTGTTATATTTGTAATACATAATTAAATTTGTGATTATTGGGGTGGCTACGAAGATCAGAAAATTGTGGGGTAAAAGTTGTACGGCATGGAAAAACTTCTGTAACATGAAATGTATAAAGGTACAAAGAATGTCAAATACATCCCCAAATGCCTCCAGAATTGTAAATTCACACAGCATCTGCACCACAGTAATTCCCTGAGCACAAGCGATAGTTGGCGCCGAGGGCACGTCAATTTACCTGTTTACCAGTTACACACAAAGAAGGTAAAACATATGTGAAGCAGGTAAATCAGTATTCCTTCCGCACTCGATATCACTTGAGTTCCACAAAGCAGAGTGGCGCAGATTAAGTTTTCTGGGGTTAATTTGGGCTACAAAATTTCACGTTAAGAATCCCAAATAAAATACAAAAAACATATTACCTTACCATTACCAACATCTGTAACAAATTTGCCGAATAACTCACCTTGCGACATAAATGGCACGCATATGGACAATGTTATGAAGTTGTTGCATTGGTGCAAAGTAATTAATCNGCAGTGACAACATAAAAATAAGAGTATTTCTTCCATGGAGATAATTTCTATTGGAGCGTGTAATTGGCCACCATGGTGCTAAGAAGGACAGGAGGTGGCGAGGCTGATCTTTGCTATAGGAAGCTTTGAAGCTAGTGGGCGTGGCTTAGTTGCCATATTGCGGTTGGCAAAACATATGGTATTTAGCCTCGTTTATACAAGACTGTAGCACTTTTAATATTTTTAACAGTTTTGATCGGAATTTAAGTGTTTATCTTATGTGAAAACTTACGCCAGAAACACCCTCAGACAACATCGTTTTTCATGTCCACCTGTCACTGAAGTTATTGTGCGATATTTATAGAAGAATCTACCCGGGCTTTTGGGGTGACGTCAAAACAAAGCGCGAATGTCATGTGTCTGTAACAGTTTTTCTCAGTTTACGCAAAATTTTAATTTTTGAGGCATGTAGGCGAAGTTAGTTACATGTGCAGGCGACTCGTAACGGTGGTCCACGCAGTGGAAGTCTCGTGTCTGCCACTTGTCTCGTGGATTAACAAGCTGACGCGATGTCAGAACTCCGGTGTTTGTTACAGTGTTATTGTACAGTACGGATAGTTCCCAGGATTCATTGTAGGGTCCAGCATGTATACCAACACTATTGGTAGTCTTCCACATTTAGTTGATGACCTAAATACAGTTATTTCACAAAATAGAATTTTAATGTATTGTCCATCATCCTAATCACTATGAAACTGAAATAAATTTCAGATTTAAACTAAAATTAATAAATTTAATATACATTTATCCTTATAAATCGATGCTGCGGCACATCAATATTTCTAATATGAAGCATGCTTGACCTCAACATCTATACACCCAAACTCAAATTCCGTTTTTTCTTTGGAAAGCCTGCTGAATTTCACAACTATAAAATTAATAAAGCGTGTACCGTAATTCACGATTTTTTTTGGCGATTATGAACAATACCTAGGGGCTTTAAAATAAATAAGCATAAATTAATATTTAGACACACGCCGGTATTTATAACTAGTGCTAACCGTAGTGAATCATAACTGCGTATCCACATTGTTATATTTGTAATACATAATTAAATTTGTGATTATTGGGGTGGCTACGAAGATCAGAAAATTGTGGGGTAAAAGTTGTACGGCATGGAAAAACTTCTGTAACATGAAATGTATAAAGGTACAAAGAATGTCAAATACATCCCCAAATGCCTCCAGAATTGTAAATTCACACAGCATCTGCACCACAGTAATTCCCTGAGCACAAGCGATAGTTGGCGCCGAGGGCACGTCAATTTACCTGTTTACCAGTTACACACAAAGAAGGTAAAACATATGTGAAGCAGGTAAATCAGTATTCCTTCCGCACTCGATATCACTTGCGTTCCACAAAGCAGAGTGGCGCAGATTAAGTTTTCTGGGGTTAATTTGGGCTACAAAATTTCACGTTAAGAATCCCAAATAAAATACAAAAAACATATTACCTTACCATTACCAACATCTGTAACAAATTTGCCGAATGACTCACCTTGCGACATAAATGGCACGCATATGGACAATGTTATGAAGTTGTTGCATTGGTGCAAAGTAATTAATCNAACTCACCTTGCGACATAAATGGCACGCATATGGACAATGTTATGAAGTTGTTGCATTGGTGCAAAGTAATTAATCATTTGTCTATTCACAAATACAGGTATCAAACAACTTCTTTCTAACCATGCAACTGGCTAAACGTACTTATGAACACCACACTGCACCTTATTACTTACCATTGTTATATCAGGACACATTCACACTTCCGCAAATTATAATTTAGAATAACAGTTCAGTAAGTAAAATTCTAAAAGATCCTGAATGTACATACCATGGTACTATGTCCTCAAAATCTGCGTCTATACTTATATCAGAACATAAAGAAATGGCTGCACTAATTTCCATCTTTTATTTCAGTTTTGTTCACAGAAATTTGTTATTCTAGGACAAAATTAACATGGTGCATTATGTAAACAACAGGTTGTGACTCCTTGTATGATTTGAATGCTCGGTTCTTTTGTCGCTGTTAGTCCAGTCAGNCATTATGTAAACAACAGGTTGTGACTCCTTGTATGATTTGAATGCTCGGTTCTTTTGTCGCTGTTAGTCCAGTCAGTGCACAATCCAGCATACGGGATATTAACACACATTGATAGATTTCTTAGTACATACTGACTTGCTTGCAGAACTGATTGTCTGACTTGCTGATGTCAAGCTGCATTTAGCCAATATTATGAAAAATTGTTCTGGGCCAATGTGACCTATGGTGGTAACAGCATGTCATGTTATATCTACCGTTGTAGGTAATAAGGGAGCGTCCATAAATTACGTGAGGCGATTTTGATGATTTTTCGACCCCCCCTCCCCCCTTGGTGAGATGTCGTGAGATTTTTCTCGACCCCCTCCCCC
>NQII01003128.1:56202-71534 GCA_002778355.1 Clitarchus hookeri | reverse complement strand
CCCCCCCTTCTCCCCCACGTGAGATTGGGTGAGATTTGGCTCGACCCCCTCCCCCCTCTAAACCGCCTCACGTAATTTATGGATGACCCCTAAGGTCCTAGAATAATTTTTTGTAATACTTATTGGTTGCCTGCAAGTTGACATCAGCAAGTCAGGCAATCAGTTCTGTAAGTGAATCATTGTGTGTATCAAGAAAGCTGCATGTTAATATCCTGCATGTTACTTTTTGCACTGACTGGATTAATATAAAAAAACATGTATCAGTATCTTGGAGCTGTGCTTTATTCAATGTGCACACAACACACTAAAGCCCACAGTTACATACTTACGGCAATATTGATGTTCAGGACATCGTCTGCTGGAGGGAGTTTGTTGAAATGAGGAGACTTCATCTAACACTGCAGTTATTAAACTTGTTCAAGCTAAGGTACTGTAGGGATTTAAAAATTGAAATTTTGAAATGGACAACAGACTTTGGTTATATGCTGTTCATGGTTATCTTAGCACTTTTGAAATAACCTTTAAAAATGCCACTGCTCCTAAACAGCTTATATTCTAACTTACATACTGACTGGCATGCATCTGTTAAAGTTGGTAATGACTGAGGGAAAATTCCATGCCACAATATTGAGTTAAGAGTTTTGGGTAAACATTTGTGAATATGGTAATTATTTATTTTGCTTTTTGTTTTCATCCTGCAAAATGCAGGAAAGTGTAAGTAGAGGAAAACTTCTGCTGTCAAAACAGACATTGGGACCAAAAATGTGTGTGTAAAATGCAATAAAGTGTAAAATCAGGGGGTGTAATACAGGAGTTCCACTGTATATTGGGTCCCCTATATGTGAAAGACCTACCTGTACAAGCAATATATGGAGATTTAGTATAATTTGCAGATGACACCAATCTAATTATTTCAGCGAAAACAACATTGGAACACAAAGATAATACCGAATTTGAAATTAAAACATTGAATAACTGGTTTAATGCATATAACTTAAAACTTGACATCGAAAAAACTAAATTTATTCACCTTTGCATGCAAAAAAAATCACACACACATTTTGAGGATCAAATTATCAGTAAGTTTGAGGTATCTAAATTTCTTGGGGTAACAATTGACGGTAATATGAAATGGAAAGATCACATAATCCAAACTGTAAATAAACCGAGTAAACCATGCTATGCTTTTAGAATACTCAGTGGCACATTAGACAGACATAATCTCCGTAGAGCATATTTTCTGCTCTTCCACCCCACCATGACGTATGGAATTGAAATATGGGGAAATATCAGCAACAGTATGAAAATCTTCAGCTACAAAAAAAACTTATAATATGTAATGCTAAACCTAACTCCATATATAATCATTTATTTACTACACTGAACATACNCTACAAAAAAAACTTATAATATGTAATGCTAAACCTAACTCCATATATAATCATTTATTTACTACACTGAACATACATCCCTTTTATTCTGAATATGTATTTGGGCTACTGATGTTAACAAAATTTAATGTTGATAATTTTATATAAATTTAACGTAGATTATCATATCTGACAAGAAATAACTATAAGCTAAACCCCCAAATACCACAATACTGCAACTGTTTCTAAAGGAATCCAGCATATGGGAAGCACTATGTTTAACAGATTACANGCCCCAAATACCACAATACTGCAACTGTTTCTAAAGGAATCCAGCATATGGGAAGCACTATGTTTAACAGATTACACAAAAATATTATGCTGATAAAAATATAGGTCAATTCAAGAAAGTATTAAGGGAATACATAACCAATAAACAGATCAACTTACTGATGAAAGTGTATAGTTTTTAGAATATTTTCACTATACCAGAATACCAAACTTTGGATGTAAGCACAATTTTTTTTCTGATAAAATTATCATGTAAATTATTATGTAACTTTAGTTAAAAATCTTCTTATGATCTTGTGTTGTTAACATTTTATTATCGACATTAAACTATAACAGCTGTTTTATTGTAGGACCAAAGCAAAGATTGCTGTTNCTACAAAAAAAACTTATAATATGTAATGCTAAACCTAACTCCATATATAATCATTTATTTACTACACTGAACATACGTCCCTTTTATTCTGAATATGTATTTGGGCTACTGATGTTTACAAAATTTAATGTTGATAATTTTATATAAATTTAACATAGATGATCATATCTGACAAGAAATAACTATAAGCTAAAGCCCCAAATACCACAATACTGCAACTGTTTCTAAAGGAATCCAGCATATGGGAAGCACTATGTTTAACAGATTACACAAAAATATTATGCTGATAAAAATATAGGTAAATTCAAGAAAGTATTAAGGGAATACATAACCAATAAACAGATCAACTTACTGATGAAAGTGTATAGTTTTTAGAATATTTTCACTATACCAGAATACCAAACTTTGGATGTAAGCACAATTTTTTTTCTGATAAAATTATCATGTAAATTATTATGTAACTTTAGTTAAAAATCTTCTTATGATCTTGTGTTGTTAACATTTTATTATCGACATTAAACTATAACAGCTGTTTTATTGTAGGACCAAAGCAAAGATTGCTGTTTTTATTACTGTTTCGGGTGAATATTACTATCGTGCAATTATGTTAGCACCTATTTTTTAAATGTAGTGCTATTATCATGAAAAATATTATAAATATTGTAAATTATNTTTTTTTTTAATGTAGTGCTATTATCATGAAAAATATTATAAATATTGTAAATTATGTTTTATTTTATGTTATATTGCATTTTGTTCTATGATGTTTATATGTATGTAACAGATGACGACACCCATATTCCCAGAGCAAATCGCTTACTGAGGGAATCAGTTGGTGGATAAATAAATAAATAAATAAACAATGGTTTTGATTAACGAGCTGGTATGCTAATGTAAGTCATACATATACGTCATACAAACGGGGTGCTAAATCACTATAAAGACTCACATTGCTTTGTGTATAACTGTGTGGACACTGCTACGTAATTTTCTCTTCTCTCGAATACGATTTGTGCTATAGGCTTAGTTCAGTCACCTTGGCAACTGAATTGAAGATTTTATAGTTAGAAAATTTTCCCTGGGATTTACATACAAGATAAAAAAGTGGCCACGCATTTGAAATCTTTTAACGGCAGCACTCGCACCCCAATGTTAATAACAGCAGTTTTAAAATCTTAATGAGCTGCACTTTATAACTATCACTTTTTCAAAAATGATCTGCTAATTTTGCAGTATATTCTTTTGTTCCCGAGAAAATGACCGCACGTTGTCAGGTAGGCTTTGAAAGTTTCTTTTGTTTAAATTCAAATTCAGGATAAAAGTTTTTTTTACCTAGCAATTTAAAACGTGCATAGTTCAAGCTTCTATACCGTACACAAATTATATTTTCCTTTTAAATCACAGTAGAAAGTTGCTTGTTTACAAAAGCTATTAATTTGTAAAAAAAAATCTAGGAATACAGGAATGAATAATAATTTGTCCTATAATTCACACTTTTTTGATCCTTTGTGAATACTAACAAACTATTAGAGAATATGTAATTACATTAATCAATTNGCTATAATTCACACTTTTTTGATCCTTTGTGAATACTAACAAACTATTAGAGAATATGTAATTACATTAATCAATTTAATAAATTATTTATCCTAACGAAACGTTTGTGATCTAATTCTGTAAATCAGTCCAGTTGCAAAAATGTGTGAGAGTCTCGTGAGCTCCCAGCTCCCTGGCGACGCCCGGTCAACCACGAACACCGCCGCACTTTCCTGCGAGAATGTCCTAGACTCTGCGCATGCGCATCCGTCGCCATCGCAGCCCGCCGAGCACGTCGGTACATTCGACAAGCACGCGCACCCACAAGAGCTCCCGCTGGCACAGCGAAGGCTGCACACACCACGCCGCTGAACCATTCTGGATCTTTCCGCACACACCGTGTACCCCCAGATGACCCAAATCAGTACCCGGAGGTTTTTTTGACTGGAGGAGTTAGTTCCCGACCTTCCAGAAAGCTCTGGTCGCCGCCAGGTGCGAGACGTCAATCACAGGCACGCCATACTTCCCCTCCCAGCTCCACGTATTTCGTTATCAGGAGTATTGGCTCGATCCTTGCAGATGAGTTAAGGCTCCCGCCTACCTGGATAATTTTTCCGCGTTTGAGACCGATAAGCGCAGGAGCGATAGGGGCGACACTGCCACACACATCAAGTGCCCCAACACCGCTAAGCGCAAAGCTCTGAACTGGCGTGCAGTATTCTAGTCGCACTGCGTGTGCTTATGGGACTTTCAGCAGTGACCCCATTATTTTATTGATGGAAAGTCTGTAGGAAGGTTTAATGCAGGGCCCTTGAGTAGTTTTATGTGTATCAGATGCGTATATTTTGAGATACAGCGCTTTGAAAAAAGCAGTTTTAAGCCATTTTAGAGTACTCTCACATGGTGTTTCTGGCGNATTTTAGAGTACTCTCACATGGTGTTTCTGGCGTGCGTGACATTTCGAAAGTACGCAACAGCCCTCGTCTGAAGTGTGTGTTCGTTTCGTAGATCAGCACATTGGACGTACGTTTAATAGTTTCGTGGAAATACGCGCATTTCAAACACTCTGCACCGCAGTTCAAGCACCAGTAGGTGGGATCCCCAGCTCCTACCACAACCGATGCTTACGGTCACAGTCTAAGCCCAAGCGGACCGGGTATTATTCGGACGTAGACTATTATGGCTGGAAATGGCTCTTTAGTAGTGTGTGAGTTTTCACCAGGTGCGTCCTTTACTCGGTCGTCTTCATTCCGACATTGCTCCTCATCAGAATGAGTGAGTGAAGAAACTTGGGCGGCTCGTAACATCGAGGTCTTGAGAGCAGATAGGGTGTCGCGAGGTGAGCTTGGAGCAGCGCCGGAATGAAAGGAGCGTGGGAAACGGGAGATCCCCGAGAAAACCCGATTCCCACATGCGCAAATCTGGGGGGCGATCCCGCCGGAAATCGAACCCGGTTCACCTTGGTGGGAGGCGAGTAGTCAAACCACTACACCACCGTGGCCGCTCCTCCAGATCTGAACTCACGTGCCCAAGACAAGCACGACGGATCTGTCTGTGGGTATTGCAGCCGACATCGTTCAGCGCAAGCCTCCTTTCGTCTCACTCACGTTGACCCTGCTTCAGGAAGGAACTGCGTATGGATGTTTTATTATGCCACATAAACTATTGAGACGACACTTGATGTTCACGGATGTGTGCTCGCACTGAGTAAGGTTTCGTATTCGACCCGCGTCCGAAGGTCAACCTTGTCTTTTGTCCCAGCTTTCACAAACACGCCGTGGGCGACGCCCTTCAGCGGAGGCGTTAAAAAGCAGTAATGCCTCCCTTTCCAGCCCGTCCGTAAATGCCGGGTAAAAAAAGAAGACTCGAGCACGCGGGACGTGTGAAAATAATGTGGCTACGGCGCGATGAATGGCAGCAGGAGGGAAGGGGGTAGGGGGACGATAAACCGCGTTGAAAGCCCAAGCGCCTCGGCATTCTTTTGTTTCCGATCTCAGCGCAGGCTCGGGTGGTAATCTCATTAGGCGGCGCGTGTGCACGACGAAGGCGCGCGTCTGCAAATCGCTGCTAATTACCGTAATACAGTATGGCCGCCGCTAGGGTCGATTTGCGTTCTGCCGAACCCGTCCCCGGGGACTGGAGGTGATGGAGGAGGAGGGGGGGCGTTGTCTCGATGTAATGACGGCTTGCAAAACGCCGACGACACAATGGCCGGGTCGCCGCCGCAGTCATCAGCCAGGCGGCGCACGTACCTACGCCGCCGAGCCACTTATCCCTCCAAATTATACACAAACAACGGTCGTTGTCCTCTCCGCGGGGCTCCCAGCACTACACGCCTGTAATTTCCCCGTCGATACTTCATTACCGTCGATAAATCTCGCACTCATTGGCGACAACTGCTCATGATGCGCCCTCTGTTGGCTAAGGACGTTTCTGAAAACATGATCTGTTTGTTTTGCATGCTGATTATCTTACGAACGTCGCATTTTCCTCAGAAAACCTGTGTAATAACTCGTTTAAAACCGTAATTTGCAAGACACTGTGTACCCGTAACTGCTTTCTGGTTATCCTTGCTCAACGAGCCATTTGCAATTCAAGCTTCAAGCTAATAACCTACATTTTGGTTTCTTCGCGTTGTTCAGTTATGATGGACTACAGTAAAAAGAACAAATCGAACTGTGAACGTATGTAAATCCCAATGGCGTTTGTCAGGAGGGTATTTGAATACCAAATCGTAAAGCTTAAAAGCAACTTCCATTTACGAAGCGCGGTGATCTTTCAGTTCTGTCGACCGATGCCGTAACCATCCACGCCAACCGCAAGCCGTCGTCGGCGTCGATATATTTTGTGGCCCGTAAGCAATTGTTTTCACGTCTGTCTGCCCGTGCCCGCAATAATCTCTTAACGCCCTCCTATGAATTCCGCTCCGCGCGTTCAATTACGCCGACATTCGTCACTGAAGTCGGAGAAGTGTAGCGGCAACAGATCAACGAGGGTTGCTCACACGAGGAGGGAATGTGTGGGGAGGGGGCGGAGGTGAAGGCTCCCATCAGCTCGGAGTCGAACCTGGGGCCGAGCGGAGGCGGCGGTGCCCCATACATCACGGCGCCAAGTAATCACCTGTCAGGCGGCCGTGGCGGGGGTTTCGTCGGGGTCAACAACACCGGACGCCGCTGCGATGCCGCAGTTGCTCCTCCGTCGTCTGCCGCGCCTCACTTCCGAGTTACGTCGTGGCGACGTCCCCGCCGTTGGAGACAGTCCTGGATGCGCCGACCTCAAGTCGCAGTCGTCAAGATTGCTCCTGAAGTGTGTTATTTTATCTTCCAAGATCTATTCGGGTTAAGTTGGGTTGAGAGATTTTGGCGGCTCTTAACAAAGAGGTCTTGAGAGCCGATGAGGGTGAAATGAGGTGAGAACGGAACAGCGCCGGAATGCAAGGGCGTGGGAAATGGGAGATCCCGAGAAAACCCGCCGTGCAGCGGCATAGTCCGGCACGATTCCCACTTGCGAAAATCTGGGCGTGACCCTGCCGGGGATTGAACCCGGCTCGTCTTGGTGGGAAGCGAGCAGTCCAACCGCTCAGCCACCGCGGCTCCAACGTATATTGAGATTTATCGTGTTCGACTTAAACATGAAATGACTTCTTCGATGAACCTTTGCCATTTTGAACGTTATAATAATAACTATAATTTCGTGACGGAAGGACCACCAGTTTTTCTTCGACGAAGACTTCCAGGAGCTAATTTCTTGAAGCAGCACTCAGAAGCTTAGCTCGTGGGATATGATACGCCAATTGCAAAGAACAAACGCTTGCTAATGACAATGCCACTTGGCGGTGTTTTACGTAATACTATTGAATTGGTCGACCTAAACCTAGATATCGATTTACGATCGATCGCCTGCCAGTTGCGTCAGAATGTCGTTGAGAATTTCACCATATGAATATTTTCCATTGCCCTTTTCATTATAAATTGCGCGAATAGAGTGATAGGGGTACAATTCCAATATACCACTATTGTCTATTTGTTATCAGTTTTGAATACCTTGAACTTTGAGAGAAATTCATGCAGATGTAACATTTAGAATGTGTTTCACCATCGCACCAGAAAACTATATGTAATACATATGTTGGACTTCCCAAGTTAACGCGTTTTGCTTAAAAGTACTCAGTATTTTTTGGTTAGCGTTGCTTCGGGAATGATACTGGTTTTGCAATCACGTCTAGTAATGACATTCAGTTGTAATTTCAGTGTAGATCCGAGTATGTTGTCCTTCTCGATAGAAAAGTTCTCATTACTGTGAACTCCCTAGGGGGAGGGAGGTGAAGTAAAGACTTGGAACGCGCAAGTGTAAAGTTAGTTTGGACATTTTTCGGTGATGCCGCTAGTGCAGTCAGAAGTGTATGATCGAGTCAGCGGGGATGGAGGTCGCAGTGGCGGGAGGTACGCAACTGCGGTGTTAATTGTGGTAACTCGGATGGGACTGAGGCTGACACTCGCGCCGAACCCCCATTGTGCGCGGGCCACGCCGTTGTCCGGGCTGTGCATGAGCTGTGTTCCATTGTTGTGCCAAACAATGGGCCTCCTCCGGCCCGCGGGAGAGGGCCAGGGGTCACGGCGAAGTCGCAGGCCAGGTCCTGCTTGCTGCGGCTAATTGATCCCACGCTACTCGGCCCGCGCCTCCATCGCCCGAGGATCGCCGCACCGCCCTTCTCAACTATTCTCCGCGATTTCCGCGTCTGCGCGTTACGACGGTCAAGTGCGCACTTTCGAAATCAACCTCTGAAAGAAATCACTGCCCGCAACTGCATATACACCACAGCACAGACCGGCGGAATACAGTCTGCCAGTTGGAAGAGAATTAATGAAAACTGTTCTAACACTTGGCGCTGTTTCGCGAGTCTAATGGTTTAGGGGCCGCGGTGGCGTAGTGGTTAGACTACTCGCCTCCCACCTAGGCGAACCGAGTTCGATTCCCGGCGGGGTCCCCCCCCCTTTCCCGTATTTTCACGTGAAGGAATCTGACGATGGCGTTGGTCAGAGGGTTTTCTTGGGGATCTCTCGTTTCCCCCGCCCCTTCATTCCGGCGCTGCTCCATACTCACCTCACTTCACCATCATAGGCTCTCAAGACTTGATGTTAAGATCCGCCCAAATATCTGCTTCACTCACTCAAATGTTTTAATTTATGACTATTGAAATCCGNCTCTCGTTTCCCCCGCCCCTTCATTCCGGCGCTGCTCCATACTCACCTCACTTCACCATCATAGGCTCTCAAGACTTAATGTTAAGAGCCGCCCAAATATCTGCTTCACTCACTCAAATGTTTTATTTAATTTATGACTATTGAAATCCGAGTTTCTTGTTTTGTGCTCACAAGAGCACGAATTTTAGTATCGATGACACATTTTATTTGCACAATTTCCCACTGTTTCATTTTAATGCTACATGCCTGAAGTGAGACGACCAGTGACAATCTTAATTTTATATATGACGGAAAGATAAAAGATGAGAAGAATAGTATATCCTAAGCATGGCTTTCAGAAGTTCTAAATTAACCGTGAATAGCCCATAACAGTATATTTTTTGTGTGCACTATTTATCCTTGTATGGAACGAAGCTGCTTGATACATAAACAGGTGTTTCAGAATGTTTGGAACTCTCNCAATTTCCCACTGTTTCATTTTAATGCTACATGCCTGAAGTGAGACGACCAGTGACAATCTTAATTTTATATATGACAAAAAGATAAAAGATGAGAAGAATAGTATATCCTAAGCATGGCTTTCAGAAGTTCTAAATTAACCGTTAATAGCCCATAACAGTATATTTTTTTGTGTGCACTATTTATCCTTGTATGGAACGAAGCTGCTTGATACATAAACAGGTGTTTCAGAATGTTTGGAACTCTGATTTTGAAAAGAATGTGGTGAACATTGTAGTCAGTCTGTTGATATATCAAAGATCACGAACTTCAGCGAATGTTGATCACTACTTACTAGACGTCTCCCGTATTACAGGTGTTATTTTGATTACCTACAGTCGAGCGAGGTGGCGCAGTGCAACATTCAGTAGGAAAATAGTGTAGTTCCATTTCCAGCGATTGTGATTTCGCTTTACCATGGTTTCGCAGGAGTGGGATGCAGACGTATTCCGGATTGGCACCTTGATATGCGCCATGGCCACTGCCGACCAGATGTGCAGCTATAGAAATAAATAGTTCTTTAAAAAAGTTTAATTTTCCTAATAGCGTATCTGAAAACGATAAACCAGGCCTATTTTCGTAATGTGTACACACTACGGAGATACATGCTACTGGTGGTCTGCCGGTAGAATGGTGGGGCAACTATAGTGCATCCATGGTAAGTTCAGAGCCGTCGGAAGTGTTTAGAGACAGGATGGACGGGGAAGGGCTGAATTGAAGAATGAGGATACATCGGTCATCACAATTTACGCATTAGCCGGTTACTTTTTCAACAGTGATAAACGATTTGATATTTGGTACAAAATACAGTGCTAAATAAACATGGGAATAGCAATTTTTTTTTAATATGTTCAATTGCATGTTTTCACTTGTTCGTTATTTTTATTTATACTAAAGGATTATATAACTACAAAGTGTACAAAATGTTCAATTTGCTGTTAACATTTTCGAAGTTTTTTTTTTTTTTAATTGTGGCTACAACTAAATGTTTCCTTTCTTTTTGCGTTCTCGGCACAATTCACATCGGACATCTGTTATTGGTACTTTCCACGTATCTTCTGCATGCAGATGTAGTTCTTTCTGTGACATGGTTGACCTTAGGTAAGACTTGATGCGCCTGAGAGCGCTGAAAAACCTTTCACAGAACGGTAAATGTGGCTCGAGCCACCAAGAAGAAAATCTCAAACATTCGACTTCATTAAACATATTGCGGAATATTTATGGCATAATGCGCAAAGCAACTATGAGCTCCCTTACATGTTTTTTTAACAGACGGATTAGTCGTCAAAGTCATCGTTACGTACATCAGTGATGCTTCCCAGCTCATCTGTCTCCCCTGGCGGTCTATACAGGACGATTTCCAGCTTGACATGTTCCATACCTGGCAGTTTGAAGCGGTGCTGCAATTCATTATTCAGCCGGTCTAGAACATAAATGAATTTTTGACGCAGGCGAGTCTTCTCGTCGATCTGAGTTGGCTGTGCTTTGCCTCCCATTTCCTCATAATACCTGAGGCTGGTAGGAGCTATGAAGGGTGCGGTACAAGGCATTTCGAAGTCTAGGATTTCTTCATGTACATTTTTCTCGTTTTCACCTAATTACGTTATAAATTCGCCTCTCCGATTCCGTTATATAAATACCAAAGATCCTGCGCTGCTTGCGTGGCACCACTTGCAGTATATCTTTCTCCTGTAAGGATTTAGCATGCTGTTCAGCATGTTCACACAAAGCTAGACCTATACCGATCGCCGATAGAGTTTGTAGTCATCTCATTTTCGTCAGGTAGCCCTTCAGAGTACGTTTACGCTCATCTGAGATTACGCAAATATTCGCTGCTAGGATCTACGTCAGTCTTCATCACACTGGCGTAATTTTCTGAAAATCTGCTCACATCTTTAGCGCGAACATGCCAATGTGTCGGGCATAGAGCTATTAATCATTTGGCTTGGATGCTTTAGCTTTTTAGAGCAAGCTTCGACAACCACGCCAGTCTGCATACCTAGACTTCCTCTTGTCAGATTCAAGAATGGTGTTCGAATCTTCTCTCACGAATTTTTAAGCATCTGAAATCATGGCGCGTCGTTTTGCAAGCGCCTGAAGCACGAAATCCAGATGGTGGTTAGAGCAGTGTACATCTCATTCGGGATGAGATTCTGCTCGTCATTGAAACAGCCAGACATTACACGCGTCCCATCGAAACAGTGTCCTCTCCGAAAGTCTTTGCTTATGTTGAGACTAATCGTAACATCTGTTGTAATCTTGTGGAAGGTTTCTGCCATTACGCCCAGCATGTTTTATAATCCCGTGAATAATTATTAGCCGTGTAATAAAGCAAGGTCATTTGCGTCGTGTTTAGAAGACAGCAGGCGGGACTGCTTCACTGTCCGCTCAAAGTCGCATCTTAAACATAATAAAGATTTTTTTTGGAAAGACTGGAGCTTCTTGCCCAGCAGAGGAGTGGTAGCTATTCACCTTTTGCAGTAGAAAAGTGGGAACAAATGCCGCTAGCTGTGTGCCAGAACTGAGTGGAGAGCGTACTCCGAGGTGAAGGCCCGACACTCTCTTTCGTCACACAACGTTGGAATTTTGATGCATTTAATAGCACATTAGTATTAGTTTCACCAAGATGTCCACTTTATGGTGTAAACAGGTACTTAATACTGTTACGTTTTTACTTTTTTTCATATTCTCGAAACGGTTGTGTAGCTTCCTTGCTTTTAAATGCGCGTTTTTGCGAAGGTATCTTCGCTGCGAACTGATTTTGTTAAGAGAAAAAACTACATGAATAACAACATAATGCTGAGTTCTTTCATTGGCGTTTTATTCTTACATGGGGTAAAAGGGCATTGCAAGGTCTCGTTTCCAGGTAACATGTTTGCTCAGTACCAACAGCAGTGGCGTACACTGCACAGCATGTCTGCACCATGATTTCTTAAAATGTCTATACTTTCCTTGGTCACGTCGTATTCTGTAATGACATTTTAGCCGGTGATGTGCATAACTTATACTAGTAGATTCCACGCCATTGCCAGGAACATTTCCGGACCCATGGGTGCGGCTAGACGCTAGCCTCCCCAGCTGACATTCCTGCCTTTCCGAGGTCGTCGCGGGCTGGAATTTTTCTCCTTGGTAGCTGTGAATTTCATGTTTGGAGTGTGGCGGTCACTTTTTTTTTATGTGGGTGTTTTATCGGGGTTCTCCTGTTTTCTACCAACTTCATTCCGCCGCTGCTCCACCACATCTCATCTCATCCATTCTTCGGGCTGTAAGCACCGACAAGTGTCTCTTGAGCAGCTGGTTCAAATTAGCGGCAGCCACACGTCCTACCCATGTTGTTGGCTCTCTCCGAAAGTGGTGACAGCGTGCTGATTCTTAGTTTTTCGACTGTTATTTACACCAGACTCGTAGTGGTATCTCCTAATAAATTGTTTCACAGAATGTAGTTTTTTAGGTGACCCTATTCAAATGGCTTTAGTTGTAGACGTCACTTTGGTGGCAGAGTAGATTTAAAACGACGTGGATTTCGCTGACGTAAAAATTGATTTTCAAACCTGTCCGACATTTTTTCGTTAATATATGCTGCAAATTTTGCAGAAAAAAAGCATCAATGGTTTTGTGTAGTGTAACGTTTGCTGGTTTGATTTGTATTGCTAGATATTGAAAAAAATGGGTTAAACAGTTATTTAACTTCAGTGCTATAGTGTGAATATCAGGAGAAGAGTTATTCCGCAGGCAGAAATTTTTGGAGTCATTTAGTTTTCGTTGACGAACACACGCTTATAACATAATGCTGCACACTTCTTATTTTTTGCATTACCTGTTCTCCAGTAGTTGATCATAGCAGACAAACAAAAATATCCATAGACAGGAATTATTACACAACACAACCTATGACTGGAAACTAAAAAATTTCGCGAATTCATTTCAGGACAAGATAAACTTCAAACACATGCAGATATCTGCTATTTTTGCAATTGGATCGCAGTTTATTAGACACGTCCAGGCGAACTCTGAACCAATAACAGACCTACAAGGAAACAAGCAGCGAATCCCGTGCCACCTGGTCTGACGTAAAACTGGGTAGGGTACACATTGGGTCAGCAGCCAGTGAAAAGAAAACTGAGACTCGAAAATGTATAGCACCATGGATTCTAGCCTACATATCGTTTAGAACTCGTAACTTTCCTGTCCATAGCTTATAACAAACGCATTGGAGTGCGCTTAGTAAAATGAACTTTACAACTTGTGTAAAAAAAATTAAAATTTTAGTGTTATAAAGTCTAATAAATCAATTGCCGTGTTGGCAGTTCAGAGCCTAACGAATGTATTTTTAAATTTAAAATATTTTGAAACGCATTTGACTTACGTCGTAGACAACGAACTGTGGAAATTCAATAATATTTCTGTTTACGCGATAATTTAAATTATTTTTTCGAAATGCTGAGTTACCAAACAGGAAATTATTATCTCTTGACGCCTACATCCAATATTTCATGATCTGCGGACCACGTAGCTATATAGTCAACTATCGCGAAGCTTTCTGGCAAACCTGTGCTGAAGCAGAAACTTGCACGAGTTAAAGTGTTGCGTCATTGTAGCCTTTTACTCTTGGAACCACGCTAGTAAGGCTTAAATTACAGACATCCATCCACAGAGGAGTTCTTTTGTTTTGAGCATTTTACTCCCTCATAATCATGGTTCGCTGACAGTGGGAGAGAAAGTATTTAGCGCACAGCAATGTATTGAATTAACGACGCGATTTGTTGCCACTGTTATCTAACTCTTTCTGGGCGATGTAAGGGTCAGAAAGCCTTCCCACCACTCTGAAGCTCTAGTTTGTTGTTATACTTTGGCCATGGGTATATGTTAACTTCTACGTTTATAAGGTTTAAGGTTAAGGCCCCCGTATACCTGGAACTTTTTCCCACGTTTAGGCCGAAAAGCGTGGGAGCGATAAGGGCGACACTGCCACGCGCATCAAGTACACCATCGCCGCTAAGCGCAAGGCTCTGAACTGGCGTGCAGTGTTCTCGTAGTGCTGCGTGTACCTATGGGACTTTCATCGGTGACCATATTATTTTATTAGTGGGAAGTCTTTAGGAAGGTTCAGTGCAGGCCCCTATAGTAGTTTTGTATGTATCTGATGCGTGCATTTTGAGCTACAACGCCTTGGAAAGGCCGTTTTTTTTAGCGGTTTTGGAGTACTCTGAATTGATGTTTCTACTAACGTATGTGATATTTTGAAAGTACTTGACAGCTCTCGTCTGAAGTGTGTGTTCTTTTCGTAGATCAGCACGTTGGACGCACGCTTAATAGTTTCGTTGAAAAACGTGTATTTGGAACACTCTGCATCGCAGTTCAAGCGCCAGGTAGACGGGCGCCTTAAGCAACAACGTCAAAAAACTTTTTTTTTTTTGTAACGTTTTATTAAATATTGTATTTTCCAGGTTGTGTAACATTGTTTTAGGACTTTATATTGCGCTTTCGATTTTCTCCCGCGTTTCGAACACGATCTTCGAAATGCAAATCAGTCTTGACACGACGGGGTGCGGCCACGTTCATACTGTAGTCTATTTCGAGTCGTCCCGAAACTCGGATTCCGTTGTAGCCATAATTGTAATACGCTGCACCGCAGGCGTTGTATCAATCAGCTCTAACCAAGCAGAAATGCTGCTTCTCCGAACATTCTAGAACGTGCTCAGCATACAAGTTGTGCTGTTGAAGCTTGTTTTCTCTTATAGCATTTTTTAAAAATAGATCTTTAACTACCATGCTGTCTATCGAGACATTTTCAAGTGCATTTTTGGATCCAAAGTGGACAATTTCCTTTCCGCTATTGTTCGTGTTGGTCACGCCATTAATCTTCCGTAGCTCTTCACTTTTTCGGTCTTTTTCACGTAAATCTTTCATGTCTTTCGAACCCTTTTAAGGATTCTACCCTTCTTCTTTACTACTATATATACTGTTTGTTTTGTTTAGCCTTTTCTCCCCTTCTGTCTTGTAAATCTTTCGAACAGATGAAGCAGGTGCGGAGAGAGAGTGAGATAGAGGAGAGTTTAC
>NQII01003128.1:10926-56196 GCA_002778355.1 Clitarchus hookeri | reverse complement strand
GGGGGGGGGGGGAGGCGCAGGCTTCTTAGTTTCGGTTCCGTGGCGCGGACCGGAAGTGGCCGATGGTGTTACGCTGTCTTCCACTTGTTTACAATGGGAGGGAAAGGACCCGGCTGCTGAACAACAAATTGTTACAAGGGTCGGGCCCTTCTGTGGTGTGTAATAATGTACGGCGACCTTTGAGCTGCCCTGACCTGGACAACGATTGACCTGTCCAAGCTTTCACCGCACAAGAAATACTGTTTACTTTCTGGTCCTGTTCTAACAATGGCCTCGTGCTTCTTCCGCCCTCAGCCCTATAGAGAATGAATTAAAGGCCTGAGCATGAAGAATCGTCAGTTCCCCCATTCCCAGTTTCGTATTGATGTACTGTTACTAGAAGCCACTTTCGGCGTTCCTAGCACATCTTAATTGAACCCTTACTCATTCCGTACGTTCAAGACTATGTTAAAATTTTCGGGTAGAAGAAATTTATGGGAATATTCCATAAATGGGACAAAATAGTGGACGAGTTGAGCATTCGCTTAAGAAGTAGTAGTAGTATTTGGAAAAACCACAATCACTTATGCATTTATTCACATTCAAAGTCCTAATAAACATTTACTCTCGTTGAATAACCGCTAAGCAGCTTCATAGTTCCGCATTAAGTATATTTTTGCACCTGCCATTTTCACCGCTAACGCTTCCGTAAATAAAATGAAGTGTGCTTCGTGTTAACACGTGGGAAACCTTTGAGTATTCTGTTCTTGGCAGATAAACACAGTTGAAAATAACTACGCATTCTTACTTCTTCAAAGTCATGGCAACATTTTTCAATTGTTTGAATTGCTATTTTGTCAAATCATGCTTAAAAGTGTTGCCATTACGATGTGCAAAGAAAAACTTGCGTTAGTTTATGTGATCGGCACGGATAATGAAATTTGAAATGCCCGTCTAAAATCGTCCATTTCCACCTCTGTATCGTCGAAATGCATAAACATGACGGAGTGTTGACGCCGCGAGCTTTCCGAAGTAAACATTGGATAATGAACTCTTTGTTTCCTTCGGTTCTCCAGACTATGTTGTTAAGAGCCGCCCAAATATTTCCACTCAACTTTTGTTTCCTTAAGAACGGTCCACGGTTCCGTATAATTCTAAAGTAGTGGACCTCTGCTTTCGCGTGTTGGAAACGTTTAAATAAGGTGAGAGACGAACAGAACATAACCACTAACTCGACTGAGTGTTCTTCCAGACATAATTTGGCGGCCTTGGACGTGTTTGCGCACCATACTGCTGGAAGATGACAGATCCGCTAGGATGCACGCAGGACGTGAATTACCGTAGAATTCACCGTAATTCTGTGAAAATGACTTTCGCAGGTCACAGACGTTTGTAGATGTGGGATGGTGTTATTTTGTGTGCAAGCGGAACACACCCCATGCCATTACAGAGCCACCGCCAGCTTATTGGCTACCAGGCCCTTGTTGGGCGCCGCCTGCCACCGCCGTTCGAGGCGCGCATCACACCGACCACAGCTTGACCGATGCTAGCAAGCTGGTGCCGGCGTGGACCTAGCTTGCCACAGGTGTACCAACAGTAACTTTAGCATAGGGCCAAGCCAGACAGTTGCCTTCCTGCTTTCGCAATGGCCATGTTTCAAAGCACAATTGTATTGCAACACAACTATTTAAACAAATGGAGAACAAGCGACTCACTGGAAAAAAAGGGGGGGGGGAAGTTTCAGGCAAGTTAAACATTTAGTTACTTCTAATGACAACTACCCAAAGCAACAGAAATAAAATTTGAAAGTGTTACACTCAGTTAGTTTTACATTCTTCGTAAAATATTAAAACAACACCCAAAACGACAACCTAAAAAATTGGAATCCCCTACGTGCCTCAGACTTAAAAATATATCACTTTATACAATTTTTTTAATAGTTTTGATATATTCGTAATTGTAAAATGTTAACAAAAACGTCTGGGTGCGTGAACATACGCAAGTCACGAGCAAGTAAACACAAATTCTGTTATTTTTTTATGGAATGTTCATTCGCTGAACAAATTCGAGAATCGTAGATGTCCAAGTCTGCCTAGTGTGAAGTCCCAGCACACTTTCTACCCCCAAGTCATTAAGGACAAGAAAATATCGCCCTAGCCAACCGAGGGTGCAAATCTTAGACGAATAAAGTGACTGCGAGAGAGTATTACATTATATCGGGAGTGTTCATTATCGCTAGATTTTAGGGTGTTGCATTGGAATCATTAACTTGAGAAAAAAAAGTCTGCAGAAGACTAATTCAGCACGTTCCCAATCTTGGCGAATATTATGTCGTCGTATGACTCTGTATTGCTGGACGTTCGGTACTTAGATCTGTGGACAGCGATAAATACCCAGCTGCAATTTAGAGCATTGGATTGTTTAAACTAATTATTACATTGACCGCATTAAAATACTATTTCGATATTCCACCTTTACAAATTCCTGGGCGTAGTTACTACTGATTTAACTTTACTCTGCACTGATAAGATTAGTCCAATGTGCCAGAGGATATGTGAACGCATTACAATTTCAACTAACACTGAAGCAAAACGATGTATTTTTCCTTTTGGATTACAGGCGATAGACGGTGGTTAAGATTTGTCGACCAAAAAAAATTATGCTTTCTTCTTTCGTTCAAGGTATTGGTTTATTTTTATTTATTTATTTTTGCTTTTTGAATGACAAAAAAAAAATTACAGTAGACAGTGTCAAAGCCTAGGACAAGCAGGCTTTGCGACAAGAAAATGATGGAACTTTACTCTTAAAGGCAAGTGAAAATATATGATAATTTTACTGAAACGAATGGCTTAGTTTACATGCGATAGCCTTCATAGTGGTTTCTCTACGTGCGAACTCTCCCATCTGCCTCGACCGTTTGGAAAATCCACTCGTGAGTCCACGTGACGTGTTTCCAGTCGTCATGTCTGTGGCGTTGTTCTAGAACCCGGGCAAGGCACATAACTCTGTATGGTGCTGATAATAGTGGTATAGGCTTGTCGCGGTTAATTGAGCACTTTGTAGAAGAAACCTTTGAAAAATATCACTGCTCCTACTTGCGTATATTTCAACTAGCACAGTGATTGGCATGCGTCCAGTAAAATCGGTAATGACGGAGGAACAGCAGCTACATATCTTAAAGATTTATTATAAGTGTTTAGCAATACATTCATTAATATNTTTTTTTTTTTTTTTTTGTGCATTTAAGTACAAATGTGTAAAATATTCAAACTTTTTTCTAATAATTTTACAGTTTCACTTTATTGACGCGCGTATAAAGTAATGCGACCCTTGTCAATGTTAATGTTTCATATGGTGGAAGAATACACACTCTGCATACAAGTAGATGTTGAACATGGCTTTCAAAAGCGTTCAGTTTACCGTGAATTAGCTATAACTGAGTTGAGCGTTGCATCCGATAGCCCATATCACGCAGAATACGTTGCACAGTCATTACGCTGGTAACCACCGAGGCCTTGGAATTTAATTCCGATCTTTCGCGTATCACTTAAAAAGAATTTTGAAAGCCAGTGCTGGTCACGTTTATCCAGATTCTTTCGTCGGCCACATTTCTGTCGTATGTTCAATGTTTAACATGCATTCTTGCTGTCCGGGTACTGCCTTGAAACGGTCAAACATGAAAATCCAAATTTCGCCGGTATCGCCGTAAAACTATGACTCATCTCGTGTGTTCCTGCTGTACCAGAACACTGCTGAAAGTTGCGTAAATTACAACCTGCCAATTTCACGCTTCAGCCAGCTGTCGAGTCATCTATATACTTAGATATGTAGCCGGTGGACACGTCATTTCACGCGACACTGTTGTGTTTGTAGGATCTTGTTTCCTGGGTTTTTTTTCTGCCACTTGTATTGTTTCTTGTGTCGTAATTTTGAAACAGCAGCAGTCTTTTAAACAGTGTCGTGTATAGAGAGTCTCTTTTTAGATGAGTACAAGTAGCTAAGCGTTACCATATATATTTTTTAAATTTATCTTTTCCCTGGCTTCCCTATGAATCTTGAGGTTGTGTTTCGTGTGCGACTTTTACGTGCGATTTTAGAAAATTTCAAGGAACTTTACTGGGGAGCAAATTTTTACTCTGCAGAAATACGAGACTGTTCTTCTGGGTGATGTATGGGATGGACACTTGGTAGTTTAACCACGAATTTACGAGATAATCGTTAGAATATGTTGCCCTAATGTGATTCGGGCCAGGTGACAACAGTCACTGTAGGAGGTTCACTTTTTGCGGCATACATTAACAACGTTCCTGGCCCAAAAAGTTCTGTGCGTGTGTGTGTCCATTAATATAATGAGATGTTAAGTGTAGTATACGCCTTCGACTTGGAAACTTGTTTCTGGGACATGGGTTTTCTCATTTTTACTGTTTCGTGTATGGGTCCAGTGTAGTAGGTGCGGATCTTGGACCAACCTGTTCCTCCGGGACCATACAGACGTAGGAATATTAAATCAGCAGTTCGGTGACAAGCGCAATCAGTTGCAGCTTAACGAGGCGCGATTTCTCTGCGCGGGGTTGTCGCTTGACAAGTCTCCGCAGGTGTGGCGTGGGACGCGCCGGTTCAAGGAAACATGTAGCCCATAACGCGTGAGATATGCGGTCCGGATTAATGGCCGGCTGCGCCCAGCTGGGTATCCTCCGGGGCCGCGCCGGGCGTCGTGTCCGGGGAGGACAGTGATAGACTCCAACGGCGCGGCGGCGAGTTGTATGAAGTTGTTCAAACTACTGGCAGGGGACCTGCAAGACACCCTCTCGCTCGTCACGGCATCCGCGGCCGGCCGTACCTGCTTGCAGTTGGTCGCTCGGGAAATTGGGCGAGCCTTCTCGGTTAACTCGCTCCGACAGCCAGTACGCGGGCCGTACATTCCGGCGATCGTGATCATGTAGGCGAGAGCAGAGCGTCTGCTGTCTGGTTACGTTCGCACACGTGTGAACTTCGTCATTCTATCGAAGTGTTTATTATGCATGCCGTAACGCCGCGCAGTAGTGTTATACAATGTTATGAAAAATAAACGTAAATAAAATGGCAGTCTCTTTTTGAAAGCACTTGGTTCCTTTAATGAGTTCAGTAATTTACAAAACAGAAAATAATTACGAACTTAGCTACCAATGTTTATCGCTTCTCTGTAGTAAAACTATAGATTTTCAATTATCAGGTGGTTTACATGTACTTGGTGCAAAAATATATTCCTACATAATTGTATAGAGGAGATGATACAAATAGGGAATGTTTCTTTAATATGGAATACCATGATATCTCATTAAGTAGGTGTGTCTGTCTTTCTCTCTCTTTCTCTCTCTCTCTCTCTCTCTCTCTCTCTCTTTCTCCCTCCCCCTCTCTCTAGCACTGTGAAACACGATGGCTGGACTAGCGCTGCACGTGAGAGGAATTGCAGTCATTCTCAGAGATCCGTTGTTGTGCAGTGCTATTTGTATTCCTCAAAATTTTGAAAATTTTACTGATATGTACTTATTATTTAATTGTATTGGAATTATTCAGAATGTGCACAATAATGCAGTCTAAATTACAGGAATAATTCTTCATAAATATGTAATGGTTTTATAGAAGTGCAGTTAGACCACTTTGTGACAGCAAGTATTTCAAAATGGCTAGTTTAGTAATATGGAATATTAGGAGGGTTTTAAAATGGAATACTATTTCATATTTCTTATCTAATGTTCACATTTTTTGTGCGAATATGGCGTGCAGTAATCGGGAAAAAAGGATAAAATAATGTAGAGGGATGCAGCATTCATTGGAAATATATTTCAGGTAAGATAAAATTAAAATGAGTAAACTAAACACTGCAAATATGTTCGGTGTTCCATGTAATACGTTGTTTAGTCTTGCCAGGGCAGACGTCTTTTCTAAGCTGGCCCGCCAAACAATGCCCGGTAGAAAAAACGGTCCTACCCGTGGTATTTGAAAAGAAGCTCGTTGAATATCTGTTGTTGACGGAGAATAAATTATTTGGCCTAACGAGGGAAGATGTTCGAAACGTGGCTTACCAAATTGCTAAAGTTNCCGGTAGAAAAAACGGTCCTACCCGTGGTATTTGAAAAGAAGCTCGTTGAATATCTGTTGTTGACGGAGAATAAATTCTTTGGCCTAACGAGGGAAGATGTTCGAAACGTGGCTTACCAAATTGCTAAAGTTAAAAACATTAGTAGTATGTTTGTATCAGCAAGAACATGCAAGGGATGGTTGAGGCTGTTGTTAAAGCAACAGAAATACATTTTATCACTCCGTAAACTACTTACAACTTCGTTTCACTGAACTGTGGGATTTAACACAGGAAATGTAAAGCAGTTTTTACTCCTTTGGAGTCAATATTATTAAGCACAAATACTCCGCTAAAAGGGTCTACAATGTAGACTGAACAGGTCTTGACTATTGTCCAAAGTAAAATCACACAGGTTCTCGCACTGAAAGGAAAACTTCCTGTAGCATCCATCAGTCCAGCAGAGCGAGACTCTTTAGTAACTGTGGTGCAGGCGGAAATTATGTACTTCCAATGTTGGCATTTCCTAGAAAGAAAATGAGTTCGCACCTCGCGAGAGGAGCTCCTTCGGGAGCTATTGGTGTTTGTCATCCGTCTGGTTGGATACAGTCCGATTTGTTTACCCAGTGGTCTGTCATGTTTTGAAGGGAAAAAAAACCTAGCCTACTGCCGAATCACATGATCTGCCTATCCTTGATGGCCACTACAGCCATGCCNGAGCTATTGGTGTTTGTCATCCGTCTGGTTGGATACAGTCCGATTTGTTTACCCAGTGGTCTGTCATGTTTTGAAGGAAAAAAAAACCTAGCCTACTGCCGAATCACATGATCTGCCTATCCTTGATGGCCACTACAGCCATGCAAGAATCTTAGATGTCCTCAACAAGGCTATAACGAATGAGGTATGCATTGTGTCTCTTTCGCCTCATTCGTCACACNAAGAATCTTAGATGTCCTCAACAAGGCTATAACGAATGAGGTATGCATTGTGTCTCTTTCGCCTCATTCGTCACACAAACTGGAACCATTGAACAAGTGGTTTTTGAGTCCTCTTAAACAATATTGCAGTAAAGAAGTGCGACTGTGGGTGCGATCAAACATCCACCTCATGACCAATTTCGACATAGCAGAGCTAATGGGCAAAGCTTACCTCAAATTACGAAAAGGCAAACTCGCAGTGAGTGGATTCAGAGGCATTGGTATTCACCCAGTAAATCCCAACATATTTCCTGACAATGAATTCCTAGCAGCAGACGACCCAGACAACTTTTCTAGTGCAGTTACAAGGGCTACTTCCGATCTTGACATTGTCCACTCGTCCAGGGCTAGGTGTAGATCTACTTATCCTTCCAACTGTTCTGCGCTGGTTTGCCAACAAATAGACCTACTGATCCATAAACTCTTCAGGCGCTTGTCCAATGACTGCTGTCACATCAAAATCTTCANTGCCAACAAATAGACCTACTGATCCATAAACTCTTCAGGCGCTTGTCCAATGACTGCTGTCACATCAAAATCTTCAGCTGCTTCACCGATGGCTACTGGTCCATCAAACTTTTCAGCTTGTTCGCGAATGGCCTGTGTAGTCCCATGAGCTATTTCTCAAATTCCCAAACATGCAAAAAGAAACTGCACTCGAGGTGTAAAAGCTGGTTTTGCAAGATACAGCTAGAAGAATCATTACATAAAAATTCTGGGACGATATAAAGAGGAAATTTTAGACCTGGAACTACACCTACACCTAGAAGGAAACAGNCTTACATAAAAATTCTGGGACGATATAAAGAGGAAATTTTAGACCTGGAACTACACCTACACCTAGAAGGAAACAGGCGATTGCTGTTTGTGAATGCAGTAAGGTGCAGAGTGACCAAATGAACATGATTATATCGAGCGAAATCAATCATCTTGAGGTCCCTTGTGTGACTGTGGTGTCCATCGTCTACCAGCAGGATAGGAGACTACTGTTGGATTAATATTTCAATGAAAATTTGAGTTCATTTTTATAATGTGTTGTATTGAACTTAGCCAGATGAATGGCAGAGAGAAATCGATCCCTGTGATGATACTTTCAACTGCGTACTCGTGTTAGGTTTAGGGAAAGTGATAATGGAAGGAACAGGTGTACCCACTGCACTCATACAAGCAACCACTGTTATAAGAAATCCTCTTTCTGCGTCTGTCGTGCAGGACACCACTTTATTTTACATTTTCCCTTTTGACATACAATGTAGAGCCAAAAAAACTGATACACCTGCCTAATATCGTGTAAAATCCCNAATCTGCGCCAATTTGAGAAAGGGTGGCACGTCTGTCACGTTTAATGATTCTCGTCAGTCGTCGTTTGTTCCGTTCCTTCACGATCTTTTTCCGGCTGCAGCGATGTCGAAGATGTGATGTTTTACCGGATTCCCGATATTCACGGTACATTANTTCACGATCTTTTTCCGGCTGCAGCGATGTCGAAGATGTGATGTTTTACCGGATTCCCGATATTCACGGTACATTAGTGAAATGATCGTACGCGAATATCCAAATGTAATCGCTACCTCGGAGATGCTATGTCCCATCTCTCGTACGCCGACTATAACACCACGTTCAGTCTCACTTAAATCTTGATAACCTGCCATTGTAGCAGCAGTAACCGATCTAGCTGCCGACAACATCGCGTTACTCTGATAGGTTCCATACCTCTGTTATTTGCATACACACGCATACACCTGTTTTTTTTTACTCTTCAGTGAATAACATGGGCAATCTTACTTTGAACAGCATATAGCCCACTCTCAACAACACTGATAATTCTGTGCGGGGAACTAATGTTTGTCAAAGAGTCCACCAAGGCTGTCATAATGTTTTTTCTCATCTGTGTTGAAAACTGAAGCTCTTTAATTGGATGTGCCCTTAGGCGTCCGAATGGATAATTTGTACTTATGGATCCGCATAAATCTCTTCAGCCAGTCTTTTCCGGCATACCCAGCTGTACCAATCGGGTATAGATTATTATTTCCAACAGTCAGCCTTTGACCATTTGACGAACATTCCCTCCTTTCAAGTTGTAGATCAAATATTCTACGTAAAGGCAGTAGGCCATAAGATCATGGTCTATTATAAGGGCACGAAGGTTTTTCCATTAGTGTCGTTGCAACTTTGGCGATTTCATCCACCTCATTGGAACTTGTCAAGCAGCAAAATGAATTGGTTCGGGGAATACATTATGCGGCAGCCTACAGGATATATCAGTTATATCGTTCTTTATAGATTTTTTTAATGTGAAAACAAAAATTTATCTAAATGCAATAAAAGCGCAATGGAAAACGTCGGTTAATACACTGAGGCGACAAAAGTCATGGGATACCTCCTAATATCGTATCGGGCCTCCTTTTTCCCGGCGAAGTGCAGCAACTCGACGTGGCATGGACTCAACAAGTCGTTTGAAGTCCCTGGCAGAAATATTGAGCCATGCTGCCTCTATAGACGTCCATAATTGCGAAAGTGTTGCCGCTGCAGGAGCTTGTGCACGAACTGACTTCTCGATTATGTCCCATAAATGTTCGATGAGATTCATGTCGGGCGATCTTGGTGGCCAAATCATTCGCTGGAATTGTCCAGAATGTTCTTTAAACCAATCGCGAACAGTTGTGGCCCGGTGACATGGCGCATTGTCATCCATAAAAATTCCATCGTTGTTCGGGTACATGAAGTCCATTAATGGCTGCAAGTAATCTCCAAGTAGCTGAACATAACCCTTTCCAGTCAATGATCGGTTCAGTTGGACCAGAGGANTAATAATTTATAGCTTTATAAATAACTTAAATAACAAATATGACATTAAAATGAAAAAAATGTATGTGGCAAATTTTTCCCAGTTCGTGTAACTACGAAGTAAGTTATACCGACTTTGACGACACTCGATGTAATCACAATTCCACCATGCTGTGATGCCAAAGCAGCTTCTACCGAAGAAGTTATGCTGCTATCCTACATATTGCAGCACATGCTATATTTAATACGATAGTATTCTATAGCCATGTAATTTGCTATATGCTTTTGTACATTTACAGTATATAACGAACGCAATGTTTATGCAGTTAGTTTATTTCCGTGTCAGAAGATACTGCAGCGAAATTAATAATAAGGCCATGATAAGCAAGCACGTTTTGAATGTCGGCAGAACACAGTTCGATGCATGCTACCGTCGAAAAGAATCTGGTCGAAAGAAATTAATACGAAAACCCGATTTTTTTTCTTTTTCAGCTGATCAGCCGCAAGAACAGCTTGCATTAATTATTTCTTGTAGTTTCACAAATATTGTACTAGAAAACTCAAATAATTTTTTTTTTCAATCATTAATTCAGCAAATCTACTTCGGTGACGTTGCAAACGATTAACACGCTAGCACACAACACCGAAACGTGCTGTTTAGAGTTCTACCTTGATATAGGCTAATCATGGTAAAGAAAGCACTTCTAAAAGCTCTCTCATTTTTAATAATAGTCAACAAATATATTTTATTATAGTCTTAGATATTAACTTTTGAGTCATGTGGAATATACATGCTGTGTTTATTACTTACATAGCAATATTTATTTGAAAAGGTGGTTAAAGGATAAAAAAAATGCTGAAAGTAAAAAGTAACTAAAGCTTCAAAAGTGTTCACTTTACCGTGAACAGCCTATACATTAAAAAAGCGTTGTTTGAAGGTTGAAGATGTGAGCCCTTTAACATAAATATAACTCCAGCTATCATAAAATAATGTTGTTCTTCGACAAATTTACATTATACCAGCAATTACGGTTTGTTAAGTTTACACCGTCGGTGCCACATAAAGTTGACTGACAGAAAGTTGCATGTCTGTTGTTTGGAGCTTGCATTTAAAATTAGTACCGTAGAGGTAACTCTAATTCGGGTTCAAACTCGTTGACATCAGGCGGAGGTGTGGGTACTAGAGATGGCTTCGACGTGAATGCTGATGGATCCGTATTGAGTAAGTGGCACGCGGACGTGCTGGTGACGTCACATCATGCTGTGGATCTACGGACTGTAGGAGCTGCCCGGAGGACGTCTTATGAATTAGTAAGGAAGTGACGTGGCGTATGCGCTGCTTCGTAGTTTGCCGTCACGCTTCGACGGCCAAGTCCGTGGGCAGCCTCCAAGAAACGTCCGTCGCCCCCATCTCTTCTGGAATCGCCGCCGCCTCTGTTGTCCCTCCCCCCCCTCCCAGAAGCCATCACTGTCGGAGGTAAAAAGAATTGAGGAGGTTCGAAACAGGAAAGGAGGAGGTTTATGCCTTATCGAGCAGGAAGAATTTTGGGTGGCCAGGAGAAATCGAGAAGTTGAGCGAATGGAAAATGAGGGTGGCATGTTACTTTGTGGGTGATTGGATTCGCCAACACGTTTTGTTTGGCGTCCCTTTATTTTCCACGATTTTTATTCACAAAATGCTTGCTACAACCTGTAATAACAGCAGCATTTGAACATTCACTCCTACGTTGGTTAGACGCTTCACCGTGCCAAGTATTTTCTTTCTTCTCTTTTTTGTTGTCTACCTGGATTCCGGTTTTGCTTAAACAATTGTCAGTTTCGATAGCGCTTTAAGAACTTCTTTTAGTACTTGTTGGATTTAACGATGTTTTACTTGTGGTTTCTGAGAAAGTCTCGCATGTCTTGTCGGGATTATGTTTTGGTCTTTTTTTTTTCAAGCCCGTTTTTGTTTCTTTCCCTACCGATGAAAACTTTGGCTAGCTTTGTTCAGCAGAGAGTGTTTTACGTTTTACATGACCATTTACAATGCTGTTTCAGCCCGTGAGAAAGCAAAAGCGTAATTAATATCAAAGTTTATTGCGGGTAAATTTTATTTTTCCAGTAGCAATTTTTACCGATAGTTATTTAATTGAAACAATTTTTAAGCACAAACTCTGGACCTGCCGAATACCGATACCGCTGTTTCATTTTTACANTGTTATTTAATTGAAACAATTTTTAAGCACAAACTCTGGACCTGCCGAATACCGATACCGCTGTTTCATTTTTACACTGAATTTCTAATAACGCTATTGTCAGTCATAGTTGATTCAATTACAGAATGAAATCATGACATTTAAAAAAATGGGTATTTCTTTTTGGTTCAAATACTATTTATGCATTCGTGTTAACACACAAACGTTCATTTTCATGTCTAAGAACTTGCAGTATTTATTTATTTACTAATAGAGATTAATAAACTATAGATATCAGGTTTTTCAGTAAAAGTGTTTGCATTTGATCTGTACACCACTTGTCCTGTAGTAGTTTCTCTGAAACACAGGTCCCTTTCCGTTCCCTTGCCTCATCTTCTCTTTTTGATTTACAACAATTTAGGTTGGGAATTCTACCCCCTCCTCCCTTTTTCTTCTTTTTTCTCATTCTCTTTCCCGTAACAAAACAAAATGTCTGGCATAACAGGATTGCCATTGTTTCCATTTTTATCCTTGTGTATTTAAACATGTAAAAGCGTGACAAAAAGAAATACATTGTTATTACACCCAATTTCGCTCGGATGTATGTAGAACAGAAATAACCATCATGCTTTTGTTAAATGGGAAGGCATTATCTACTTGTATTAATCCGTTGCCAGTATTTCTGTAGCACTCCGGTCACAGTTCACGTCAAAATGTAGATACGGGCAGGGAATTCGTTCGAAGGTGGGTTTCAAAAATGCCAAGTTCGTTGAATTTCAGAGAAAGTTGCAGTTCAGAGCGTCGGGGAAATACGTGGCCGGGTGCCAATCAGCAACTCTCCGTATTTCAGCATTCGACTGCTCTTCTGCGAAAAGCAAACAAACAACGTGGATAACGTTTCACATTGGAATACTGTTAGTGATATGAGGTGTTTGCTTACTTCCGCTGTTGTAGTTTTAATACAATTACAAAATATAAGTTTGTCGAAGTATTTTACCCACGTGAAATGCTAGGTGCAAACACGTTCATAACTGTTGACCATGTGGCTTGGACAGTTGTATTAGCAATGGTTGAGTCAATGTTCGGGCATGCGCAGAAGACAAAAATTGTTTTACCTCATCTTTAGTATACGATTTGAAGCAGTGAGCCACCAAATATTTATCTCAGCGACCTGTATGACAATGATGTGTGGAATAGTAGCGTAAGTCGGTGTGGTTGAGTCCTGCTGACTGNATTTATCTCAGCGACCTGTATGACAATGATGTGTGGAATAGTAGCGTAAGTCGGTGTGGTTGAGTCCTGCTGACTGGCTTGGGTTTCTGAGGTCCATCGGATCGGATTGGAAAGGGCTTATTAACGTCCCCCAGTGTTATGCCTGAAGTCTTNATTTATCTCAGCGACCTGTATGACAATGATGTGTGGAATAGTAGCGTAAGTCGGTGTGGTTGAGTCCTGCTGACTGCCTTGGGTTTCTGAGGTCCATCGGATCGGATTGGAAAGGGCTTATTAACGTCCCCCAGTGTTATGCCTGAAGGCTTNCCTTGGGTTTCTGAGGTCCATCGGATCGGATTGGAAAGGGCTTATTAACGTCCCCCAGTGTTATGCCTGAAGGCTTATCAAGGGACGGCTTACAAACTAACTTATGACCTAACTTAAACTAACACCCATGCCTTACCCAGGATTCCTACCCAGAACCTTCCGCACCCCAGACCGGCGGCGCACCAACCGACTGCGCCACGGGAGATCGGCTGCTGAGGTTCAGTATCAAGTACCAAGTACCGGCAAATGTCTAATTTTGGAACTCCCTGTCAGGCGCTGAGTGGCCCACTCTACTTGACATTTTATACCTATGTACCGACTTCTCTAACTGAGGTTAAAGGAGGCCTGGGCGATGCCGGGAGCACTTGTATGCCTCGTACACACCACACAGCTGAATCACTGACCTCAAATAGTGAAACGCAAATAACTTGTAAGTCAATTAGATTCAGTTTGCTTGCAAGTAAGTTAGGTGAATCGAATACCATTGCTTCGGAACGGTAAAATCAATTAATTTGCGAGATATCAACAAGCAATTTTCGCTGTTTTTGGGTCAGATATAAGTGATTTGGAGCAACTTCCACTAATTAAACTTGCGAGTGAAAGAAGTGGAGAGATTTGGGCGGCTCTTAACATAGAGGTCTTGGGTGAAGCGAGGCGAGTATGGATCAGCGTCGGATTGAAATGACGGGGGAAACGGGAGATCCCCGAGAAAACCCGCTGACCAGCAGCATCGTCCGGCACGATTCCCAGATGCGAAAATCCGGGAGCGACCCCGCCGGGAGTCGAACCCAGTTCGCCGTGATGGGAGGCGAGTAGTCTAGCCACTACACCACCGCGGTGGCCCTGTGAGTGTAACTTCGTAGAACAGCGGCGGCACTCTCGTATCAAAGGCAATACGAGCGACGACTTGTCTCCTGCGTGTGCGAGGCCGAGCACGGATTTGTGCGTTATCGTGTTAGTTAGGATGTTATATCAATAACGGCATCTCCACACGACTTCGTTGAATGTTGGGTGAGCCCTAATGGAAGCATTCAGGTCCCGGCGGCTTCTGAAGCATTATGATAATGTGCGTGCAGGAGGTGAGAAGTCGTCGCGGCTTAGCGCTCAAATGAATCCCGTAACAAATCGAAGCGTCCGGAGTAAGGAAGGTATCAAAGCAACAGATGTGAATGCGGAGCCCAAAAGAAAATACCTTCCCAGACCTCTTCATAAGATTTTTTTTTGTACGCTCCGGGCGAGGTATTTGTGGGTGGTTCCACCATGCTTATTATTCAATGTATCTTGGTTTGTTTCTGCAGCCTTTAAGCGGAAGCACACATTAAAATACATTATTAGCAGCATTTATTATATTTACGTTATGTGAAACGTGATTTTAATATTACACAAAAACCTAATTAGTCTTTGAGGTAATTAACAGGTTAAGACTGCAGCAAGCTCAGTTCACGCACGCGGGCACTGACGATTTTGATAGTTTGTGTGTGCTGCACGTTGCATTGCAGTGGGCCAGCGTCCATCAAGGCGTGAATGCTTTGTGCTTCAGGCAGGCGGCTGTGCGCGCGGAATTAATATCCATGTCTTCACACCGAGCTGCTAATGGCCGTACCGTGTACCTCCGCCTCGGTTCCCAGCACGGCGACGTACCTGCAGCTGTGCCTGGGCAGCGCTAGGGCTTTGGAATGGCCTTCGCTGCGCTCACGCCTAGCAGGTGGCGACGGCCAAACTGAAGAGATTACAACCAGTGTAATGCTGCTGATTGAAGCAGAATGAGGGGTATAGTAAGCATGCGAACTGCCCTGCAACCAGTTGCCTTATTCCATCTTTAAGCTGCTGACATGCCAGAACCACTGTAGTCGATTCACGGTTACTTCCAACTTTTCTGAAGCCCTGCTGAAGTTCTACTTTCAGGATATTCCTCCGCCTCATGCAAACAAAGCTTAACCGAGTCTAGGAAAATACACCATAGGGACAGCACCTTATTCGTCCGCACCCAGTGTGATAATATTTTGCATAAGATCTACATCTTACTAGACATTACCAACACAACTATGTTCTCCCCGTTTTAATTGGTATTAATGATAAATGGAATATTATAATTTATGGATCAATATAAGNAGGGACAGCACCTTATTCGTCCGCACCCAGTGTGATAATATTTTGCATAAGATCTACATCTTACTAGACATTACCAAAACAACTATGTTCTCCCCGTTTTAATTGGTATTAATGATAAATGGAATATTATAATTTACGGATCAATATAAGTAAAAATTCAATTTTACCAAAAGTATCGTATTTTTATGTTGACAGAAATATAAAACGCTAGTTATACACGATGTACGAAACAACAAAACACGTCGCACATAAGGCGATTTTTCAAAGGTTTGATTCAAAATATGCGAAGAAACAGCAAATAGACTATATCAACGCAGCATGTATTGAATTTGAGGTTTGATGGTTGTGTACATAAATCCGGTGGTGTAGTTAGTGCTTCTGAGTTTCCATATTGCTAAATATTTCTTTAAACGTAAAACACGGTTCTGATTAACAGCGAAATGTAAAACATGTTGACGTCAGTGTAAAACCGATGTTAACGTCAGTGTTCGACCAAGTGATGTTGACTGTTCTGATAGCGATGAACGTGTGTCGACGTTGTTCACATGCACTGAAGATACAGATGAGTATCTTATATTTTGCGTGTGTTTTGGCGAGCAGTGAAATGCCCTGTCGATGTTTGCCCTGAGCTGTTTAATTCATCGTGCATCAGTATAAATAAATCATAGTTAAATATGCCACATTCGGTGACTGAAATAATCAGTTGTATATGTGTCGTTCCAGCACAACGTTTTTCAATACTTATTTTTCGTCACACTTCATATTTTGAAGCAGTTTTCATAATGAATTCAGAGCGAGGAACAACGCCGCGACACGGGTTCGGTTCTCTCGACCAGGAGGAAGAATTTTTGTTTTGTTTCTGTTAATTTTATGTAAGTCACGACGAGTGAAAACTACTCTAATTGGGTTCAACGTCGTGCATTTTTACACAGAAATACATTACACGCATAAAAAAAGATTCAGGAATGATATAGTTTGTTATTTTGTGTGTTTTATATAGTGTAACAGACGGTTCATAGCAGTTTTGAAGTGTGCGGCTCTTACTTTATAGTTCATGAATATTGATCGCTAAAGCCTGCACAGTTTAATTAATAATACTGACTTAATTACCGTGGAAATAAACCACCTATATCCTAGACAGTGGACAATACCGTATTAGCCAAGCAGAAATATGTATAATTTGTGGTTTTACACACGTCGGTGCTTTGAAGAATTGTATTTAATCATTTGTGGTTTGGAGTACGCGGCACTCCAAGTGAAAGGTAGTGTGGTAATAATTGTCACGAAACACATGCGAACGCTGGTTCCTTGTCATTCTGACGTGTTTGGGTGTAAACGTATAAAAACAAATTACCATCAAAAACCATAGTCTTCTCGGCTTCTAGATTGATGCCACTTCTGTTTTAAAACTTTCCCCGTCGAATCAGCATGTCTTGTGACAGCCGTCTTCAAAAATATTTCATATATATACATATATTTTTATTATTACATGCTTTATTTGCTTTTATTTTAACTCTATGTGCATTTTTTTAGCCCGTTGTTGGTTTTTCTATTGATCGTTTTTAGCAATGGAGGAAATCCATTTCGGAATTTAGTTCCACTAGAGTATCGCCACACAATTTCAATAACACTATGATTACATATTGTGTATACTTATAAGACAGAATGTAGTTATTAATTGTTATTGTAAAACTTAGTGGCAATTTTAACTTCACAAATTCAGCGGAATGTCGCACCGTACCTCGCTCTGTGATAACTGCACAAATTCAGCGGAATGTCGTACCGTACCTCGCTCTGTGATAACTGCACAAATTCAGCGGAATGTCGTACCGTACCTCGCTCTGTGATAACTGCACAAATTCAGCGGAATGTCGTACCGTACCTCGCTCTGTGATAACTGCACAAATTCAGCGGAATGTCGTACCGTACCTCGCTCTGTGATAACTGCACAAATTCAGCGGAATGTCGTACCGTACCTCGCTCTGTGATAACTGCACAAATTCAGCGGAATGTCGTACCGTACCTCGCTCTGTGATAACTGCACAAATTCAGCGGAATGTCGTACCGTACCTCGCTCTGTGATAACTGCACAAATTCAGCGGAATGTCGTACCGTACCTCGCTCTGTGATAACTGCACAAATTCAGCGGAATGTCGTACCGTACCTCGCTCTGTGATAACTGCACAAATTCAGCGGAATGTCGTACCGTACCTCGCTCTGTGATAACTTCACAAATTCAGCGGAATGTCGTACCGTACCTCGCTCTGTGATAACTGCACAAATTCAGCGGAATGTCGTACCGTACCTCGCTCTGTCATAACTGCACAAATTCAGCGGAATGTCGTACCGTACCTCGCTCTGTGATAACTGCACAAATTCAGCGGAATGTCGTACCGTACCTCGCTCTGTGATAACTGCACAAATTCAGCGGAATGTCGTACCGTACCTCGCTCTGTGATAACTGCACAAATTCAGCGGAATGTCGTACCGTACCTCGCTCTGTCATAACTGCACAAATTCAGCGGAATGTCGTACCGTACCTCGCTCTGTGATAACTGCACAAATTCAGCGGAATGTCGTACCGTACCTCGCTCTGTGATAACTTCACAAATTCAGCGGAATGTCGTACCGTACCTCGCTCTGTGATAACTGCACAAATTCAGCGGAATGTCGTACCGTACCTCGCTCTGTGATAACTTCACAAATTCAGCGGAATGTCGCACCGTACCTCGCTCTGTGATAACTGCACAAATTCAGCGGAATGTCGTACCGTACCTCGCTCTGTGATAACTGCTCAAAGTTTATTTGTTATCAGAACTATCTATTTTTCCCCAGGTACAACCTTATAACATAGTATGTGCATTTTTCCAAGTTTAAAACTTGCATGCGTTCTCCGCCTTCAAAAATTGAAACCTGATAACGGTTTTCTTACAAACACTTGAGTATACACCTATACACCAGAAAAAGAGAGGTACGTTTTCGGGGGTAGAGCACGCATGTGTGCCGGATGGATACTGCATNGTACACCTATACACCAGAAAAAGAGAGGTACGTTTTCGGGGGTAGAGCACGCATGTGTGCCGGATGGATACTGCATTACTGCCAGTCGTAGATGCCGTGATAACGCCATGTCTAGGAGAAAATAATGTCGCGGATAACTTAAAACGCCTGTCCTCAGAGAGACTTACCTTAAAATCAGCATAAACATTCCTCGAGAAAGTAATATTATACTTGCAATTTTTAAGGTGCTATGTGACCACATTATGTCATTTTTAGTACAGAATACGTGGTTCTCACGTCAGAACACTCCAATGAATACTTTTAAATAAACTAATCCGTCAGCTTAGTTTTTACAATTGTTTATGAGTGGTTACGCATAAACTTAATTTTCTAATACGATACGCATATAGAAAGTTATATACTTTAGTTTTGAACAGTCATTTTTAATTCTTTCTTTGTTTCTTCACTCGTGCTTTTTTTTTTNTAGAAAGTTATATACTTTAGTTTTGAACAGTCATTTTTAATTCTTTCTTTGTTTCTTCACTCGTGCTTTTTTTTTTCCGTGGCCGTTGGGATGCGTTCATAGTTCTATCTTGTCCGCTCTTTCTCATAACTCCCTACCGACNCTTTTTTTTTTCCGTGGCCGTTGGGATGCGTTCATAGTTCTATCTTGTCCGCTCTTTCTCATAACTCCCTACCGACCCCTCCCCCGATTCTCAAACGTCGTCAAACGTGCTGTGAGCTAGCTGGGACACTGACAAATCTTGTTGGAAGCCCAACAACCATAAGAACATTTAAATCTGATAGGCGGCGTCCTTTGTTGACAAGGCAACAAGTGGGAACTTCAGTTCAAGGACGATCCTTCTTGAAGGTCTTCGGGAGACGATCAGATTCCCCCCATGCTAGCAGAGCGCTGGGATGTTCAGCCGAAGTGATGTTCACTGGTTGTTCTTTTACTCTGAAGACTACTTCGAAAATAATTACGCTTGCCTTACGAAGCGCGTGTTTAATGAAGATGATAGTTTTTTTTTAGTTTGACGTCATTTAAAAAACTGCATTAAATTAAAACGAATTCTCCAGTTAAAAGCGGACAATCAATTAATAACGTTTGAGAACTATTGAGAAAAATACTGTCATGATTTTGTTGTGCAATGATTACACCTTTAATTATAATAGGAAAATTTACAATAAGTGAAGTTTGTTTCTAGAAAGTGTATTTTTAGTCTCTCTTAAAATGTTAAATCTCGCAACATCTGAGAAATTTAATAATANTTTCTAGAATGTGTATTTTTAGTCTCTCTTAAAATGTTAAATCTCGCAACATCTGAGAAATTTAATAATAATAAGTTGTATTCTTAATATTGAAACGTCGTTATCTGACATGGAAAAGTATAACATTATTGTCTTTCTAATGGGACAATTTTGCATAGCCATCATAATAGCGTGACGTTGTCTGCCATACTTAGTTACGTAATTAATGTTAATCGCACTGAATTGCATAAAATTCAATACTGATTTTGATTGGGCATATTAACGTAGTGGCATGTAACAATGCACAAATAATTCATCTTGAATAATAAGTAAATGCATGAGAAATAGCGGACACGTTAAACTACAGTAAGATTGATTTTTAAAACGCCGTCTCAGACGCACTGTAACGAATATTGACTGGAATGAGTAGACGTACGAAGTGACGAAAAGCTCTACCAATATACTATAAAGATGAGTGCTCAACAGTTTCCCGTTAAAAACGTGTTTTTTAAAAGTCTTGGAAAATACGGAAATAGGGAGCGGGTGGCGTAAAATGCATTTTTTTAAAATATATAAAATGACTCTGTACTTACTAAACAAAGCAAATATTTAAGTCTCTTTAGTTCCTTGGATTCATGATTTGCATGCTACTGTCTGACTGCACTGGTTCAGTCTCATTCCTAATGACGAGCCGGGATTTCGGACAGTCATCTTTATCTGGATTTTATGGTCGATACTGCTATAGGATAAGGGTTATTTCGGGCCACTGCTGTATCCCCACGCCTTCATTCCGCTACTGCTTGCCGAGAGAAGTGGTGCAGCGGTAAACCATCGGACTCGCATTCAGGGAGGGCCGGGTTCGATTTCCGGTCCGGTCATCCTTACGGCTTCCCGAAATCACTCGAGGCCAGTGATGGGATAACGTGCTCCGTTTCTAATGACCACGCTGTCGTTGAGCCCTACCTACGTACCTGCCCACCGCAATATTCTTCATTTATCCTTGTGCATTATTTATTCGTACTGTCTACCTCTAGGGCAGAGTGGCAGGATGATCATCCATGTTGACCCTGCATCAGGTGGCAACAGCGTGCGAATTTTCGCTGTTTGTGGTACTTAGTATGAAAAAAAAAAAAAAAAGGAATATCTGAGTATCTCATAACATTTTTAAAATATTCATACATACTGAAAAATAATAGTACTTTGAACGTAAATAATTCTATTGAAGGAACAAAAGTTTAAAATAATTCCTTCGCGTTTTTCCGAGCTCGTCCCTGACCAACACAAGCTCTAAAATTGCTTTGTTTGCCCGTAGCGCCATTGTGCGGCGGGGAAATTAACTTATGTTAGCCATCGCGCTCCTTATCTACCCGTTCCTCCCTGGCGCACATTACGCAAAGTTCAGACCCCCTCTACGTGTTCCAGGGGCTCAGCCGGATGGAGAGGGGAATGTGGGGTTTGTAACCCCTGCATCCCTTTTAACCCCAAAAGTTTTCAACAACTAATCAAAATTATTAATAATCATTTAATCGTGACAAAAATATGTAAATGCTGCAAACTATGGTGCCTTTCATTTTATTGTGAAGTAATTAGTCACCTAGCATTTGTGCTTATGAACACATGCGTCAGCACCTGTAGTGCTATTTTAACCTCTCTCCCTCCCTTCAATCATTGTAAACCCNCCCTCCTTTTTGTGATATTTCTCGCTACGGCACTTACGTGTTTGTTATATGTTTTTAACACTTCCCTTCTCTTTCCCACCTCAATTACAAAATTTAATTCGGACATGCCTTGTGTAAATACAAGACCGAACCAGTAATATTTCGCATTCGGGTCTCAAGGCAATTTAACGACATCCGCGAGGCAGTTATAAAAAGCTAACACAAATTCACGTTTTTAGTATCGGTGGCTGTGAGTGGTAATCTACAGCACTTGAATTTGTGTCAACGAAGTGTTGCTTCATTATTCGTTTACGAGCCTTTGTCCGCAAGCCACGAAATAATTTAAAATAGACCGGTAACTTTACGGCAGGTGTTAGAACTATCATCGGTTTTAATGGTATACTTAGAGCGCGGTTGGTTACTTTAGCATGTGATCCGGAACTTCCTCAAGGCTACGCTGGTGTAGTGGCTAGACCATTCGCCTCCCACCTTGATGGGGTCGCTCCCGGATTTTCGCATGTGGGAATCGTGCCGTACGATGCCGCTGGTCGGCGGGTTTTCTCAGGGATCTCCCGTTTCCCCGCCTTTCATTCCGACGCTGCTGCATACTCACCTCGCTTCGCCCTCATTGGCTCCCAAGACATCGATGTCAAGAGCCGCCCAAATCTCTTCGCTCATTCACTCCAAACTCTGTTTAAGACTCGTGTTCGAATGCAACTCCGTCATGTGCACCTGGTCGGCGCGCAGGTGACTTCGCAGCCCGCTTTACTAACCTAGGCTTTCCTGTAGACGAACAATCACGCCACGTGAAAATCATCATTTCAGTTGAACTGATTCAAGTACAGGGAACTTCCTTTTACGTTTTACATTTCATGTTGTATCATATTCCTGTTTTTACATAAGATAGCCAAGTTCTTGAGTGTCAGCACTTCGAGGTAATGTAAATAAATCCACAGCTGTAAGTAAATTTTCCAATTTTTTCTGAGTTTTATTTTTGATTGTTGCCCATTAATGCCCTGCGTTATGCCGAAGGCTGATCAACGAGAGGGTTGGCTCTTGCAAACTAAATTAAAAATAATCTTTAACGTAAAAAAAAAATTGTCGCTAGTGATTCGAATCCATAACGCCCCACGCATTAGGCTGGCATTCCAGCCAACTACGTTACGGATGTTGGCAAATTTCCTAAAAAAAAAAGGGGGAATGCACAACTTTGGCAGGGGGAGGGCGAAGTTAAATCGTGTATTTCTACACTATCTCGATATTTTTTTACTTGCGTAAAAGATCCAAATTCCGAACAATGTGTATATCTTAATTTAAACTTTTTTTTATTTGAGCTTGGTATCCTTCATCTTATGAAAAAGTTAAAAAAGTGGACAGTAAGTTTATTTGAATTCTTTACTTGGGAATGTTGCAACGATTCCTTATTGTGCAGATAATTACAAATATTTTTCTAACTCTATTTTAAAAGGAATTTGTGATTGTGACATTCATTTGCATACAATTAAAGACGCGCCTGTGTGTTTCAAGAACGTTCTCGTATCCAATGTAAAACGCGCAGTTCATGTAAAAGTTGATTTTCTTTTCGTATTTGCTTTTGTTTATCTGTAAATTACATTTTCATTCGCCGAATTCTAATTTAGTAGGCCCGCAATCTGTGAAGATAGTAAGAAATATATATTGTATTGTCATTGATTCCCTTGGGCGTTATCGTGTAATCGTAAATACTTTCCTTCACATTTCTTGGCTAAACCCGTTTTTTTATATAGACTGCAATTTTTTTTTTACTGCTTACCTGTAATTAGAACGAGTGTTCTTTAAACTTACCCATCGTACCTGAAAATAAATGAATCGTTAAAATTAAGTGCCGAGGCAAAAAATTTTTGCGACTATAATTAGGGTTCGTAAAAATACGCTGGTTTTAATGGTTTAGGATTTTTAACAAGTGCAGGCGCTTTTAGGCAGCCGGTGCCGCACGCATTGAAATGTTTTAATTTAACTGCCATTCTCTCCGTAGCGTCGTGTTGATAATGATGCGTGTCGTGCTTTCCATTAACACCTGCGCATAACAAGAAGAGCGNAGGCGCTTTTAGGCAGCCGGTGCCGCACGCATTGAAATGTTTTAATTTAACTGCCATTCTCTCCGTAGCGTCGTGTTCATAATGATGCGTGTCGTGCTTTCCATTAACACCTGCGCATAACAAGAAGAGCGAGAAGAATAAACTGCATTCTCCACTTGGCATCTTCCTTCGCCTGAAGTTTCTTTGAGCATTTGCCGTGTACTTGGATGATCGCAAAACTGGATGGAAGTTTGTTCTGTTGAGACTCCGTTGATCGCCATAATGGTGCAGTATTATCAAATACAGCGTAGGCCTTACGCGAGAGGAACTGAAGTAGCTTATGGTCACTACATCGTGCTGCGTGCAACTAACAGTATATAAGCTGTAGTCATATGATTGTAGGAGAATATGTTTCACGGGTATTAGTTACGTATATATTCCGTATGCTTTTAGTTTGTTAAAGCCTTTTGAACGGCGTTTAAGAACTCATTTGTAATGCTTTACATCTATATGGTGTCAAAGTATATTCCCAAATTGTCTAAAATGAGTGGTCGGCGGGTTTTCTCGGGGTTCTCCGGTTTCCTCCACCCTTGCATTCCGGCCTAACTATATTCACCCTCATTCGCCTTCAAGGCCCCGATGTTAAGAGCCGCCTAGACATACCCGCTCAATTATTCTACACGGCATCCTTGTTAGCCCGTTTAAACTCACGAAGTGTGATGTTATACGTGCTGTATGCACTTATATTATATGCTGAGTAGCTACACTAGTTTGCTGGTCCCTGTGAAAGTTCTCCTCCCTCCCCTCCCCCTTCCACTTCAAAATATTCTCTGAAAAAATTTTAAATTTCTACCCGCCAAAGATTTCCTTGCAACTCTGCAGCTGAAATATTGTATATTTACAGCACTTTATTTTAGAAAACGTACAAAATTGTTTATGTAGCTCAAAGTTTACAACACTTGCTTGTTATAATTCAACACAATAAGGTTTTGTGAAATTTATTCTAATTTTTTGTAGTGTTACAGAAACATCTTTATCGGTTAGTTTTTAAAAAAAAAAATATGTGCTACAAATAAAAACCTTTTACAGTGGTGGTGAGAATAGTTGCCATTGAAACTGTAAAAAAATATCAAACATGGAATAAATTGAGACAAAGTTTCCTTTGGTGAGAATAAGTATTAACTAGCTGTTCACCGCTAGCGAAAATGAAAAATGAGCATAGTTGAATCGATGTGGCGATGTAAAAGTTTAGTGGGCGAAATTTAGTAAAAAAGACATGTTGGATTGCGTTTGATGGCGTTACGGTGAATATTTTTTTCCTTCCATTGTATCATAAATTCGTATTAGGTAGTTTTGTGGTGAATAGTTTTATCGGGCCATTTAATTTCAAAATAAGTGTATATAACAATTATGAGAAATGCTTAATTCTTAAATAGTAAACGTTATCCATTGGGGCACTATTAAGACTGTTAGACTAACAGCTTACTTACCAGCCATGGCGAGTTCTGAGGCTGTTTGTTGTTGGTCAACACTTCTGCAATGAGAAATTGAACTTCTTGCCGCCTGTTTAGCACGCAGTAATTAAGGGGAACCTTACCCTGGAAGATTTCACGCAATTATATTTATTTTATGAAATTTGCAGTTATCCCATTTCCATACATATAAAACGACAAAATCCGGTACACATGCGATGGCAATGCATCCTGGCGGTGAAAATGTCTAGTTGCCAAACTAAAAGTATTGAACTTCCCAATAAGAGGAAAACAAACTTTAGTTTGGTATAGGCGTACTTTCGGAATTTTTTTCTTAAAAGTAAAAATAAGCAAGAAAATCCAATTTCCCCAATATCATGGAGGAAGGTTTTCTTACGTTACCCCGCTCGGCAGCCTAGCAGGATATCAACTGTAAATATTCCGTGATTAGTATTTTGTGCAAGCGATTTAAGGGAGTCGCCTACTTGAGTTATTTTCGCTTTTGAAGCTTAGTAGTGCCAGAGCGATAAGGACTACAGTGACACTTGCATCTAGTGCCCCATCGCCTCTACGCGCAAAGCTCTGAAGACACCAAAGCACAAATGTGGAGTGTTTCAAAGTTACCCCACAAGGCAAAAAATTAACCATGGTTTACGTTACACCAGGATATATCGTACGCGTCCAACAATATCGCAACACTGTCTGATCTCCACTCCATTTCCAAAACAAAATTTTCGAGAGTTTTTCCTCTTAGCACAGCTATATTCTCCGTAGCAGTAGAGCCACACTTTGCGTGCAAAACTCTTCTGAAAGTAAGGCATATCCTATCTCCTGATTTCGCACGCGGCCTACCTTGCACGAGATATTCCCGCGTGAGATTTACTACGAGAAGTGCCTCCTCGCCCGAGTTCTTCGTGCATCTTGCTTGCGTCGTGTAACAGCTGCTCAAGAGGACCGTGCACTTGGAGTTTGAACTGCGCTGCAGTTTGTTTGAAGTACGCGTTCCCCCACGAAACTGTGCTTTAAGTGCGTCGTATGTGCTCAAGTACGAAAAGTGAATACACTTGAGACGAGGCACGAAGACCACTCTCAAGACACCATGCACCATTACACATACTATTTCCGAGATCTCCGACATTGCTAAAAACTGCCTTTTCACACTGCCTTATCGCAAACTGTATCGATCGGAAACACTCGAGACTGTTCACGATAAAGTGAGCACTTTTGAAATCAACCTTAGAAGAAAAATCACTGCTCCTACCTGCATATATTATTACGGACGCGCTGAGTAACATGCGCCCAGTAAAATTGGTAACAATGGGCGTAAAGTAGTTTTATGTCTTAACATTGAATTAAAAGTGTTACGTTATTATTTGGGAGAACTGAAATTATTTATTTGGGTAAAAAAAATTTTTTTAATGCAGTCAAGTGTAAAAGTGAGCATATTTGTAAGATATTTACTTTTTTAAACAATTCAGTTTTATTTGACCGACGCATGAATGAAGTGATGAGGCCTATGCCAGTGTTAATTTTATATAACGCGGAAGACTACACAACGTGCATACAAGTAGATCTTAAGCAGGTCTTTCTAAAGTGCTCAGTTTACTGTGAACAGCTTATAGGTACATGTACTGAACTTTGCTGCAGGCTTTTCATTAATCAAATAGTAGGGTCGCCGTTTGAAATACAACAGTTCCAACGGTACAACGGGAGCACTGCACGCCCTTTAAGAACCTTGCACATAAGTGCGTTGGGGCGACAGCTACGTGTGTTGTCGTCATTACCACTCCCTAGTGTGGAACGGTCACAGCAACTCCGGTTACGTAGGTGAAGAGAGGTGTCCGTTGACGGCGGCACTCGTGCTGCACGTAGGCGGCGGTGGCCGGGCGAGATGCGGAGCATGCGAGACTGGTCGGCGATGACGGGGCGAATAGTTGTCGCGTCACGACGCCTGACGGACGAGGAGGAGGTGTCGGCTTCGCACCCGGGGGCGGTCCCTCGCCGCGCTCTCGCACAACCTCTCAGGCGCTCTCCAGCTGACTAGCCGCCCTCCTCCAGCACCAGTGACGTCTCCTGTCTGGCAGACTGTGAGGCGTGCCAGTCGATATCACATAGACTAAAGATGACGTAGACCGATCTCGCTGGCTGCGCACAACCAGTCTCCGTGTCCCAACACTCAACTGCTTTTCTGCCATCGCGTCTAGCAAAAACCGCGTGTTTGGATTTGAGTTTAGAACACTGATAAGTAAGCAAGTACTTTGATATGTTTGTATAATTACTCTAACCAATTTGTAACGCAACTTGATTAAATTCAAATGGGTGAAAGAATTTTATTCCTGTGAAAGTACTTGGCTTTTGGAAATTAATGAGTAAACAAACTAGCTCAAGACGGTTGACCATGTGACGTTGACAGTGTTTTACCTTTGAGGTAAGTCAATGTTGGGTACATGCGCAGAAGACTAATGAATGGTTTAACTCATCTTTAGTCTATGTGCCGACATCTCCCAACTGACTGAAGCTTTTCCCCGCATCTGAGACAGAGAGGCGTCGCAGTGATAAGGGTGGAATTGCAAGGGGTATCAAGTGCGCCACCGCCGCTAAGCGGTGTCGTCGTACTGTGTGTTCGTATGGAACTTGCAGTGGTGTCCTCTAATATTTTATTGGTGGGAAGTCTGTAGGAATATTCAATGCCGGGCCCTTGCGTAGTTTTGTATGTATCTTATGCGTATATTTTGAAATACAGCGTTTTGAAAAAGCAGTTTTTAACCATTTTTGGATACTAAGGAACGGTGTTTCTAATGTGCGTGACGTCTTGAAAGCACTCAACAGCCTTCGTCTGAAGTGTGTGTTATTTTCGTAGAAGAATACATTGGACGCACGTGTAATAGTTTCGCAGAACAACGTGCATTACTAACATCCTGTATCGCAGTTCAAGCGCCAGGTAGGCGGGAGCCTTAAGCCTGTTGACAGTGTAGTTGGCTCGCTACGGCCATCTGTACCAGACATCACTTTTCCTTTATTTATTTTCCTTAATTTGATTAAGAATCGTTTGTATGCTAAATCATTTCTCATCCTTTTTTTTAAAGTTAAGATTTTTTGTTTTACGAATTCTTGAGAAATCGGAATTTTTATATCGCAAAACGTAGTTTCTGAGATTCTTAAATATTGTTGTATAAACTTAAAACTCCCCGCTTATAATTTTACATTTTACTTCGACTTGAACCTTAACAAGTTTTGCAGACCCATTTGTCTGGCCCTCTCGGTGCCGCTTTTTGGTCTTCTCTTTCACAAGAATTCTTGAAAATCGCAAACGTCATACAAACTGCATAGTTCTCTTAGCAGGACTCTGCCGAGATATAAATAATGACGTTTCAAAAGTAAACTTCATCAAAAACAATTATTATACCTAACACTTTGATCTAGTGTCGGCGACTTTCTTAATAATGACATGTAATATAATTTTTTTTTCCATTTATTTTAACTAATAAATCCTTCGAATTAAAAAAAAAACCATGCAAGATATTGAAATGTTTTTATCTTCAAAATTTCCTTTGAGATCCAGTTCTTACATACGATTTTCATTATGAATATACTGGTTGTTCACGAAANAAAACAATTATTATACCTAACACTTTGATCTAGTGTCGGCGACTTTCTTAATAATGACATGTAATATAATTTTTTTTCCATTTATTTTAACTAATAAATCCTTCGAATTAAAAAAAAAACCATGCAAGATATTGAAATGTTTTTATCTTCAAAATTTCCTTTGAGATCCAGTTCTTACATACGATTTTCATTATGAATATACTGGTTGTTCACGAAAAAATGATGATAATAGTCACCAAAGTGGGGTAGATAAGTTCAAGTGGAGCATATTTCATCAAGGAACCAATAGACTAATGTCCGTAGTTAACCTGCTAATGGCATTGGCAATGCGCAGGGGCGGGTAGGCAATCACAATAACTAAGTTATAGACAGTGTACATTTGGGCTGAAGGCATGGGGACAGCGGGTCTGTTGGACGTTTCTGTTCAAAGTGTGTGTTCAAATTGTGTGACGGTGCTGGAACACCGCAAATCCAGCACTAATATCAGCGCGCAGAAAATTGTACGTCCTAATACGGGGATGGATCGACGAGGGAGCCGAGGCTTACCTTGTTGGCGACCCTTTGGACGTAGGTCGTCGTGGGCGTTGGTACCGACGCGGCTGCGTAGCTTGCCAGCTTCAAACCTCCACTGTCGGCGTGGAGGCTAGAAGCCGCCCCACCCCTCATCCTGCAGATGCCGCCATCCTTCTAGCGTGTAAGGATGACGTCTAGCAACCGTCCGACGCTACCTTCGACGTCATCAAGATTTGAATGTCGCTGTACTAGAACCACAACGAAACCATCTGGGATGTTCCTCACTACCCTGGTCTACGTGTTTCCCGAATATAAAACGGGTTTTCTTTCGTCTTGGGAGAGAGAATGGACAGGGATCTCACGATGAGAACATTATAACTTGGCAGAACGCATATCCTGCCATGTTTGATGAGGACATTTTATAGGGCATGTATAGAAAAAAAAATTAACATAAGTTTTTTTTATATTCTGTAATTTTGCAATGTTACAATATTTGAGCTAAGTATGTATTGTTATGGGAGCCCATTATTAAATGTAACTTCATGTAATTATCATAACAAACATTATAATTGTAACGTATTTCAAAGCCTGTTTCGCTATTTGTATTTTTATAATGCTTGTATTTTCGATATGGGCAGTTTATGAGAAAAAACAAAAAAAAAAATAAGCCCGGAGATAAAGGAAAAGAAAACTAACATTTTGTTTAATCATTTTTCGGGTTAATTATCTTGTATTCCAATTCATATCAGGGGGTGGTTGAAATTGTCGCAAATTATTGCGCCTGCGTTATTTGTTTGTAATCTGCTATTTTAACTCTGCTGCTTGAAGGTTTTTTGGTAAGACTCATTTTGCTTAAATTAGTGGAATGGAAGGAAGGGGAGTTGAAGGTCACTGTCATGGAGTGGTGGGGTTTCCTGCGGGTGCTCCCGCTACGTGACAACTGTTCACCACCGTCGGCAACACAGGCGGTGCAGCGCTGAAGCATGTTGCGACGCACATGTGCAAAGGTTTCCGGCGTAATGGGCTCATCCCTCGTGTCAAGTGGTGTGGCATACATCATCGCTTTGACGTGACCCCACAGCCAGAAGTCAGGTGGTGTGATGTCAGGTGAGCGTGGTGCCATGCTATGGGGCCTTCCCTACCTACCCACCGGTTCGGGAAGTGCATGTCGAGGTGCTGGGGAACCGGAATGGCGAAATGAGGCGGGGCCCCGTCCTGCTGAAACCACATCGCCTCACGAGTATCTATAGGAACTTCCTCCAAGTATTGCGGTAACACGTCCTGCAGGAACTGTACATACGTAGCCCCTCCGAGACTGAGACCGTGCGGTACTGAGCGGTGTTATCAGGCACGCAGACCTAAGCACAGGCTGGTTATAATGCCGCGTACACAAGGTTGCATACCCACCCCTGCACATTGCCACTGCCATTAGCAGGTTAACTATGGACGTTAGACTATTGGTTCCTTGATGAAATATGCTCCATTTGTACTTATCTACCCCCACGCTGGTGTTTATTATCATTTGTTCGTGAACATCCGGTATTTCCATTGGCTGGTTACAACCTTATGTATAAAGATTGGCTTATAGGCTATGAGATCTTTAAAGATAAATTATTTAAATTTAAACTAATTTGCTTGTCACGACCAACGTTCCATTGAACGACATATAGTTGAAACATATTATTTTAACGCTAGGGATTGATACCTTTTTTCCATTAGAAAACTTAGGTATATATGTACATTATTTAACTAATTTGTTGGCTTTGACTTGCAAAATAATTGAAATACGTCTTATTGTAATATTGCTTATGCATTTCTTTTCAAAATATAGTGATGTTAGCTCTGATCGTTTTCGCAGAAGGCGACGATTATCGGTTCAGATATGATAAGAACGTTTGTTAAAGAATTTATGTGCATTAAAAGTGAAATGAGATAAAACATTTCCCATATATATTCACATAATAAGCAACCGTAATATTAAAGAGGAGCGGCGGAGCGTGCAGGTTAAGTTTGAAATCAGACTTTTTCATTTGGTTCGGCGATAAATGCTATGACCTTATTTGGTTTGCCGAGGCTTTGACGATCAGTCGATAACCCTCGGCGATGGAAGACGATTGTCCTTGGTGAGAGGGAAAACGATATCCAGCGACACCCCCCCTCCTTTTTTCCACAAACACCCTTCCTCTTCTCTCTGACATAATCTCACACACGCGGATCTGGGCACGACGGCACGACACATCCTTGAGCGCGCTGTCGTGCATGAGAAGTAGTTCTCGTCTGTTAGCTCCCTGCCGTGAGTGGAATATCTTCCGCGCGCCACTCTGCCTATGCGAACATTAAGTGACGTAGCATTAAATGGTCGTTGGTACTTGTACTTTAATGATTATTATTTCATTTTTGATCTACCTGTATTCACTGCATCAGCTATTCAGCGTATTTCGGACACCATCTATGCTTCGTTTCAACCTCCTGGACACTGTCGTCAGCGTTATATGTTCGTTTCTTCGCAGTAGTCAGTTTCCGTTTATCATGTCAGAAGTTTGTTTTACGTTTTATTCTTTCTTGCATACTTAATCGTCTTCTTTGTGTTTGTCAGATAAATTTTTGACTCACTGATATCCGTTATTAGTATTTTAATTTTTTTAGTTTTGCATCGTCTGTTTAGACAGCAGATATGTTATAAAACGAATGTCCCTGCATTACACCGAGTTTCGCGTCGTGTGGTGGTGTGCGATTGCAGCGTATTAATGGTGTTGGAACCTTCTGGTTGTAGGGTTCTCCGAACTACTTCTGCATCGTTTTGGTTTCCTAAAATTTCGAGTCCTACCATAGGTGAAACGGAATCATAAATGGTTCGGTCTTTCCGTTACATTTGTAGCAGCCGCAGATTCGAATCCTTTAATACACGCCAGTTTTTCAGGCACCTTTGTTTTAGCGAAAATATTTGTTGTGTTTATTTGGGTTTTTCTTGTTGTTAAAGGGTGTAAGAGATATGTTCCCTCGCCCCACCTTACATCTTTCTATCTCAAGCGGCTCATTAATTAGTACTGCCGACTTGCACATTCCGAAATGCAACATTCTCCATATTAAGTTCCAGTTTTGTTCGAGGATTCCGTTGAACCCTTTGTATACCTACTGTATATAATCTTGTACGTGTTGCTTAGGAAGGATGTATTCGTCGGTTCTGCACACTGCAAGTGCTCGGTGACCAATGATCTTCCCTGTGAGTAGCCGATTGGTAAACCGCGCTGCTACTTTCAGTTGCGAATACTTGCTATCACCATCTCTGAACATAAAACCTGTTACTTATTGGTCGTGATAACCAAGCAAGTACTGCGTAAGCGCAAGCACAGCGCGTTTCATTTTTTTTTTTTTTGTTGAAGCACTTGAAACCATAAATTAAAATGCATTTGTAAAGGTCATATAGTACGTAAATAATAACGTTAATAATATGAAATGGTCCTTTTATATATAGCAGGAATGGTGGTAAATGTAGCCGGAATGGTGGATCTCTGGTGTATTGTGTACACTTTCATTTCTATGCCGTGTGTCACAAACAAGGAAATGTTGTTATAATAAGTCTGAAAGTGTGTTCCTTAGAACTCGATAAATTACAGGCGACGACCTCGCACTTCATGAAGAATTTAAAAAAAAGAATGCTGTGATTTATTCAGCCTTTGATTCGAATAATATGTATATTAAACGAAACTGCGGACATGCCACGAATGAGTGACTGTAGAAAAAGGCGTATGTTGAATGCTTGTGCGATGTCGCAATTTCTTGGGTAATCGCGAGCAGAATTGGAATAGAACGCAAGCAATGCGCGCGGAAATATTTCGTACACGATGTTTAAAGTGGTGAAAAACAAGATGCAGGAGATCACTTTTCTTACGAGAGAAACCTACCCTTCACCAACACGTGTAGCCTACACATTATCTACCAGAGTAAGTATCTATAACTAAATAGTGTGCACACAAGTGTAAGCGTTAGGCTCTGATTTTAATAGAAATGCCCTCTAATTGCATAAAAATTTGCAAATCCTTAAATTACCTGGAGATCATTAAGACTTCTTACCAATACGCGGTTAGTACTCAATAAAATNAAAAATTTGCAAATCCTTAAATTACCTGGAGATCATTAAGACTTCTTACCAATACGCGGTTAGTACTCAATAAAATCTTGCGTTAGGACTGTAAAAATGGTGTTCTGGAATGCTTAAGTGCGAGGTCATCTCATCAACGTTCTGGGGTGTGTACGTTTTTGCATTTTTTGGGGGCATCTTAAGCCGGTCAGGGTCAATTTTTTCTTCACGCCGAACGTAATTGACAAACCGACGCAATTTGCAGACAAGAAATTCTTAAACCTTATTTTCGTTTTTGAGAGCAGCGGGAAGCCATGAAACGACTTGTGAGCGGGAACAAAACATTACCAAACTTTTATGGCTAATTGTTTTCTCGCGTTCTCTTTACTTTTTTTCGTATTGCACGCCGTGTTTAAGTGGTTTCTGCGCATAGAGATGTTCGTTCTTCTAATTTCTTTTTTTTTCCTTGCACGTCCTTATTGACGTTTTTCTTTGCCCTGGATTTAAATTAAAATCCTGTTGGCAATGTCTGTGTTTCGTAAATTAATTATTCACATTGATTTTGATCAGACTTTGCGCCGGTAGCCGTTTATGTTTTATACAAGTCATCTAAACATACCTATGTATTGTGATTTCTCATCCAGCATTTCGTTTAGCCTCGAAGTAAAATTGACTTCCATTATTTTCCTGAATCTGTTACAACTTCTACTTTCAAAAAGTATGCCTATTACCGCGTTGGTCAAGACGACGGAAGTTGGTGTAAGGAAGACTGCTCAAGAAATAATGTTAATGGGATATTCATATAATGTATTTCACGTAACGCAGTTACTCTGAGTTAAGTATTTGAGAGGTTGTCCCAGACCACCAGAACAGGCCAAATTCCTTTGTAGCGTGTTGAAGGAGACAGGCAGTGGCATGGCGTTTAGTACCTTATAGCTTTGAGTCGTGTTTTCTAGAGCAAGATGCTTCCTCANAAAAAAAAAAAAAAAAAAAAGTCGACAACCCAGTCGCAAGGGATCCTTGCCTTTTATATACACTAATCTGAAAATAAAAGGTCGACACATGGTAAACTGTTCACAAAATGTGTAAGACTTGGCGTATTTATAATTGACGCGTAGTGTGGCATATGCCTGTAGTCAACATATAGAACTTACTTTCCTTTACACTGTAGATAATGATAAATCGCTATTAAAATTATTCCCGTAAGTCCACACAGCACGTACATCATATCGTGGGCATAACAAAGGAAAACTCACCAAGTTCAGGAACCATTATTCATAATTATTTTCGTTTTTAAATGCACGGATGTTTACTTCAATTCGCATGTTTCACTACCTATGAACTTAATTAATATTTTATACTGAACATAATAATTATATACATATACGCACAAACACACAAAGGACATATATGGACTTACGTTTTAATATATGCCATGATATACCAATAATACATATTCAAAAAGTAAAAATGGAAACATCTTTATTTGTAGTTAACTATTTTTGTTGCATGGAATTACAAATATTTTAATGCAGCTTATTTGTAATTTTCACATATTTAATGTGTTCATTGAATTATTTAATGTATGAAAAACAAGTCTCCAGTTAGAGGGTTTTAATTATCAGAAGTTTCATCACTTCATGGGATATTTTAGAAGTGGGAGTACATTAGCTTTGCACGGAGAGATACGAGGCTGAGGTGGAAATGTGTGACGGATGTGCCGCCACAAGCACTCGTGTGAAGATTGTTATGTTTGTTTTGGAAAGCGTGAATGCGGTTAACATAAGGCTGTTATTATATGGTACCATTTCATCATATTGGAATCATTAACCAAAGCAGCTCAATTAATATTTTTGTGAAGAACAACGAAGTATATACTGCGTGTTTCATAGTATTAGTTAGGGTTATCATGGATTAACACCGATGAATTATTTCAGTTACTGCTAAGAAATCAGCATTACTAAAAACAGTAACTCAAAACATTGTATTTTTATTTATTTCCCATCGCCACGCAGTAGTTTAATGCCGGCCGCCACGCGGGTTTAGTGCAGTGAATTTTTTGAAAATAGCTGCTACAACAGTTTGAGAAATCGTTTTGCATGTTGGTATTCCATGCGTCTAAGTCAGTAATCGCTGTGAAAGATGCATTTCGTTCAAAAAAATTTTAAGGACCCACCAATTGACTATTCAATTCATGCATCGTATGAACAGTTTAGCGAAACAGGCTGATTGGGTAAGATGAAATAACCGGTCGTCCGCTGTCTCGGAAGAAAACGTGGAATACATTCGCAAAAGTGTTCTGCGTAACCAAAACAAATCTACCGCAGGTGCTGCTATGGAACTGGACATGCCTACCAACTGCGTGGAGGGTTCATCGTAAACGTTTGTGTTCCAAACATACTGCAACGTCTATCTGATGATGAGCTTGGCCGTCGATATGACTTTCAATCAGGAGCTCATGGGGAAAATATGGCGGCCGACGAAAATTTTTTGACACGATAATATTCAGTGATGAAACTGCATTCCACGGCAGTGGCGAAGTTAACAGTCACCACATATATGTATGAATAAGTAAAAATCACGTGCCTCTGTGGAACATGTGTGTAATCCACCAAAAGAACGCGTTCTGTGTTATCTCTCGTGAACGCGTGCACGGTCCATTTCGTTCTCCATAAATGAACGTAACAGGACTATCTGAGTATGTTACAGTTGTGGCTTGTGTATTATTTGCATAATGATCCGAATTTCGTCTTTCTTCAGCAGGACGGTATTTCAGCCCACTTCCATCATGAAGTCCGACACTACTTGATATAAGAGACACCAGGGCGTAGATAAGACGTACGTCGTAACACGGCCAATATCATGTTGTGGTGGGACTACGTAAAAGGAAAAGTGTTCCTCCCACCGCTGCGGCGTGATATCGACGAGCTAAAAGGTCGAATCACGCTGCGATGACCACTATCGACCCTTGTTGGGAAGTTTGTGGCAAGAACTGGAATATCGTGTCGACAAGTGCAGTGTCGACCGAGGTGTACCTACGAAACATTTGTAGACTTATTGCTTTAGTTCCTGTTTAGTCCAATGGTTGTGTACGGGAGCACATATATAATTACAAACAAAAAATTCAGTAGACGTTTATATGTGCCAAATATATGTACACTAGCTTTTACCCGCGGCTTCGCTCGCGTGGTTATAGTATTAAACTTACAGGGAGAAATAACGGTATTTGTTAGTAGACAGACACTGATCATAAACACAAAACAGAGCACTAACGATGCCATTTTTTGGTGCCAGAATCGCACTTTTACATAGCCACTGGTCGTCATTTATATTTCTTCGTAGATCTGGGTAAACGCTAGCAATCAGTTCCGTATCACTCTGCACTAAATTACTAGAATCCCCCGTTAGTGAACCATAGCCCTCGGCATCTGTTTCTAACCGCCCATTTCCAATTTTTAATAGTGTATCAGCATAATGTCCTGTATCATTGTAGAGGTGCACTCTCATATTTGTCGTCAAGCTTAATTTCTTGACATTTGCACATAAGCTTGACGACTTGAGACAGGCTTTGATTTCATCTGCATGTCTACCCCTCTGAATCACCGATAGAGTTTGGCGAAAGTCACCAGCCAGTAATACAACTATTCCTCCCATAATGTCTGTATTGTTTCTTATATCCTGTAGAGTTCGGTTTAGGGTCTCTATCGCTTTTTTGTGTGACATTGTGCTTTCGTCCCAAACTAACAACTTACATTGACGCAGCATTGTACCCCGAGCGCTATTTTTACTAAAAAAAAATTCCTGAGGGAATGAGAGATTTTTTTGGGATAAAAAGAAGCCTATGTCACTTCCCGGCCCTCCAACTATCTCTGTGCAAAAAATCACGTCGATCCGTTGCGACGTGAAAGAAGGACAAACAAACAAACACACTTTCGCATTTATAATATTAGTTAGGATTACGACAGACAGCACCCTAAAAATTTGTTACAAACAACTTGGCAACTATTAAAGCTCTAATATCAAATATAATTTAATTCCAGATCCACACAAAACATTAAAAATTTGACAAAACGTAATACTAAACGTTTTCAAAATCAATGAATTGCTCTGTTGATTATAGATTATTTAAAACAATATCATATGCAAATTACCAAAATATGACGATGATTTAAAACAATTATAATTTACAGATTCAATTAAAGTGTATAATTTGACTGGACTTGTGAATAAGAGCAATTGCAAAAAAAGGAGGGCAGTCTTATGAGCCCAATAAAGCCTCCTATATATAAAATAACACATTAAAATTTCCAATTAAAAGGATATATAAAAAATGTAAATTTTTGGTGGAGGCAGTTGAATGTCCCGTCAAAGCTCCAGTAAAAAATTTTAATTAATAACCACAATTAAAAATTAACTACGCCCAACGCGAGAGTCGTGGACACGAATCATGTTGAAAATATTGAAAAATACTTGGGCAGCAAACAAGAGTAGACACTACACGTTAAAAAGGGAAACACTCAGCAAAGCTAGATTTTAGTTATTTCCTGCGGGCGACTATAACAGTGGTCAAGCAATACCAACTTCAGAAAATGTACAAAGGAATGTCCTATGTGCTGTCGTTCCGTAAATCAGAAACCAAATTTAGGCCAGAAAACGAGACCACAATTTCGAAAGAAAAAAAAACACTAACTTAACGCATGCTCAAGANAAAAAAAAAAAAAAAAAAAAAAAATCATTACACCCAATTAACACACAACTTGTCCACGCCTCACCGTTTTGAATTGCTCAAATATCTGGGCAGCTCAGGCGACAGAAATAAATACAAGGCGCCGCATCATGGCGATACGTCTAAAGGACGACAAATTTGACGGGTTAAAACATCATGCAGCTCTTCAGGGAGTCGTTCTGACGACGACCGGGCGTAGAATAGGAAGGGCACAAGGTGTGCAACGACTTAAATAAACTGCCCTGCTCGCAAAAAATTATGACGCACGAGAGGGGGGGGGAAATCAAGGGAGAGTGTACAGGGGAGGAAAATAGAGGTGATCCGAGTCGGGCAAAGAGCAAGCCACCACGCATAGTCGAAATAGATGGTGACGCCTAGCGCGGCGAGCACTAGCGTCGCAGTTGTTTCGTCTTGGTGTTAATTAAGATTCTTGTAATAAATTATCGAAACTCCGAAGAACATTAAGAAACACTGTGTATATCATAGACCCAGCTTCGGCAATGTTCGCATCACTGCAGAATGAGGCAAACAAGAAATATCTGATCGTGGGTTCGTTGGCGCATAGAAAGTGAGTAGTTAGAAACATGGGTTTCTGCGTCAACTGGCTGCTGCCTGGGGAGCCATGGCGGCCATATTGGATGACGTCACGCGGAAACCTCCTACTATCATGCCTCGTTGGCGGCGGCCTACTTGGATTTCCCTTTTTCCCTCCGGAATTACTTTTTTCCCTCCTGCTCTATCATTCCATCTCGTCACTTCACACTCTTACATTCCGATTTATTTTCTCCCGCTCTTTCATTCCGATTTTAATGTATTTCTTACGCTATGTCATTCCTTCCTCACATCCGTTCTATCCTTCTGGGTTTTTTCTCATATTCCTTCTGGTCTCCTTTATATTTCTCTCTTGTGCATGTGAGTTCCTTCACTCGTCGCCAACAAGTCTGTGCCAGCATTGAGGAAGTGAGTTCAAATGGCGGCTACCAGGAGTGGTGGGAATTTTTTTTTTAAGAGTTTCGGTACTCAAAAAAATGCAGGAGGCATGTAGGATCATTCCTGCACACCTTGGGTCGCCAGTCCAGCATCTTGACCCCACGACCACCATTGACCACACGACCACCATTAGATGTGAGTGTTAGGAGATAAAATGGCATATATACGAGCATCGGCCCACGTACTCGTCAGACAATAATCATGTAATCGCGAAAAAGGATCTCCATTGCTTAGTAATGCGAAGAAACACTCGCACCGGCCTACACTCTCTTCAGACAATAAACTCGTCGCATAAAAAAAAGCAGGCACAGTGCTTGTGCACATACACACGCCTCTTATATGTGTAAAATATATACTTTAATTCCCTCGCCCGCTACCTGACTGCTGGCTGGTGACGACGGGATGAGCTGGCATGCTCGGGGGTTTTCTCATATTCCTTCTTTATTCGCCTATGCTAATGATTCCAATTGTGAATATGTCAATCACCTACATCTGGCTGCGGATGTGAGAACGGGCTGGCATACTCGTGGGTTATCTATTCCTTCTGGTCTCCTTTCATCTGGCGTCCTGGCGGGCACGAGTCTCATGCTCTGTCATTCCGCCTTAGTTTTCTCATACTCCTTCAGGTCTCCTTTCATCTTACGTCCCGGCGGGGGTCAAGTCCCATGCTCTGTCATTCCACCCTGGTTTCCTCATATCCCTTCTGGTCTCCTTTCACCGGAGTCCTGATGGGGGATGAGTCTCATGCTCTGTCATTCCACCCGTGCTACACGGAGCGAAGCCTGCCCAGGCACGCTAGCCTAGAGTCGCATCGCACGCCCGTCAAGTGCGTCCTAAGCCTACTTATAAGCATAGTTGGCTGCAATTTCCGAACAGTTTAAGATACAGTCACCAATTTCATAACATAGTCATCGCCCCCGACGACAAACTGTGCCGCAGGGTTAAGCATGCCCTAATCCCACTTATAAGCATAGTTGGCTCCCATTTACCACCCACAGAGGTGAATATTACTTAAATGTTGCCACAGTGTATGTTCCCAGCTATTGTGCACGATTCAAATATGTGTTTCAAAAGAGGGTTAAAAACTCCGAGGACGATAGTGATCGCCTCTACGTGTGTTAATGCATTGTAATGGCGTGCAACTATGACATATCAAGCAGTTACTCTTATCATTATGGCATATTCCAGGTAAAAGTTGTCTGTGCGTATTGCACTATATAACTGTCACACTTGATTATGATCCTGAAATCCCTTTTTTTGGCCGTTTTGATTCTCGAGAAAATAACTTTTGAGATTAATATAAGACCGATTGACACATTATATGAACATACGCGAGACGTTGAACGTGCGTAGGACGTTTCTTAGATACTTACGGCAGTCAGACTTCAAGTTTAGAATGTTTTGCAGTTTTCCAATAAAGATTCAATTTGTAGAACAGTTCAAGCCTGTCTGTAGCACAGGTAGGCACACACGGGTCAGGTTAGGTTGACGTGATGTGAGGCAGGGCTACGGAAGTGTTGATATTCAGTTGAGCTGAGTACACGGCTGACAGGATGGGCTGTGTGCGTGTGTGCTCCGAGGCACGCCGTTCTGCGCACGGCAAACAGCATCGAAGAGCGTCCCCCGGTGATTCACTTAACGACACTCCCTCCTCCAGGTCCATCTTCCCCCTCCCGACAAACNCCCGGTCACTGCAAACATTGATATAGCTGATGGCCGGGGGAGAAAATGGATGGCCCCTTAACATCGGGATCTTGAGAGCCGATGAGGGTGAAGCGAGACGAGCGTGGAACAGCGGTGGATTGCAAGGTTCGAGATACGGGAGATCCCCGAGAATACCCGCCGACTAGCGGCGTCGTCCGGCACGATTCCCACGTGCGAACCTGGTTCACCTCGGTTTGGGACGAGTGCTCTAGCCGCTGCGCCACAGCGGCCCTGGGAGGTACTGGAATGTGCGTGCGATACAGACTGTGTCTGGTCGGTGACCCGTCCCCCGTCCTTCGGCAACTTCCGGTGATATTACAAAGCTTGAAGGATGCCCCCCTCAGACTGCACACTTCTCGGCACGAGATTATCTTTGTCGCGGAGCTGCATATACTTGGGATGGGCGCGACGAGACGAACAAAGAACTAGAAGCCTAGGAACGGCAGTACCTGAACGTCGTCGTCGTCTTCGTCTTCGTCTTGGTGCTCGCATTATGAGTATAGTGTATTCGCGGTTTCTTCACACATTTTTAATCAAACCTTCATCTTCCATGTATGACGTGTTTAGTTGTTCCTAAATATGCTATGTATCGCAAGCGTTTTATGTTTTTGTTACAATAAAAGTACCTTATTTTTGGTTAAACTTAACTTTCAATTATAGTCTATTTATAAATTATAATATATAATTTATAGTTAATGTGAATAAAACAGGGGGGAAATAGGTGTGTTGGTACTGCGTAGTAAGAAAAAGTTCTTACGCAAAATATTATTACACTGATTGCTAACTAATGCCGTGCGTTGTCCCTTTGGTGTAATTTTCTCAACTTGGGTAGGCTTCCACTGCATGAGGCGGATGAATAAGCTGGAAGTAGAACTTAAGCAGGGCTTCAGAAAAGTTGGAAGTAACCATGAATGGACTCTAGATTCACGGTTCAACCTCCTGGGCAGGCGCAACTCATGCTTTATGAATTACGCCATCGATGACCCCTTGTTCACAATACAAGTTAATTTATTCTTAAAGTTACAGGCGTGAGTTTATGGTTTAAAATTGTATACCTTTAGTTATTTTATTATTTCATTTTATTAAAAATTTTTATATGCTACAATTTTATTATCGTATACGTGTAACATGCTCCCAATTTGAGTTTGTTGCTATTACCTTTGATGGATACATGTGTGTGTAGCAACGATCTCTCTGCAATGAATTGATCAGTAAATAAAAAAATCAACCAACTATGAGCATTCAAAAAAAGCCATAGGACTTTTCAGTATTTTAGTACTGTGAATGTGAAATAAAATGGGATTGCTGTTGTCGCAGTGTATTTTTTTGGTGGTAAGCCCTGGACGTTTTTTTTTTTTTAATAATTTCAGATATTATTTTATTTTTTGAATTTATTCAATAGGTTAGAAGTACAATTCATAATCCTAAAAAAAAATTTTGTGAACAAACAAAAAAACAAGTTCAAACGCGCAACAATAATTTTACAAAAAAAAATTATCACTAGGAAATACGCTCAAATCGTCCTATTATTCGTTGAGTACAATTGTGTCTTTGAAGTTATAGGAATGGCACTTGTGATTCTATTGGAGAAAGTAAATTTTCACTCTTTAATCGTTACGTCGCGATGTAATAGCATATACGTACATTCTCTGGAACTAGTCATGTCCTTGCTTCTATGATTTACCTGCACGAAACTGGTATTATCGATTATTGAGTTACTTACGCAATTGTTATTTTGCGTTCGTCAACTGGTTTACTTTCCAAGCATAATCCAAAATAAAAATTCAAACGACAGATAACTATGGCTATTGCGAGTTTATGGATAGTGTGGTCAAGGAGGTCGCCGAAACCTGTTTTTTATATCGTACATTAAAGATAGTTTGCCGTGAAAATCACGCGTTCAAACGTAGAGCTACTCGTTTTTTAATATGAAGAACGCGAGTTATGAATTTTCCCCCTTTTGTGTGAATATTAAGTATTTGATCGGCTTACCCGATAGCCTTTCTAGGCACTAGGTGTGAGATGGTTGGGAAATTTATTTAAAAATTAAACTGCCAGCACCAGTATATGCAGAACGATGGTTTGGCCGTATTGCGAAGTACCACCTCCCAACCGCCTCACTGTTCAGACGTTATGAAAAATGAAAATTCCGGGATGAAAAATTAACCGGCGGTTCGTTTGCGCGTTTGTTTCCTCGCGTACGCGGTACTACGCACTTCAAAAAGCTTTGGGGTCAGTTTTCCCCGTTGGGGGAAAAAAAAAATTCTCTCATTATTATTTCGGCGCACCGCGCGATGACACGGCCCGGGGGAGTTAACTGCGGACGAAATGGAATTCAAAACCCACAAAAAAAAAGTGTTGGTTGGTGAGGCGGGTGGGAGTGGCACACGCGCATAGCGACACAGGAGAAACATAAAGCATACTNAAAAATGAAAATTCCGGGATGAAAAATTAACCGGCGGTTCGTTTGCGCGTTTGTTTCCTCGCGTACGCGGTACTACGCACTTCAAAAAGCTTTGGGGTCAGTTTTCCCCGTTGGGGGAAAAAAAAAATTCTCTCATTATTATTTCGGCGCACCGCGCGATGACACGGCCCGGGGGAGTTAACTGCGGACGAAATGGAATTCAAAACCCACAAAAAAAAAAGTGTTGGTTGGTGAGGCGGGTGGGAGTGGCACACGCGCATAGCGACACAGGAGAAACATAAAGCATACTGTCCGCTCTGCCCCGTCGACGTGGCCGGGTGTCTCATTGCGCATTCCGCTCGCGCAGCTCGGGCTGCGACATGCCTGCCAAACACCGGCGGCACGCCGCCCGTGGCCGTGGGAACCTCCCCGGCCGGCGATGCTCTCTTGTCGTAGCCGCGACGGCCAATCACGCTGCTCGCCCGCCTTCCGTCGCGTGACGTCCGAGCGGCTCTCTTACACCGCGCCGGTAGTAACCTTACCATCTTCGATTTAAAAAAAAAAATCTTCGTAATCAAGGTTTGACATGACATACAGGACTCTCTAACTGCTAAAACCACACTCCCCAGCCTCATTTCAATCAAAAGAGCACCCCCGAAAACTTTATAAATATACTATCTTTATTGGTATTTGGAATTTTTTTTTTAGTTCGTGTGGTTTTAGTTATACCCCTATTTTCCCACGTGGGACCGAAATGATCAAATAATGAGGCGATCTTTGATTTCAGTTAAAGATGTGAAACGAATAATGTAAAAAAAAAAAAAAGTGGGATTTCGAAATGACTGTGCCTTGATAAGTTTGGTTTTAAAATACTGACTCTGGAAACTGTTACGGAAGAATATACGTAAATCCAAGATGACTGGGATACTTCCAACGAGGGTGAAGCGGGTCGACTATGGAGCAGCGCCGGAATGCTAGAGCCGTGGAAACGGGAGACTCCCGAGAAAAAAACCCCCCGACCAGCGGCATTGTTCGGCACGATCCCCTTGCTGGGAGTCGAACCCAGTTTGCCGGAGTGTGTGGCGGGCGCTCTAACCTGCGCCGCCAGGGTCCCCGCTCTGCCGTGCGTGGACTTCTCGCAAATGTGACGTCGCTCGCTAGATGGCAGTTCTTTTCAGTTCATGTTTGCTTTATTTTGCCCGAGAAGAACATTTAAGAAACAAATTCCGTATACCATTAGTCATTAGAAACAGTATAATTTTTTTTTATTATGTCTGTTAATAAAAATATGTAACGAATTTGGCAAATAATTATTCCGAATTTTGCAGACGTTGAGTAGCTCCCAGAATTTATCCTACACATTTCTTATGACATACTATGTAGTAAAATTTGTCCTTCATAAACACATTTTCACATCTGCTCGCAACAAAAAATCTAATTCGTCGTGGGGAAATATTTTTTGTATTTATTTGTAGAGTGCAAGTAGTTTCTAGAAGGTATTATTGTCCAGTTGAATAGTTCTTGCACATTAATGCGTGTGTTGTTATTACCTAGTAAGAAATAGTTATTGTGCAAAATAATATTAAATCGGGATGCGCAAGAATGCGGTTCATTGTCCCTTAGTACAGTGTAAAAAATTTCTGTATTTGTGCAAAGAATTGTTTGGCAACTGATTGCCAAAAATAGTTTTCTAACACTACAAATAATATAGACTAAATTTCTCAAAATCTCGGTGGGGAACGTGTGAAACTAATATTGAGTTCTAACTAGCAAGTGATGTAGATTTCGAGGTTATTGTAAATATTGAGCTACGTAAACAGTTTTGTATGTATTTTCAAATAATGTGTTCAAAATATACAATCAGTTGTAGAGTTATAAGGAAATCTTTGGCAACTTGTTTCCAAAGAATTGTTTGTAACAAGCACAGAAATGTTGTACTGTTTATGTGGTTGGTACATGAGTTCTGAGCTCTATTGTTGGTACTTGTAGGTTCGACGGGTTGTAGTAGGAGGATTATCTAGTGCGTGCCGAGCCATAGTGCACGTATCGGGTCAAATAAACGCCAGTGCTACTTGACTTTATGATGCGTGTGAGCCAGTCGACTGTGTGCTAACAAGCAGACTACCTGGAGGGCGCGGCGGGCGACCTCCCGGGTGGCGATGTAAGGTCGTCGTGCGGG